>CM046658.1:127064212-127256712 GCA_025594165.1 Tamias sibiricus
CAAGATTTTATACCTCAAAAGAGATAATGTGTAACAACTTGAAATCTATACTCAAAGGATATTTTTATAGCTATGGTAATAAGCATTTATTTTAATACCTATTCATTATATTATAAAAGCAAGCTTTAAGAATGTCTTACTTATATTAGGTAGCAATACAATGAAAATAATGTAAGGTTGTGGGGATTTTTTTTGTTTGTTTTTGGGAGGACAACATTTCAGCTTTATATCTGTACAAGAAAGTGCTATTGTGAAAAAAAAGGAAAAAAACTGCTATTATTGATGGTCATAATATTTAATAATTTCAAAATTTAAAAAATAATCACTATATTTTTGTTATGCACAAAATAATTATTTTATTATATATTTTAATAATTATAATATTTTTGGCTTGTTACAATAATCATATCATGATAATTTAGTACTTGTTACAATAATCATATCATGATAATCCTGTTACTAACTTGAAATTTGGAAATAGGCTAAAAATTAATGGCTGAATTATATATTTAAACTTCATTAATCATATTCTCTTTTTCATTTATAACAGGGATCTTTAAACTATTAGATTGAACATCTTTTGTATTTTTGCTATAACTAAATCATGATTTCTGCTGTGTTGTTAATTTCTGAGTGCTTACCAGATATCTATTATTTCTTACTGTGTGATAAATTCTAATCTTGTATATAAATATAGCAATCTCTCAGAGCATCTGTCTCCATGTGGTTTTCACATAGATTATTGCATTCTATTTGGAAAAATAGCATGCATTTATTTCTACACATGTTCATTGAATTTCAGACTTCAAAAAATAAATTTAAATGTTTTCTTTTCCCCCAAAATGGCCCAACCATCTTACTTTTTAAAAATGTAATTATTAAAACCAGCATCAGAACAGAAAGGCAACATTTGTTTTGAAAAAGTAAAAATAAGGAAAACTTAAAGTGAAAATTAAAAACAAATGAAGGAAAATAATAAATAAAGACAAAACATATGGAGTATATAATTTTATCCTCAATTCTTATGCATTAATTTTAGAACTGAAAATTGTTTGACTAGAAAATCAAGATAAACGTGGATGAGATAAAAATAATAATTCTTTAATTTTTCATGTAATAATCAGGTCTTAAAAAAAACACCAAAAAATACAATATTAGATTAAACCCCTAGGAATCCCACCACCATGTTTACCTTTTTCATGACTTCATCCAAATGAAAACATACAGAGTAGGACAACGACTTGTATGAACATTGTGAAAACTGTATTTGGAACTGATTTTCCTCTGGTTATAAAGTGCTATCAATTTGGTAACTTTCTTTTTAGAATTTCCTTTAAGCCATTAGATTTTCTAATAACCCAAACCAAATTTATATGTTAATAATTTCCTTTATTATCCATAATATACTTTTTTTTTAGTTGTATATGGACATGGTAGCTTTATTTTATTTATTTTTATGTGGTGCTAAGGATTGAACCCAGTGCCTCCTCACACATGCTTGGCAAGCCCTCTACCACTGAGCTACAACCCCAGCCCAATGTACTTTTTTTTTTTTTTTTTTTTTTTTTTTTGGTACCGGGGATTGAACTCAGGGGCACTCGACCACTGGGCCACATCCCCAGCCCTTTTTTGTATTTTATTAGAGACAGAGTCTCACTGAATTACTAAGTGCCTCGCCATTGCTGAGGCTGGCTTTGAACTCGCGATCCTCCTGCCTCAGCCTCCCAAAGTGCTGGGATTACAGGCGTGCGCCACCACGCCCCGCCCCAATGTACTTTAAATAACTAACTGACTATATTTTCAGGCATTTTTTTTCAAGTGAAATGAAGCCACAATGGAAAACAAATTCCTTATTCTTTTTGCTTTGTTTTTAACCAGGGATTGAAACCAGGGGCACTCAACCACTGAGCCATATCCCTAGCCTTTTTTGTTTTTTCTTTAGAGACAGGGTCTCTCTCACAGAATGGCTTAGGGCCTCACTAAATTGTTCAGGCTGGCCTTTAACTTGTAATCCACCTGCCTTAGCATCCTGAGTCACAAGGATTACAGACATGTACCACCTCAATTTATTCATTTTTCAAAATATCAGCATATATCTCAGAAACAAAGAGATGAAATCAGGACCGACATAAAACACTGCCATTTTTAACTTACTAGCCTTAAATTAGTCTTAAATTTCTCCAGTTTTCTCATTTTTTATCTCAATTTTTAAAATGGAGCATTCCTTCTTTTGCTTCCTTGCTTCCATTCATTTATTTATTTCTAATTACACATGTAATACATACATGAACTTTTTAAAAATATCCCTTTAAAACTATCCAGACTAGGGGTCTGGGGATGTAGCTCAGTAGTAGAGCACTTGCCTGGAGTATATAAGGCCCTGGGTTTGATATCCAGTATCAACAACAACAACAACAACAAAAATCCATACTACACAGCACTAAGAAGCATAAAAATTTGAATGAAGACCTCTTTATGTATGCTGTCTTCCCATGCTCTTGTCAGAAGCTACTGGTGTTGACAGTGCGTTCCCAACTTTTTCTAACCATGTACTAAGTAGGAACTTGAATAATTTGTTTCTCAAAGTCACCTCTCTGAAAAAAAAGACAAGAAAAGAAAATTAATATTAATTGAATATTTACTTTGTACTCTTGCCAGAAGTATTAGCATAGTTCATTGTTTTTACTTGAAGTTTATTAGAGGAATTATGTATTAAAATAAAAATTATTACTATAAAATACAAATGTGCATTTAAAAGTATCTTAAAGATTATTGTTAGAATGGTTTTAGAGTCTAAGCAAAATTGATGACGGTACAGAGATATCCTATATACTCATGCCTCCACACATGTGTAGTCTCCCCAACCACTAGCATCCATCTCCAGTGGTACTTTTGTTATACTCAATGAATGGATATTGGCACATTACCCCAATCCATAGTTTATAGTAAGGCTCACTCTTAGTGCTATACATTCTCTGGGACTGGACAAGTGTATTGTGACATGTAGCCACAATTAGAGTCTCATACAGAGTACTTTTAACACCCTAAGCATCCTCTTTATTCTGCCTATTTATCTTTCCTTCCCTGCTAATCTTGCAAACACTTTTCTTTTTACTACCTCCATAGTTTTGCATTCCCAAGATGTCATAGAGTTGGTATCATACAATACGTTGCCTTTTCAGTTGGACTTCTTTCACTTAGTTTCCTCTATGCTTTTTCATGGCTCAATAGTTCATTTATTTTTAGCACTGAATAATATTCTACAGTCAGGACATACCACAGTTTATCTATTAAATTATCAAAGGGCATTTTGGATTGCTTCCAAATTTAGCAATTATGAAAAAAGCTGCTATAAAATCATTCAAGTTTTTTTGTAGACCTAAATTTCCAACTCTAGAGTAAATATCAATTGCTGGATTATAAAGTAAGTGTTTGAAGAAACACCAGACTGTCTTTCAAAGTGGTTATACCACTTCTGTTTCCACCAGCAATGAGATTTCCTCTTGGTCCACGTCCTTGTCAGCAGTTGATGATGTCAGTATTCTGGATTTGGTCCTTCATAGAAGCTATGCAGTGGTATCTCGCTGGTGTTTTAATTTGAAACTCCCCTGATGACCTACAATGTGGAGCCATATGCTTTTCCATCAACTGAACATCTTCCTTGGTGAGGTATCTGTTAAGGTCATTGGCCCATTTTGTAATCAGGTTATTTTTTTCTCACTTGCGGAGGTCTGTGGTGGTCTCCGCAAGAGGTGCAGAGTAGCACGATCTATCGGGGGGGGGGGGCTGCCAAAGTGGGTTGTCAGCCGGGGGGCTGGGGGGTAACTACACCAGCGCTCAACGCAGCACGAAGTAAAGGAGTCAGTCGGTGGCAGAAGAAATCAGCTCTCAAACATGAGTTAGGCTGTGGAATCTTTTGCTTCTTCTGCTTCTTCTGCTGGTTTATTTTCAGTTTGTTCAAGTATATAAGTAACATTTCTTGGCATTACATATTTTTTTACACCATAAAACTTAGGAAAGAGGCTGAATCATTTACTGATTACATATCAAACATACATATCGAGGCTTTGTACAGATGGAGAGTTACATGAACTGTACATAACTATCTGCGTATGTTATAATTTTTACCTCATATCTCTAACTTAGTCATTCTTTCTGCATACTGTTTAAACTTGCCTGATAAAAGTTAATTTTGTCTGACTGGAATTTCAAGGCACTTACTGTTTTTTATAACAAGAAGCAGGGAACGGGAGAGGCAGCTTTGAAGGACTTTTGTTCTAAAGATTTGTATTACTACATTAAATTATTTTGAAAATAAGAGGGATTTGTTTCCAATCACAAAAAGACTCTTAAAGCTATTTAATTAGGAACATGTTATTTTAGTATAAATTATAGAAGAGTTTTTTATATTTTTAACTCTAGATTTTAAAAAATTAATTTATAGAATTAGTCTCATTATAAGTAATTGAAATAGCAATACCTGGTGGCCACATGTATGAATAAAGAATAGAACAGCAAGTAAATAGGAGAACCTATGCAGTCAAAGTTAACTTTTTCAGCACCATGATATCTTTCAAAAACGAGAGTTTTATCAGCAGAAAGGTTATAGGGGAGCATTGGGAACACAAGCAGATCACATTGGAGGAACAGCTACTAGCCTACCTTAGTGGTGGTTTGATTTTTTGTCATATGTCAGGGCAACACCCCTGGGCTAGGCCAAATCCACGTATCAGGAAGTGAGAGACAGCCAGAGAGTTATGTTTTTGGCTGACGTGTTCTTAATGTCCCCAACATTTTTTTTTTCCTCTTTTTGTTTTATTGATGGGAGCCCACCTTACTTGAGGGTGTGCCTGTCTTAGGTTGTCCCCCTCTGGGGATCTTACCCGTCATTGACTACCACCCTAGCACTTCAGGTGGACTTACCCAAGGCCAGCAAGCCATGGCCAAGGGGAAGACATGGGACAGAACAGTCGCCTTTGGGAAGGCTTCCCATGGATGATTTAGACTTCCACATCCTGTCAAGGACTGTGGCCTAGTTCATAGGGCTCCCAATCAGCATTGCTGAGGGCAGCATATTGTTGGCGGACCACCATAAGCTGTACCGATTTGGCCCTGTCCTTAAGGAAGATGCCACTAAGATGCCACACTCGCTGTTGAATTTTAAAAGTTTTTTGAATATTTTGGATAGTAATTATCAGATATGTCTTTTCCAAATGTTTTCTCACAGTTTGTGGTTTGTTTTTTCATTCAAAATGTATGCATTATAAAAGATAGAATAATGAGGCTTTAGAAAACTCTCTTGAGCCTAGGACATTTTGGCACATTCCTTTAAATGCTTTATCACTCTAGTCCTCTCCCTACTAGTATTCTCCACCTGTAGGGCTATTCATCAACAACAACAACAACAAAAAAAAATGAACCATGTGTTAGATACAATGCATAGTTTTAATATTTATTCTGCACAACAATAACGTTAATATGACTCCAACAACATACACTTATTGAGTCTCTGCTCTCTGCCAGGCACTCACTATTCCAGTTGAAGAAGAAAGTATGATGAAGAACATAGGAAAATCACTGTTCTAGTGGAAGTTACATTTAAGTGACAGGAGGTAAGTAATAAAACTTAATTAACCAAAGGAAACATTAGGATGATATGTGCAATGAGGAGAATTTCAGTAAGCTGAGGTGAAAGAGTGTGAATTTTGAACCAGTTGGCCATGAAAAGCATCTTAGAGGAAATATCCAAGAGTGGCATGGGGTGAGCATTCTAGGCAGAGAGAATAGTCATCATAAGTGTCCTCAGAGGAGTGAGCTTGGAACATAGGGTAACAAGTACAGCATAGCCACATAGACTGAAGAAGCCAGACATGAGATGTGTAGACAAAAGTGTGGAGTGTCAATTTATTGGGAAGTCATAGGGGCCTTTTAGGCAGAGGTGTGTCATGATGTGATTCATGTTTTAGAAAACTACTCTCCTCTCTAAAGAATGGATCACAGGAGATCAAGAGTGGCAACCACACAAGAGTCTATTTTACTAAATAGGCAAAGGTGATGGTGACTACACAAGGGCACCTAGAAAAGAGCCCTGTTGTTCTCCGATAGCCAGTTCAGGGTGAAGCACAGAAGAAAGAAAAATACCAGAAATGAGCTCTGGAGGCAGGGGGAGAAAAATAGGGGACAATGGAGGTTGAGCTGTGATTATTACTATTATACTAGTTTGAATTGGAAGCACTTATGGAGCAGAGCCAGCAATTGTTCTGATTATAAATTCTCCTTGACATATATTAAGGTTGTGTCACAATAAACCCATCACAAGTTGAGACTATTGCAAGTCAAAATTGCATTTAATATGCCTAACCTATAGAACATCAGAGCTTAGTAATACAGTATAGTAGGATATTGGTTGTCCTCCTTCATGGTCAGGTGGTGATGAGGGAGAGGTGGCTCTTCCTGTTGCCCAGCTTCATGAGGAAGCATCATACCATATATTATTATGTGTATGGCTTTCATGCCATTGTAGAGTCAAACCATCATAACGTGCACCCTCATAAGTCATAACGATCAATATTATCTATTTTCATCCTAATGCTATGAGGTAGGTAGGTATTATACATCTGAGTGTATTAAGTAAATTGCTCAACCTCCTGCTAATGCAAAGATGAAATTCAAACCTGAAGAGTTTGCCATCAGGCCCACATTCTAAAATTCTCCATGCTTCACCTCCAAATGGATGTGGAGGTGGAGCTTAGGATGGGTGTGGGGCTTCCTCTGCTCTCGAGCAGACAGCCAAAGAGCAAAAGGAAGGTTGTCTCTGGGCACAGGGTTTTTCAGAGCATACCTGTCCTATAAACTTGGAAGATAAGTATTGGGAATATTTGTAAGAAATCTCTTTGATTTCCTTGATAAAGAATATACAGTGGTGGCAAATGACTATAAGAGAATTGAGACAATGAGGAAGGGAAACTTCCCTTTTCTATTCCTAGACCCCAAAACACCCCACTAAACAGCACCTCTGAGGCAGCAGGCCAGTCTTCAGACTGGGTCACCAGTGTCATATGGTGATGTTTGCCCTGACCACCACATATTAGTGGACTGGAGACCAGGAGAATAAGACATACTGAAGGGAACAGTTTCCTGCACTTTTACAGTGAAGTCTCAGAGCATGACTCTGACATAGGAATATTCTCCAACTGGAAAACTCTCTTTGGCTTAGAAGTTGTAGCCAGAGCTAAACATCCCTCAGAAAAGAAGTTGAAATTCCAGTTTCTAGCCAGTTTAGTCTATTTTCCCCACTATAGCATATTACCCCTTCAAAGAATGAACATGTGCCATAATTTGAAGATGTTCAAATAATTCACTCTTAAGTTAATTTATAAAGATAAGTATCCAGAAATACATGGGGCAATGAGAACATTATGGAACAAAAATCTGGTTTCTTTTACAGCTATTTTAATGGAAAAAACAATAAAATAAATTTATAATTGTCAAGATTTATCTTAAGATCTCTCACTTTCTTTTAATGATGCTACATGTACCTAAGCCCCCAAAAGATCATCAAAAACCAACAGCAATGGAGATGTCTTTTCTGATAGCAATATTATGTGTTGTGGGTGGTATTGAGTCCCTGCAAAAGATATGTTGAATACTAATGACTGCTGCCTGTGAATGTGTCCTTATAGGGAAATAGTCTTTATCAGCATAATTTGTTTCTATGCCAAGAGGAGGCCATGCTTGAATAGGGGGCGCTTCCTCCAGTATGGAGAAGACAAGAGACAGACATACACACAGAGAGAACATCATATGAAGACACATTCACAGAGGGAAGAAGGCCATGTGACAATAGAGGCAGAAACAGTTATGCAACTGTAAACTAAGGAATGCCAAAGATTACTGGAAAACACCAGAAGCTGGGAGAGAACATGGTTCTGCTCATTTGACTTCAGACTTAGGTTCCTGTGAAAGAACACATTTCTATTGTCTTCACCCAACTCACGTTTCTTGTAATTGTTACAACCAACTTAGGAAACTAATACATACTGCTAAAGAAATGACAGACTAAGTAATATTTCAAACCCATTATGACACATTACAGAATAGAAATCATATTACTTCTACTTTCACTGTTCTTTGAAGATAAAAACAAAATCAGTGTACCCTGCCTTTCATGATATTGGGAAGTCATAGGGGAAAACTCCTAAGAAGGAATACTTAATTCATAATTTAACCAGTTTAGTATCATAGATCTTGCTCATGCTAGTTTGAAAGCATGATTTTCTCACTGGATTTCAGAAATTACCCTTAACTTAGGGAATAAATTATGTTGGCCAGGCATGGTGGGGCATACCTATAATTCCAGTGACTCTGGGTCTGAGGTGGTAGGATAGCAAATTTGAGGCCACCTAAGCAACTTACTGAGCCCATGTCTTAAAAAATGAAAAGTGCTGAGATATGGCTTGGTGGTAGAGTGCTCTTGAGTTCAATCCCTGGTACCAAAAATGAATAGAGAGATTATCTGTGGGGTCTCACAAAGTGTTCAAATAAAACAAAATCAATAGGGAAAAATAAAAATAATTTGGAATCTCACTTCTCCGTGTTGAAATCTCTTGCCAGTCTACCTGCCTTAGACACTGTAATTAGACAGTGGTACAGAGTCCTGTTTTTGAAATGGTATACAGAGAATTAATAGCTGAGTTGTCTTCAAAAGTGTGTATGGAGGGAAACAGGTTGGGAATTTCAGAAACCTAATTATTTAGAGAGACCCTGAGGAAAACTTGCAGAGCTGGTCCTTGCATTGGAAGGAGTGAAAATTCAGGCCATCTAAAAAAAAAAAAAAAAAAAAAAAAAAAAAAAAGTGAATCTGTTGTGATCTTAATGGCAGAGACCCTTAGGCAACTTCCTGTTTAACCAACCCATCTAGTTTCTTTGAAGCATATTCATGTAGAGGAAGTGATTAAAGATTAAGAAGAGAGGATCTGTGTGGGGACCACTATACTTCTACATGGTTCAAGCACATGGCCCTCAAAGGAAATCTAATCAGGGTGAGTCGGGTCAGAGTCAGTGACTTCATGTAATTGGCATTGAACATTAGCCTCACAGCTGCGGCACTGACTTCTGGCAACTGTTTCCCCAGCCCATACACAAACTAGTCAAACAGGAAAATGTCAAAAAGAAATCAGAGGAGATTCCTCTTTCTTCTGGGCACATGAGGGTGTCCTTACATAATCTTTGGAATGCTACCTGATGACATAAGCTGTGTGACAAACTTTGTAGGTAGCATGTGCACTGTTTTTTCCTGCCAACAACACAAACACATACCATGTTGGCATGATCATAATTATGTTTAATTTAATAGCCATTACTCCACCCTTTCCTTTCTCACTCAGAAGGTACCTCTTAAGGCTGGAATGTGAGCACAATATTATTGTGAATTTAATCTTATTTAGAAATAAATTATTATAAAAAACCTTAGGGCCTTAACTACTACTTTGTACAGATGTCTAATGAGACATTTTTACAAGCCTTCCCACTAGCTTTGACATGTCTACTATGACACAAGGCAATTATTTACTAGTCTGAGGGTACTGCTTATCTAGTTCAATAACCTTTTTGATAAAACCTTTAAACCTATAAGGAAATATTCATTAAACTCAAAAATGTGCATGGAAGCATTCATTGATAGTAAAAGTAGAAAAAGATTCCTTGATAATGACTAAAACCAAATTTCAAAATGAATTATTCTTAGTCAAATTAAGTGGTTAATGTGAACATGAAATGCAATAACTTAAAGTCACTCTGAACACAATGTGAAGCTAGGATTAAAAGATGAGCAGCTGTGTATTAGGTGGATAAAGAAGAAAGAACATTGCTAATAAATGTATCAGTGCGCATAAAGATGCTATGTTATTCAGACTACATAGTCCTAAATGGAGATTTAAGAAAATAGTGAAGAAACTTGGATTCCATACTAAGGAATAATTTTGTAGTGTTATCATGTAGACAATGGGGGCGGTGGGGGGGGGGGCAATGGAGAGAGATGGCATTGGGGAAGCCAGTTATGAATCCATTAATGTGGTTTAGGTGAAATATGTTTTAACAAAGACTGCCACACTGGATGAAAAGAGAAATGAAATGTAAAGAATACTAAAGAGTTAGAATGGACAGGAATCAGTTGCCAATCATGAGTAGGGAGGAAGTGATATTGGCCAAATTATATTGTTATATTGTGTGCATATACAAATATGTAACAATGAATCCCATCAACATGTACAATTCTAATGCACCAATAAAAAATGTGGAAAATAAGTGGAGACAGGGAAGGAGGGAAAACTGAAGGTAACTTCAGCTTACTGTACCAGGAAACCGGGAAAAGGGTTGTGCCATTCAAAAGCAACCATGTTATATTTGTTGAGAAATTTCTATGTACTAGCCCATGCAAATGATGAAAGGAAAGGTATTATAACAACTCAGCACGTATGCTCTAGACTGAGATGGACCTGGATTTAAATCTGAGATTTATATAACATTCAACAAACATTTTACTCTCCTTCATCTTGGCTTATCTATAAAATGGAGTATGGCAGTCATGGAGGTACCTCCTGCAAGGAGAACAGTTTGATGACAACATCAGTTGTAAGCACCTTTAGGCTCTGTTTCAACTTTAAAGTTAGGGCCTTGTGTACCTCTGCAGCTTCCCCACAGACTGCATGGTACTGGTAAAAGGGTAGAAGTATAGATCAATGGAATGGAACTAAGAATCCATTAAAAAAAAAAAAAAAAACCTCACATTTATTGTCGATTGATTTTTAATAAGTATACTAAGACAATTCAAGGGAGGCAAGAATAGTCTTTTTCAAACATTACTGGTACAACTGAATACCCACATGCAAACAAATGAAATTGGACCACCACCTCCAACCCATATATAAAAATAATCTCAAAATGAATTATAGAACTAAGTGTAATACCTAATACTATACAATTCAGGCATGTAGAATGTCACCTTGGATTAGGGAATGGTTCCTTAGAAGTAATAGCTAAAGCACAATCAACAAAAGGAATTATACTCACCAAATATGTGTGTCAAAGGATACCATGATGAAAAGTGAAAATATATCCCATAGAATGGGAGAAAATATTTGCAAATCAATATCTGACATGGGACTTCTCTCCAGAATATATAAAAGCTCACAACTTGACAATAAAATGGCAACCAAATTTCCACATAAGCAAAAGCCATACATATACATTTCTCCCAAAACAACAACAAAAAAAGCATATATATGGCCAATGGCTATAATCACATGGAAATATGCTCACCATCAGTCATTAGAGAACTGTAAATCAAAAGAACAGCATCTAGTGTAGTTATAATTTTTTTAAGAAGGACAATAACAAGTATTGGCAAAAATGTGGAGACACTGGGAATTTCATTCTTTTCTGGTAGGAATGTAAAATAGTGTGACCACTTTGGGAAATGGTCTGGCACTTCCTCAAAATGTCAAACATGTGCTGGACAGAGTGGCACACACCTGTAATCCCAGCACATCTGTACTCCCAGTCACTCCAGAGTTTGAGGCAGGAGGATCACAAGTTAGAGGCCAGTCTGGGAAACTTAGCGAGATCCTGTCTCAAAGTAAAAATTATAAATGGCTGGGGGTATAGCTCAGTGGTAGAGCACCCCTGGGTTCAATCCCTAGGGACCACAAAACAAATGTCAAATATAGTTACTGTACAACCCAGAAGTTCCACTCCTCGGTATATGCTCAAGGAAAATGAAAGCATATGTCCACACAAAAATTTATATGACTGTTCAGAGCAGCATTATAAGAGCCAAAAAGTACAAACTAAATGTTCATAGTGAATGAATGAATTAATAAAAAATGCAGTATGTATATATTTGTGTATATATGCATATATGTACATGTATGCATATATATATATGCATATATATATTTTGTCAATTTAAAAAAAAAGAAGTATTATACATACTACCACATGGATAAATCTTGAAAATATTGTGCTAATTACACGGAACTAGTCACAAAATATCATCTATAATATAATTTCATTTATATTAAATTTTTAGAACAAATAAATCCACAGAGGCAGCAAATAGATTAATGATTGACAGGGACTGGAGGAGAGTGAAATGAAGAATAAATGTTCTAAAATTAGATTGTGATATTAGTTGCATAACTCTTCAAATATCCTAAAATCTACTTAACTGCACATTAGTAGAGTGGCATGTGAATTGTATCTCAATAAAGCTATTTTTTAATTAGTTAAAAAGAGTCCCTGACTTAAAAAAATATATACTGTATTTTATGCAATTAAAATATTCAAATGCTGTGTATTAATTTTCTAGGGCCGCCATAAAACTGTGTGGCTTAAAACAAGGGAAATTGTGTCACAGTTTTGGAGGCTGAAAGTTCTAACTCAGGTGGTGGCAGGATCAATCCCTTCTGAGAGTTCTGAGGGAAAATCTGTTCCAGACCTCTTACAGCTTCTGGTGGTTGATGGCCATCCTTGGCATCTGTGTCTTGTGTACACATTGATCTTATCTCCATCTTCACTTTCACCTGATAATCTTCCCTCTGTGTCTCCTTCTTCTTCTCTTATAAGAATCCCAACTCTGTCAGATTGGGGGCTAACCTAATGTCTTCATTGTAATACAATTATATCAACAAAGATCCCATTTCCAATAAGGTCACATTCACAGGTGCTGGGGATTAGACTTCAACAAATCTTTTTGGGGGACATAATTCAACTCCTAACAGACTGTACGTTATTCCAATTGATTCTCTTAAATCATCACTTGGTTTGAAAGGCTCAGTGTTATAAACAAAATAGGCACTAAATAAATATTCCTTGACTGATTAAACTATTCAATCCATATAGCTGTCCACTATAATTTGAAAGACTTTTAGAGATAGAGTCTGTAATCTTACTTGAATTCATGTCTTAATGTTTAATTAAAAGAGCACTTCCTTCTAATCAAAGGCTTTACATTTCCATTCTTTGCCAGAATAACTGGTTGATGGATTGATTGTCTGTTGAATTGATCTAATCAGTCATTTAGGTAGAACTCTGTTAATGGGTCAACTCAGGCAAAATCATCTTGAACTTAGCCCTGTTGACTCAGTCTCTTTTAAAACAATTTAAGTTTATTTCCTCTTGCTCTGTCTTCTGTGGAGATGGAGAATATTCTCCCAATAATCCTTCACTCTTCTAATATCCAGGCCAAACTACTTCAAATTCTATAATCTTCCAGGAAAATCCATACATAAATTTTTTAAAATATTTTTTTAGTTGTAGATGGACGCAATACATTTTATTTATTTATTTATTTATTTAGTGGTGCTGAGGATCCAACCCAGTATCTCACACATGCTAGGTGAGCATTGTACCACTGAGCCACAACCCCAACCCCATACATAGATTTTAATGGCATCTCAGATATATAGAAAAATGTATGTTTGTTAATTTTAATTTTAAAGATAATTAAAACTCTTTGTTTTTACACAGTTCTGTATACTTATATAACTGTATCTTAAAAGGAAAAATACAGAAGAATTTAATTAAACTTCCTCAAATATCTGATGCATGTTGAAAGGAGTTTTCCTATGGATCACTAGCTTTTGCTATTAAATCTACATCACACAAACAGACCCTCATGTAGACACAATTTAAAATGTCTCCTATGGTTAAGAAACAATCATCTACTATGGTTAAAAACTACATCTCAGGACTACCAAAAATAACACATATTTGGCCTCATTTTTTCTGTTTTTTACTAAATGTATTATCATTCAAACCTATTTTGAAAATTACAAGAAGTGATTAAATAAAACATACTTGTTATTTCACTTTAATTCTTAATTATCCTGCAAAAGAAAACTACATTTAATTCCTTTGTATGTGTTAACTTATGAGGCAACACAAGAAAAATTGTTCAGTAATTTACCATGGGTGGATTTCCTACATTCTGGGTATTTATATTATTCCCTGGGTTTTCATCACACCCTTGCATTTCATTTTGAGTAGGTTAGAAATAAAATAAATTTGAGTATTAGACACAGGTATATATATTGCTTGGGAAGAACTATTCTGCTAAATATACTGAGAAAAATAAAATGTTTTATTGATTATGGTTCATTTAAAGAACAGAAAGTATAAATGGGGACCATCATTTTAAGGCCCATAAATAGCTTTTTAGAACATTCCAAATGTATAGGAAAATACCTAAGTGTATGTCATAATTTCTGAGAAATTTAATTCAGAGCAATTAACTATGGGAAACAATGTTCCACTAAATAAGAAGATTTTCTTGCAAGAGACATGGAGAGAGAGTTTATAATGACTTGTTTTGTTTTGTTACTTCCAGTCATGTGAATTGGGAGTCTTTCCCAGGACTGGTGCCCTTTGACACTGTCTCAATCTCTATTTCCTGGTTCCTATTTCTAGCCCCTATCTATCCTGCCTTCTGCTGTGTTTCTCAACTTAATTTTCTTTCACAGCAACAGGCCAATTATTCAGTGCTTTTACCATTGCAGTTTATTGTACCAAATACTAGTGTCACTTGCCTGCATGAAAACCAGTATGGGCGAGCAGCTGAACCTTACAGTTTGTTACTTATGAATTAACTGTCTCATAAAATGCAAAATGCTCTCTTACTAGGAAGTACACTTACGATTTATATTTTTTCTCCTAATGCAAGCGGTAAGTTGGTGCTTTATGTGCAATTGTTATTAGTAATGTCAATTTAAGTTACTCAGTTCTCTTAACAGTAATAATAACAACCAATACTTAGGGAGCATTTGGTAGAATTGCCTTTGAGTGATGCAGATGAGAATCAATAAGTTTCTTATATCATTTATATTAGATACAATTGTGTCCCATATCCTGAAATTAGAATATTTCAAAGGCAGAGACCTTGACCCATGCATCTCAATATTCTCAGTGTAGAAAATGTCTTCCAACAAGTAGGAACTCACTCGGTGTTTATTTTTGTGGTTGCTTTTGTTTCTGTTTTAACTGTATATATTAAAGTTGAAACCTTGAGTATGTCCCTCCCCAGAGGTACCCTCTTATCATGAACTTAATCTTTTTCTCCCCATAGATGTGCACAATTTTCAATAGGTCCTGTATTTATAAACAGGTTAATATTCTTTAAGAATATTGGCACCTTCTTAAGTTTTATACAATATTATAATATTTTTTTATAACATTATATTTTTAAAATATATTCATTTTGAGATGCTTTTAGCTCTTAATTAATTTTAACATGTACATAGCAACATTATAGAACTGTACCTAAGTGTTGGATTTTGCCAAATATTTATGTATCCATTGATACATTTCTTTTCCTTTAATCTATTAATATGAGATGTTACTATACTGTTTCTGATAGATAATTCCAGATATACATTCTAAATTCATTTGTCAGACATTAATATTATGAAAATAACTTAGTTTTGACTATTTTTTCAAAATATATACACATCCTTTTTTTCCATTTCCCTATTATCAACTTCTCTATTTGTTCTATTATACATAACAGAGTTTTAATCCAGTTTAATAATAGAAGCCTTTTAATGGGAGGATTTAATGAATTTACACTTACTGTTTTGATGTTACTACAGGAATTCTCATTCATTACTGGTGGAAGTGCAAAGTGGTACAACTATTTTGGAAGACGACTTCTTATGAAGTTAAACAGTGCTACCCAACAATACAGAAATTGTGCTTCTTGATAATTACCCAATTGAATTAAAAACTCACATCTGTACAAAACCATGCAGATTATTTATAATAGCTTTATTCATAATCACAACTTGAAATTAACCAAGAAGTCCTTCAATCAGTGAATTAATAAGCCATGATACATCTATACAATGGATAGTTATTCACTGATAAAAAGAAAGGAAAGATTAAGCCATAAAAAGACATGAAGGAACCTTAAAAGTATATTGATCAGTAAATGAAACCATTCTGAAGAGCTAGATACCATATGACTCCTACTACATGAAATTTTGGAAAAGACAATGCTAGGAAGAACAGTGAAGAGAACAAGCACTAGTTGTCAAGGGTTTCAGGGAAGTGAGGAGTAGGTGAATAGCTGGAGCAGATTTCTAGGGTCATGAGACTATTCTGTATGAAACTGCAACAGTGGATACATATCAGTATAGTCTTTTGCACTGTACAACTCAATGCTAAACTAGAATTGTACAACACAAAGAATGGAATTTAACATAAACTAGTGATTATGGTATTGATTACAGTTAATAATAATGCATTAATATTCATTTATTGTAGAAAATATTATTGCCCCATTACGGTTGTGGACACTGTGTGCACAGACAGGATAGATATGTGGAAATCTTTTTTTTTTTTTTCCTGATGTTAGGGATCACATCCAGGGCCTTGTGCATACAAGGCAAGCACTCTACAATTGAGCTATATTCCAAGTCCTACTTATGTGGAAGTCTATGTATTATCTGCTCAATTATCTTTAAATATAAAACTATAGTAATAAATGTCATCTATTAATTAATTTTAAAGTTGTTTCAGGTAATCCATATATATGCAGTCACTTTTGATGAAGTTAATAGACTATTATTGTCAACAAACAATACTAGATTATCTACATGTACATACACCCCAATATTTTCCTAATGACATAAAAATATTTAACTTGTAAAGAATGACAGATCTAAATGTATAATTGAAAACTACAAATCTTCTGGATACCAAAAAATATAGAGAAAAGTCTTTGTAAACTTAGTTTGGACAAATAGTACAAGTCACAAAAGAAAACTTGAATATTAGACTTCATCCAAATTTAAAACTTCTTGTCTTCAAAATACAGTGTTAAGAAAATGAAATGATAAGCCACAAGCTGGGGAAAATGTTTGCAAAACAGGTGTCTGATAGAAGATTTTAATCCAGAATATACAAAAAACTCTTATAATTTAGTAATTATATAGTCAAAAAATTAATAATAAAAGATATCTTTCACTTAAGAAATGCACATAAAATGATGCTCAATGTCATTATTCATTGCAGAAGTGCAAAGTTAAAATACAATGAATACTACTATGTATCTTCTAGAATGAATGAAGTTTTTCTAAAAATGGACAATACCAAATTCTAGAAAGGAAACAAAGCAACTGGAACTTTTTACATATTGCTCTTAGGAATGCAAAGTGAAACAACTACTTTGGAAACTAGTTAGGGGCTTTCTTATAAAGTTAAGTATGTATCTACCATAAAACCTAGCAATTTACATCCAGGCATTTACCCAAGAGAAATGGAAATGTAAGTTCACATAAAGACTTCCACATAAGAGTTCATAGAAGCAGGTGGTACATTCCTGTAATCCCAGTCACTGGGGAGGGTAAGGCCGGAGAATTTCAGGTTCAAGGCCAATCTCACTTAACATGAACTTGTCTCAAAATGAAAGATAAAAAGGACTGAGGATGGAGTTCAGTAGTACAGCATCCATGGGTTCAATCCCCAATACCAGCCGGTGGGAGAAAGAGTACATAGAAGCTTTATTCATAAAACTAAAAAATACTAGAAACAATCCAGATATGTTATACACTGAAGGATGTGTCCATACAATGGGGAACTAGTCAGCAATGATGGTCATTGCTCTACCAGGCCAGTGGCTTCTGGGAAGCACAGTAAGTGGTAGGACCCTGACCATGTGCCACAATCACACTTCCCCTGTTATTAAGCAAGTCAGTGGTCTGATTTTGTGATGTTCTGTGTCACTAAATCAGATAGTCTGTACTGGCTGGGGTCCAGAGGGCAGGAAGAGCAAATCCATGGCCAGAATATATGTAAATTCTACCCAAAATGAATTTCTGCCTCTTCAGGGAAAGAAGAGTTTCCATACAGTCAACTTTCTGCCCAGTGACAGGCCAGGCTTGTCAAAGGAATAATTCTATAATAGGGCCTTAGCCTTGACCTCTCTTGCTACAGGTTAGACATTTGGCAGTATCTGTAGCTACATCAGACTTGATGAGTGGGAGCCCATTCTTTGGGTCCAATGTATGGATTCTATCTCTTCCACTGTGACCACTCCATTCACAAGCCCATTGTTCCAGCATACAGGCAAACAATGACCACAATTGGTTGAGATGAAATGGCACTGTTTGTGACTCTCCTCCATGGTAAATGCCCCCTGTTCTACAGTAATTGTGATGTAAAGATCTCTTGATGTAAAGATCTCTTTCATGAGACCAGCCAGATTCCTCTCCTCCTCAATCTTCCAATCTCTCCTTCCAGGTCCCTGACCAGCTATCTAAGCTACTCATCACTGACTATGAATTCACATAACTCTTCATTGGGCTTCTTCACTTTCCATATGAAACAAATTACCAGATGCATCATACAAAGCTCTTCCCATTAAGAAGCTTTCTCTGTCTAATTCTCTTTTAGGACTGTGTCTGACCAATCCATTTTCATGATTTTTTATTATATTTTATTTTTAAGTTGTCAATGGACCTTTATTTTATTTATTTACTTATATATGGTACTGAGAATTGAACCCAGTGCCTCACAGGTGCCAGGCAAGTACTCTACCACTGAGCTACAACTCCAGCCCCCATTTTCAGGTTTAATGTACATAACAAGACAACTTATCCAAGAATCATGTTTAACTTTCTCTTCTTTCCTTATCTGGCCTTATCCAGTAATAAGAAAATCCCTATGTAGCCACAGATAGTGAGTAACATGGAGGTTGGGCAACCTCACTTCTGAAGGTTCCTAAGAGCTTCTGGAGCCAGTCTTGCCTGATTCTGCTTCCACATTTTTTGTTGTTGTTGGTTTCTTGTTTTGTTTTGCAGTTCTGGAAATGGAACCCAGGGGAATTCCAACATTGAGCTACATTTCCAGTCCTTTCCACTTTTTATTTTGAGACAGAGTCACTCTAAATTGCTGATATTGGTCTTGAAATTGGCAATCCTCCTTCCTCAGCCTCTCAAATTGTGCGGGTATTACAGGTGTGTGCCACAACTGGTCACTTCCAAATTATTAATGGATTGCATTGGGCCTGCCAGACATTATAATGTGGTTGTTATGACAGAACAAAGCTATCAAAGGTCAGCTCTGATCACATGGTTATATGAGTCTCTGGGATGCTTCCTCTCCATAAGGATCTAGTATTATGCCAGAGAAAGTTTGTTTCTCTATAGTGGAGTATGGTTCTTTGCAGCAGAGGACCTGGCTTTTCTCTGAAACCCTTAAAGTCTAGTTTGTGATTCTCCTATTTGAACTTGTCTTAAATTCCAGTCTTCTTTTCACCACATATACCTTTAAAGCCATTGGACCTGCAAGGTCATGTGTCCCAAGTGACAAGACCACTTGCCCTGTAGCCTGAACCTGCTGAAGCATGCTGTCTGGCTCTGGACTTACTTGGTAAACAGGTCAGAGTGATATTCTGAAATGAGAAATATGCTTTCTCAAGAGCACAAAGAAACCTACCAAGCATTATGCAGCCTTTTGCTGATGGCAAAAGCCAGTCGATTCCATAGTCCATATATGTCCTCTAAATCTCTCAATTCCTGAGACATTATCCTTGTCAGTGCATTCTCCTGTACTGGTTCCAGGTCACCACTGGTGAAATTTTAAAACTTTCACTGCCACATTATTCCAGCAGTTATTAGTGTTCCACCTTCCACCAATGAGGGACTTCTTGCTATCAGCTGTCTGGTATGTGACTCAGCTCTAATAGCCCATGTTAGCGTCTTCTTCCTGGAAATACTTCAAGTTCTCAGCTGTCCCTGTCCTGGAAACAAACTGAAACAGAAATTTCCAAACTGAGTGTTTAGGGGAAATGCTGTAGGAAGAGAGTAACTAGCACCAGGCAGAGGAAGAAGTCAAAATTAAACACAATTGCAGCGGAGACCTCTGCAGATAACATAAGATGCTGTGGAGTTGGGATGACAATTCAGAGTTGTCAAGACTTGAGCCAAAAAAGCTAGACATTTATATTACCACTTCAACCAGTTATTAGATGTAGGCTGCTCCCAGGAAGGAGGCAAGACTATGGATGAGTGGACAATTCACTGATAAGGACTCAGCTTTGAGCCATGTACATCCAACACTCCTGAAGGCTTTGGAAATTTTTCTGCAGAGTCTAACATCATTAAAGAGTTCTATTTTCTGGGCTGGGATCATGGCTCAGTGGTAGAGCGCTCGCCTAGCACATGTGCGGCCCCGGTTAGATCCTCAGCACCACATAAAAATAAAGGCATTGTGTACAACTAAAAACAAATAAATAAATATTTTAAAAAGAGTTCTATTTTCTCAGATCACAAATCTTCCAGCTACCCCTAGCTCTCCAATGGCTGCCCCTACTTTTGTTTGAAACACACAGAAAATACATCATACTGATATTACTTGCTTGCTCACTAATTTTTGCATGTATTCCATTTTTTCCTATTTACTGTCTGGTCGTGGAAATCTTACTTAGCCTTTGTATATCTGAAGTGTCATGATGTTGACCTCAGCATTAAGAGATTATTTAATTGGTATAAAATTCTAGGTTGGCAGCTATTTTCCTTTAACTGATTATATTGATGCATCTCTGATATATGCTATTTATGAGAAGAAATTTGCTCTCAGCCTAGTTATCCTTCTATTGCATTTGCTGCAATGGACACACTCTTTCTTCTGGTTGAAATTGCCATTAAATGTACACAAGAGTTTATCATTGTAAGAAGCCACCAGATTCTCCAGTTATCTTGAATTTTTTCATATATGCATGTAGTCTGGTGGTTGTGGTGGTGATGGTATGAGTAGTATGAGAGTGTGTGTGTGTGTGTGTGTGTGTGTGTGTGTGTGTTTCACTAGTTCCTCTTTGCTTGGGTCTAATCGGCTTACCAATATAGAAGGTTGGAGAATCTGCTCTTTCATGGACATATGTCAAGTTCCTATCTAAGTAGGAGCAGACAGGTACTATCAAGTGTATCTCCAGGGCCTAGACATAGTAATCCAAAGAGAAAGTAAAGGGAGAAAAGTAGAAATTAGATGTGGAATCTGCCTGTGAAAGAAATGTCTCTACCTTCTCATAGCTATAAAGTCATATCCATGGAGAGAGAGGCTTCTTGGAAACCCAAGTCATTTGGGGACAGAAATACCAAGTCATTCATCTGAAACATAGAATGACAGAGAGTAAGAGCTTGCTCAATGTTAGAAAAGAATGGCAAATGTGCTAGAACAGACCCTTACTAGGAATTATAACAATAGAGAGTGTCATACACTAAGCAGAATAAATTTCTTTATATTACTCTGCTAAGGACATAAGAGGATTAAGTCTTGACTAGTTAACTTGTTATCTCAGTTATGGACTCTCTCCAATTGAGGGATTTTAATTTCAACAAATAAAAGATTGGTTTCGCACAACAGTCCACTGGTGTGAGAACTGAGGCTGCCCTGTAGCACAGCCCCATTTTCCGTGCTACCGTGGAATTCAGTAAAAGCCTAGTTCTTCTGTGAAAGGTTAGCCCTTATTCCAATAAGCTCTAGACTGTCTGAGCTGTGAATATTTTAAATCAGCATAATTATATTTCACATGGCAATAAACACTTTTAGTTTAAGTGCGCATAATTTGTCTCTTTGTCTGATTCTCTTTGTTGCATTAGTTTTTCTCCATGGTGAGCATAAAATAACAGGATTTGTGATGATTCCCTAGAGATTACTCTTTTTCCCCCCTCTCTCTTTCAAACATACTCAAGATGATTTGCTTATTTTTTTTTAAAGGAAAAAGAAAAGAAAGTTGTATTTTTAGAGAAAAATCATATCTCCCGGCTTTGGGGTTAAAAAAAAATAATAAGTACATTGCAAATATGGAAAGTTGTTCTTACTGTGGGAAACCAGGTTTCCTAGTTTTTTTCTGCATTTCTTCTGATTCTCTGCTCTTTGGCCAGTCCTCAAGTTGGTCTGATTTAAGGTCAGTTGTCTGGCTTTGATTGGTATTCTAGTGGAGTGGTGAGTGTATAAGGCTCTAATCCCTGCAACACATGGTAATTTTTTCATTCTCTCTCAGCCTCCACCTGTTCCATGGTCCAGTGGAGGACTGCAAATCCTATCAAGGGAGGGCAACCCTTCGAAGGCTGCCTCCCTGGCTAGAGTCCATCACATGTGCACTCGGGCTGTGGAGCACCCAGCCAGCTGCAACCCAACGATCATGTTATCAGATGACGGATGGCTTCATATCAGTGTTTAAACTGACGAGCTGCCCCATCTGGTAAATGATTTGGGAAGTCTGGCCTTGTTTGATGAATGGGGAAAGTGACAATGCCAATCAGAGTGACCCCTGCAGCCTCCCTGCTGCTGCCCCACAGCCACTGTCTCGTCTATCCCACTGGTTTACTTTTTCAATTCTATTGTCGCTCAGCTGAGGTTACACCTACTGTCACTAAATTGTGCCTAAATTATATCATCAATCCAAATATTTTCCTTGTAAGAACCTTCATAAGATAGATGCCAGGCCTCCCACAGACTCATGGTCAAAATTAGAGGACAACAAGGCACAGGATTCAGTCCAACAATTTTAGAGGTAGTTTCACAGCCTGTTTTGAAGGAAATGGGGTTATTTTGAAGGGAACTGCATATTTCACCTAGAAATCAACCAGGATGCTCTGTGATAAGAAATGCAAGCCAGGCCTGATGGTGCTTGCCTATAATTCCAGCAACGTGGGAGACTTAAACAGGAGGATTGCAAGTTCAAGGGCAGCCTGGACAACTTAGGGAGACCCTGTCTCAAAATAAAATAAAAAGGCTGGATATGTAGCTCACAGGTAGAGCACCCCGAAGTCAATCCCCAGTATCAAAAAAAAATATATATATATAATATATATATATACAAACATATATATATGTGTGTGTGTGTGTGTGTGTGTGTGTGTGTGTGTGTGTATAAGATCTCAGTGTGTCATGCATTGATCTAAAGAGCATAAGTCCCTCCATAATGTTAGTTGGCAAGTAATAATCGGTATTCCTTTGTGAAAATTTCAAGGGCATTCTCAAAAATGGTTTTCCCACTCTACCTCTATGAGATGGTTTTTGATTTGATAATCTGATTTTGAAAATTAAAGTTACTAAGAACATGTTATGTGTTAGCCCTTGCCTCCTTCTGCTTAGTATCATCACATCTGTAGGGAATATGTATGCTTAAGGCTAGATTTACAGAGCTCAAGACGAAGTGGAAATTTCAATCAGTGGAATCGATGTTCCATCACTCCCTTGACATTGTATTGTGAAGACACAATCTATTTATAGATACTATATCATATCTATTACTCATCATAGCAAATATCAAATAATGGAGATTAAGCACAACGTGCAAACACTTCAAACACAATTTTCTATGCTATATTTATTTTCATCAACAATTCCAAATGACTATGAAAGACTCATGAGCCAAGTGGCAATTGTTTTATTTTAATTTAAAAATATATTGTCATCTAGGTCTTCACTGAAAATGCTGCTTTGTCCACCCCTGCTATAAAGCACATCATTTTTTTGCAACCATGAACAGTGAATAAACAAAACAAAGGGGGAGTTTAATGGGAATGACAGCACAGCAGGTACATTTATGATTTAGTATCATTTCAGTTTTCATCCAGGAAAATTGTCAACCATTCCAGGAATAAAAAATAAAATGCTATGTACTGTATAGTATAACCTCTTTAAATTGGCAATTTGTAGCTGTTTGATAATTCATTCTTAAGCAAACCTTAACCGCTTGCTACCTGCTGTATTCATTAGCCTGTCCATCTTCTTATTCCCTGTCGAGCATGCGGGACTATGATTGTTAGAAAAATGTTGTGCTGCTGGGTGTACTTGCTACTTAATACACGTATATATGTTTGCCACGTATTTTTATGCAATTGTTTTAGAAAGAAGAGCAAACTCCCTTTTTTCTGGCCTGGGAGATAGATATTAATGTTTTCTGGATGTTTTGCAACAGATCCATTTTAGATAAATAATGCATTACACACTGTGTCATATGTAGCAGAATTTTTTTATTCAGCTATTGAGCATAACATGAAAAGCTCAATATAGAAACTACCAAATTTTAGGAGCAACAGCTCTCTGTATGTGGCACATTTGCAAATATGGGTATTTCAGGGTGCAAATTAAAATAGTTTGATGCACCATATCACACTTTCTCAATGAAAGGGAAACTTTCCTTGTGCTTACTATAAACACTTCATTTACACGTTTATTTGAGACTTTGTTAAATTAGATTATGTAAACACAGGCTGGATAGCAAGTCAGATTTAATACACACGAGTTTTAAAACTGACTAGCATGCTGAACATAAAAGTATAAAGGACTTCACCAAGATTTATTGATTCATGTCAAGGCATCATTACTTTTCAAAGTGTGAAAAATGATCATATATTTATGACCTGCCGACTGAAGCTGTTTTGTGAATTAGCAAAAGCTCTGGAGAGGAGCAGCCTAATTGCATTATCATAGAATCAGAGATGGTTGTCAATTTCCCCCATTTAGCTTTTCTCCTTTAGTTTGTTAAAATGAAGGTGCCATACGTTGGTTGAATTCACTAATACCCTGATGAATGAGGTATTTTCCCAGTAGGCCGGCTACCAGTATAAACAGTGAATTAGGAATGATAGACCATCAATCATATCTCCTTCAAACAGATCTCTGCCCTGAGATTATTCATTATATATTAGGACCACTTAAAAAAGTTTTCACACAGGATTCACTGATGAAAAGGCTGATATTGTCCATAATCTTTGATGTCCCCTGTGGAAGTAATAGTAGTAAGGTAGGTGGCTTTCTTCATTAGCACAGTTTTCATTGACTGTCTCTTTCATTTCAGTCATATTATTTCTTTTTAAAAATACAAGATTCAGCTTACCCTATATGTGCTATGGTTCTTCAGCAATATCCTAACTGAAAGATTGGATTTCCTTGTTTGGTACTTATTTCTGCTTAATGGGAACCATGAATTAAAGGTGTAACTGAGAAACCCACATCATCTAAATACAGGCTAAAATAAATGCTCACTTACCTCTTATATTTTTGGCATCTACAAGTCGAGGATGACCTAGTGATTTGTGCAGTGTTTTTTATGCAAAGGGTCAGATTCTGCCCTCAGGCGCCCATGTATGGTTCCCCTGGGGTTTTGTCCCTTTAATGGAAATTATGAGTATGCATCCAAGGGCAAGATTCCTCCCAAAGAGATTTATCCTGCCTCAATGTGCAAACATAATTCTCATTAAAATTAATAGGAATTGTACACATGCATCTAGGGAAGAAATACACTCCTAGGTTCGGATCACCTCATTCTATTTCGTGCAAAAAAATGACAGGGTCTGCCCTGGAGGTGGGCATGCAGCCAAAGGTTTGAGAGTTCAGATAAGCAATCAGAACTTCCAAGGATCACCTACGCCATGTGTGAGGCACTACAAATTCTTTTTTTCATTGCAAGAGATTATGCAGGGAACCTAGCTAGACTCTTATTTGCTAAGCTTTTCTCCAGCATTATAATTATTTCCATGATTTTTTTCTCCAGGGAGTTCAGGGGAGACTGGGCATTGCTTATACTTGATTCCTGGGTTGAAGGTTTTGGATCATTTGTATTTATCAGAGTCACTGGACCATAATATTTGTCTATTCTTTCCTTTTGTAATGCTTCAAAAATACCTCTTATTTGACTGAATAAGTGGTATTTAACTCCTGGTGTGTTTTAGGGTCTGAGAAATCAGCTCTTTATTCTGGGGAAATGCAGCTTTAATGCACACATTGCTAAACTTGTGTAAATTCAACCAAACAACATTTTTAGACCAACCAAATCTATATAGCATGCAAGAGAAAAGTAAACTTGGCATTCAATTAATTTGATCATTTCTGTTGTTGAAACCACATAATTTACCCAGAAAAGGTATTATCTAACTCTACTGCAAAAAATTTTTTTTTAAATTTAAGAATGCCCAAAACACTAATATAGCTATTCTGAAGCTTATCTGAATATGAATTTCTAAATCTTTTCAATTATAAAACCAGCACAATATAGCAGAAATATTAGTGTTTTTATTCACTTAGTTTCATCAATATAAACAATATTTTTTTGGTTTTCATTTGCAGTACTAGGGATCCAATGGAGGTGCACTTTACCACTGAACTATAGTCCCATCCCTTCTTATTTTTTACTTTGAGACAGGGTCTGGCTAAGTTGCCCAGACATTAACTTGTGATCCTCATGCCTTAGCCTCCCAAGTAGCTGGGATAACAGGCAGATTTCATTGCACCCAGTTTAAATAATATATTTAAAGTTAAACTTTAAAAAAAAAACTTCTTGAAAAAGCAGATATCCAAATCAATTTGAAATCAATGAATCCCAAATCTGTACTAATAAGAGATGTGTATATAAAAAATAGACTTGGCCAAAAGATATAATAGGTACAAATGTCACATCTCCATAAAAGAAAAAAATTGCAGAAAAGTGGGTAACTCAAATGACTGCATAAACAAGTGAATTAAAATTTCAGTGACAATCAAATTGGCCAAGTTATTCGCTAAATCATAAAATATTTCCCAGCACAACCAAAAAACCAAGTGTTGAGACTCATTTTATGATTGGCACAGTTGTATTTTGAGCTTGTTTAATCTAAGTAATGACTCTGAGGCCAATGAAAGGATCTTGAAGATGAATGCAGTCAAGATGATGTTAATTTTTTTTTAACAGCTCAATTTCTTATTCCAAAGCAAATTCAGGTCACCACCTTGAATGCTCTTTCCTGCTGTCAGTGATACTGACAGCCTAACTCCTGATTCTGTCTCTTACTGGATACACTTCCTAGAACCAACCTGAAAAATTTTTTTTCATTTTATTTTTTAGTAGGGATTGAACCAGGGGTACTTTCTCTCTCTAGCCCTTTTATTTTTAACCTTTTTTTTTTTTTTTTTTTTTTTTTTGAGACAGGGTCTCAATGAGGTGCTCAAGGCCTTGCTAAATTGCTGAGGCTTTGAACTTGGGATCCTCCTGCCTCAGCCTCCTAAACCTCTGGGATTACAGGTATGTACCACCCCACCCAGCACCCTGGAAGTTTTGATGTCTCCTAACATTCTATCAACTTTCTGTTTATCACAGGCTCCCTTTCTTGTCTCTGTTGTATTCATGTCCAGTATGCACCTGCAATTTTTGTACTAGAGACTCCCAAATTGTTACATCATATCTTGGCTACTCTACTGAGTTCTAAATTCTACCCCAAATTGCCTCCTCCATATTTCAAACTGATCATTCCTCAAGTACCTCAAATTCAACATGAACAAAAAACAATTTTCCTTTTCCTTGATAGTTACTTATACCTACTTAAGAATTCATATTAATAATGGCTACTAAGTAAAAGAGAAAAGCAGGAAAAATGTTCCTCCTTTCTCTCATATTCTGTAGAATATGGGTTATAAAGCTAACTCTATATACTGTGATCGAGCACATCATCCTGAAAACCAGATAATTTATAAATGTTGTATAAACATGAGCATAATTACTTATTTTGAATGAATATGCATCTGCTTAAAATGATTTATTTCCAATTACTTGTGTGAGCTCTTTCTTCCTTCTCAAATTAAACAATCACCTACAAATATTTTTCACCTGCCATTTTTATGCCCTAGCTAAGGAAATGGAGAATTTCTTTGAAAATTACTATCATCCATATGCCCTTTTGTAGGATGATTTCTGTAGAGTGTGTCTGAAATTATTTCTCTTCATAATATACTGAAAACAAGTGACATTTCTAATCCTATATAATTCAGCCTGTATAAACATACTTTTAATCTTGTGCTGATAGGTAAATTACCAAACATAAGTACAAATTATCTAAGTAGTTAAATCCAATTCCATGCCAAGAGAACCCTAAATTTCAAATGGACAAGGATTACATATGGGTTTAATTAGACACTTCCTTTTAAACTTTGTTAAATTCATGAAGGTCATACATGAATGCAAACTGGCCAAAAATTTCTAAAAACTAGAACAGCACATAAAATAACAATGAAAATTCATCTTAATTACCTCAACCAACACCATATAAGTAAATAAAATTAATAGTGGTCCTCTGCCTCTTTTGTCAGAGCCATAAATTCAGCACTTAGATCAATCAATAGCACATATAGATGTTTAGTAAATATTTGTCAAACTAATCAATATCATTCCAGTTATTTTGCATATAATTGTGTGTACCTAACATTTATGTGAACATAATGTGTCTACTATCCTCTGACTCCTTGTGGCTATAACTTTCTCAGATCTTTCCATCTACCTCATCATGTTTAATAGTTGGATCATTTTTCTTAGATGGGAGAATCATAATTTATTTTTCTTTCTTATCATGTGCCCAACTGTTCACTACTGTACCCAATGCAGTGATTATGGTTAAGCATTTAGGTCTTTGTACATGTGGGGTTTTGTTCATTCATTTGCTTGTTTGTTTTAATGCTGGAGATCAAACCCAGGACTTTGTGCTTGCTACACCCTTACCACCTACATGGGAATATTTCTGAAGAATAGATTCCTAGATGTGGAATTGCAAAGCCAAGAGTTATAAACATTTAAAACTTAATAGAAAGGTCTATGTTGTCTGACAACAAAGTTGTTCCAAAATGCTCATGAAACTATCAATTACCACAACACTTCGTGAACTTTATAAAAATACTATATGAAAAAAATATATCTGCAAAATTTACATTTCGCTGACTTCCACTAAGCTTGAACAACTTTGCATATTTTTAGACATATTTTATTTTTGTCTATATAAATTCCCAATTAACAAGTTCTGGTTACCTTTTTCTTATTGACTCATACGTGTTCTTTGTATATTATGGATAATAACATTTGTCTGTTATTTATGTTGGAAAAATGCTTTCTGCTGATCTATTACTCATCTTTTACAATAGATTTTAAATTATGTTTACTTACATCTATGGAATTTGTTTTGTGTATTTGGGGTTTTGTGTCTTAGAGTTGAACCTTTTTCTATGTACAAAAATATTAATTTTAGAGGGTTTTATTGGTGTTTCACATTTAGCTCTTTGTTGTACTGTGAATTTGCTTTTGTGTGTGGTGTGAATAAAGGACCTATTTTTTTTCTAAATCATATGTAAATATCCTAGTCAGTTTTGAATACCTTATACTTCAGCTAATTTTAATGATAATCTTATACTAACTGAACACTTTTTTCTTTACAAATACCTATTGTTTCATAAGTTTACTTGTTTATAAATACAGAAAGACTATTAACCTTAAAGTATATATTAATAGCTACTGAGGTAAGTAATCTGTGATTGTACTTCTTTCCAAATTTTTCTAGATTATTCTTACATTATCACCTTCTGTTTGTTGTGGGGGTTTTTGTTTGTTTCTGAGACAGGTTCTCACTATGTTGTTCAGGCTGTGTGGAGCTCATGGGCTGAAGTGATCCTCCTGCCTCACACTTCCAAGTAGCTGGGACTATAGACATGTGCTAGAACAAACCCCCAGACACAATCACATTTTGAAATGTCTTGAAATTTTTCATAAAAATATCTTTTTTGGCCGGGTGCAGTGGAGCACACTTATAATTCCAGCAGCTCAGGAGGCTGAGGCAAGAGGATTTCATGTTTGAGACCAACTTCAGCAACTTAGCAAGACCCTTCCTTAAACTAAAAAATAAGAGGGCTGGGTTGTTGCTCAGTTATTAAGTGCACCTGGATTTCTTCCCTGGTACAAAAATAAAAGAAAAAAATCTTTTTTGGAGATTTGTTGGAATTTTACTGAATTTCCATATTTTAAATATTGGAACATTCCAATTAAGAGAGGGAAAGGTCCAATTATTTATTCACTTCTTCATTTACATCTCAGGTAAAGACATCTAGGTTTTTCAAGTAACAATAATAAAAATAATATTTATCAAGGAATTTCTACAATTTCTAGGTGTTAAATGATATATAAAATCTTTTTATCTCCATTTAAGCCTAGGTCCTATTTTTTTTTTTTTTTTTTTTTTTTTTTGGTACCAGGGATTGAACTCAGGGGCACTCAACCACTGGGCCACATCACCGGCCCTTTTTTGTATTTTATTAGCGACAGGGTATCACTGAGTTGCTAAGTGCCTCGCCATTGCTGAGGATGACTTTGAACTCGTGATCCTCCTGCCTCAGCCTCCCAAGTGCTGGGATTACAGGCGTGCGCCACCGCGACCGGCCCTAGGCCCTATTTTTATCCCCATTTGTAGAAAATCAAATGGCACAGAGAGATCAAATAATTTACCCAGGAATTTATAGCAATAAGGGTTAAAGACTAGATTTGCAACAGTGAATTTAATGATAGAATCTAGCCTTTTAATCATTACTTTATAATTTTGTATAGGATATTTCTTGATAGTTTATGGGTTTTGCTGATGTATTAGTTGGGATTTATTATTATTATTACTACTACACAATATAACTAGGCTATTATTAGTATATGCATCTAACTCATAACTTTCTTTTTCTTAGTTGGAATGGAACCACCTGTAAGAGCCTTAATGAGGAGGTAGCTAGGATGGCGGCTGGCTGAGAGCAAAAGAGGAGGAGTTTAATTGTTTTCTGCTGACCTTATTGTAACCAACTAAGAATCTTTCTGTGCCCGTGAACACTGTGTGACGCACCTGTAAATTGAGCTTGTGACACGTGTATACTTGTTAAGGTGAAGAGTATTTAGCCAGGTAGAGTTGGAGTTGGGGGGTTGTTGTTGGAGTTGGAGAGAGAAGTTAGCAGAGAAGAAAGAATAAAGAACCTACTCATTCCCAGTCTGCCTCCAAATTCTTTCCCACAGTGCAGTATCATCTCTGCAGGTGGCAGCAGCTGCAGGCAGCAACAAGTGGTGGCCTGTACAGGGAGTTCAGAATTGCCACGGTAAGAAAACTGAGAAAACAATTTTGAAAATGGGCTCAAAAATGACAAAAATCTGAGCTGCTAAAGCTATTCAAGATTTATTAGAGATAGCTGAAGGATACGTGCTCTCAATTGAACCTGGGACTCAGGATGTAACTACCAGTGAGAGTAGTAGTAATAAGGATTCAAGTAAAAGTGATTATGAAAGCATAGCCTCCGCTGAGTCAGTTAGGACCAGTAAGGATGGTAGCAAAAGGAAATTAAGGAGGACCAAGATAAGGGACCATCAAGTGGAGGAACCACTTGTGCCCTCTGCTCCCCCCTGGGTTGAATCAATTACAGAAAATATAAACGGTCTTTCTAAGCACTTGCGTGCCCTTGAAACAGAGATTAACGGTCTTTCTGAGCGCTTGCGTGCCTTTGAGTATCAAAATTCACAGGGCCATTGGGATCTGCGAGTATTTGAAAACGAAAACGAGCAAAGGTATCATCAACCTTTGGATTTTAAAACTATAAAAAATTTTAAAGAAGCAACAATGACATATGGACCCCAAGCTCCTTTTACCATAAGTATGCTTGAAGCCCTTAATACCTTAAATTTAACTCCTTCAGGTTGGAAAGGCTTATGTAAGGCATTATTGAGCGGGGGACAATACTTGCTTTGGAGGTCTCAATTCCAAGAGTTCTGTGTTGAAACAGCTAGAAGAAAGGCAACTGTAGGATTTCCAGACCGTAACATAGACATGTTTACTGGAGAAGGGCAATTTGCTGATTTACAGGTTCAGATTCAGCATGATCCTGGAGTTTACGCTCAAATATATGCTGCGGCTCTTAGGACATGGAAAACTTTACAAGGAACTGGTGACTTACAGGGTAGCTTGTCTAAAGTAATTCAGGGACCTAATGAGCCATATGCTGACTTTGCTGATCGACTTTTGAGAACTGCAGGTAGAGTGTTTGGAGATGTTGATCCAGCCATGCCATTAGTAGTTCAGCTGGCATATGAAAATGCCAACAAATATTGTCAAGACGCTATCAGACCTTGGAAATCTAAAAGGGACCTTTCTGTATATATAAGACTATGCAAAGACATAAACGATGCCTTTGTTACAGGAAATGTAATCGCAGCAGCCATGAGAGGTGCTTTTCCTCAAAATTTTACAAGAAGGGCTCAACCTAAAAATTATAGTCAATCAGGTTATTTTAGAAAACAATATCCCCAATGAAGGCAAGAGACAATAGAAATAAGACAAAGCTCGTATCGTGCCCCAGGCTGCTGCCCCAGTGTAAAAAAGGAAACCATTGGGCTAATAAGTGCAGATCTAAAACTGATATTTATGGTAACATTTTATATGGCAATTCAAAAAACGGGGCACGGGACCCAATGCCCCAGGGCCCACAAATGTACGAGGCATTAGAGGAGGATCCTCAAACATCCATCCAGAAGATTCTTCGACACATCACTCTTACCCATTGACTCCCTTGTCAGAGGGACAAGAGGAAGTGCAGGACTAGACCTCTGTTCCACCGCCTGAATAGTACTAACACCTGAAATAGGGGTTCAACTGATTCCCACAGGAGTCAGGGGACCTCTTCCCTTAGGGACAGTAGGACTTATCCTTGGGTGAAATTCTAAAAGCTTATCAGGTTTTCAAGTGACTCCAGGTGTAATAGACTCAGACTACCAAGGAGAAATTAAGATTATGCTTAGCTCACCTAGAGGCATTTGCTCTGTTAACCAAGGTGATAAAATTGCTCAGCTGCTTCTCCTTCCTAGTTTACATGACTCTTTTAAGAGTATGCGTCAAAATAGGAAGAATAGGGGATTTGGTTCCACTGGCTCGGGACCTATGACTTACTGGGTTCAGGATTGTTCACAGAGGCCTATGTGCAAAACAAAACTTCAAGGAATAGAGACAGAGGGATTGATTGACACTGGGGCTGACTCTTCCATTATCAACGTATGACAATGGCCCAAACACTGGTCTTTACAAAAAGCCTCAACCAGTTTGACAGGCTTGGGATATTCTAATAGCCCCAAACAAAGTGCAACAGTTTTAAAATGGGAGGATGATGAAGGGCATCAAGGAACATTTCAGCCTTATGTTTTGTCCAGCTTGCCAGTTACCTTATGGGGAAGAGATGTTTTACAACAAATGGGAGTACACTCACAACCAAGCCCGCAGGTGTTACAAAAGGAAAATCATCACCGAAAAGGTAAAGGATATTTTTTTAGGGGCCACTGAGAAAACAATTTTGAAAATACCATGGCTTTCTGATAAGCCAGTTTGGGTCCCTCAGTGGCCCCTATCTAGAGAGAAATTACAAGCGGCCCACCTACTAATCCAAGAACAACTAGAAGCAGGACATATAGAACCTTCCACCTCTCCCTGGAATTCTTCCATATTCGTGATTAGGAAAAAATCAGGAAAATGACAATTGTTACATGATCTTAGAGAAATCAATAAAACCATGCAAATTATGGGCCCTACTCAACCTGGACTTCCTAATCCTGTAGCTATTTCTAAAAATTTCCATCTTATAACTCTTGATATAAAGGATTGTTTTTTTCTATTCCTTTACATCCTCTGGATGCCCCCAGGTTTGCTTTTTCAGTTCCTTCTATTAATAATAATGGACCTGATCAAATATTTCAGTGGAAAGTTTTACCCCAGGGTATGGCTAATAGCCCCACTATGTGTCAAATCTATGTAGATAAAGTTATTCAGCCTATCAAGAACAAATACCCAGAACTTATGTGCCTCCATTATGTGGATGATGTTTTGCTTGCTCATCCTAATCAAGAAGTCTTATTCACCATATTTAGTGATATATCAGAAAATTTGAAATGATATGGACTAAACATTGCTGAAGAAAAGGATCAAACTAGATCTCCAATATTATATCTAGGATTCCAAATTATGGATACTTTTATTAGGCCTCAAAAAGTTTAATAAATAAGGAACATCTAGCTACTCTTAATGATTTTCAAAAATTGCTGGGAGACATTAATTGGCTTTGCCCTACACTAAGCCTCACTACTGGCCAATTAAAACCCTTATTTGATATCCTTCATGGGAACCCTGATCCATCTTCACTGCGAACATTGACTCCTGATGCTAGGGAAGCTTTAAAGTTGGTAGAAAAGGCCATTGAAGGATTCCATTGTGATAGAATTGATTTTACTCGACCGCTGATATTGATCATTATTTCTTCACAATATACACCCACAGGAGTATTTTGGCAACAGGGGCCTTTATTATGAATACTATTGCCCATCTCTCCTAAAAGTACAATTGAGTCTTACACCTCCATGGTGGCTAAACTTATTCTTCAAGGACTCAAGACTTCTAAAATATTTGAAATTCACCTCGTTACTATTATTACTCCCTATTTATTATCACAGATTGAATATTTCTGCTTCAATGATAATGATTGGGCTATAGCTAGATGCTCTACTTCTGCAAATTTTGATAACCATCTTCCTAAGTCTCCTATACTATCTTTTTGTATCAATCATCCCATTATATTTCCACAGATAAAAAAAAATCAACCTATTCCTAAGGCATTGAATTTATTTACAGATGGGTCCTCTAACAGTACTGCTGCAGTAGTCACTCAAAAATGAAATATGATTCATATTACTGCCCATAAATCAGCTCAATTAGTAGAGTTAGAAGCTATTATTATAGCTCTTGAAAGTTTTAAAGAACAACCCATAAATATTTTTTCAGACAGCCACTATATTGTACATGCTGTCCCTAAATTGGAGCTAGCAGGTCCAATAGCACCTCATACTCCAGCCTTTAAATTGTTTTTTCAAATTCAAAACCTTCTATGTGAACATAAAGAACCTTTGTTTATTGGACATATCAGAGCTTATACTAATTTGCCTGGTCCTCTCCATGAAGGCAAAAGGCTGATGCCCTTACTCAAACAAACTTTATATTTTCAGCTGTCCAACAAGCTACCTTGTTCCATTCTCAATTTCATGTTAATAGTACTACTTTACAACAAAGTTTCAAAATAACTAAAGATCAATCTCGAACAATTGTGAAGGCTTGTCAATCTTGTGTGACACATTTGCCCAATCCACATTATGGGGTTAACCCAAGAAGATTAACACCCAATCATTTGTGGCAGATGGATGTCATTCATGAGCCAAGTTTTGGAAAATTGCGATTTGTTCATGTGACCATAGATACATGCTCGGGCATGATTTTTGCTTTCTTACATGCTGGAGAACAAGTTAAAGATGTTACATCTCATTGTTGACAAGCTTTTGCTGCACTGGGCATTCCCAAAATGCTTAAAAAAGACAATGGCCCTGCATATACGTCCTCATCTTTCAAACAGTTTTGTGCAAAATTCAGTATACTCCATAAGAGAGGTATTCCATATAATCCTCAAGGCCAAGGCATAATTGAACAAGCTAATCGCACACTCAAACTTATGCTTTTTAAACAAAAAGAAGGAAATTGGACAAATCCTAAAGTTAGATTAGCCATTGCCCTTTTTACTTTAAATTTTTAAACTTTAGATTCCAAAGGATATTCGGCTAGAGACAGACACTGGAATCCACATCAACAACATAAACCTTTGGTTTATTGGAAGGATGTTCTTTCAGGCACATGGAAGGGCCCAGATCCAGTATTAATTTGGGGGAGAAGATATGTTTGTGTTTTTCCATAGCATGAAACCTCGCCGGTGTGGATATCATCAAGATTAATAAAACACGTACCAAATCAAAAGGGCCAAGATGAAGTAGTTGTGGAATGATTCCCTTAAAAAAGGTATCAATCCACGCACCTGCGCAAGGTTGTCTCTTTTCCAACAAGGGAACCTCATCTTTGCCTTTTCAGCTAAGAAATTTTTAAGCTGCACGCTTTTTCCTTCAATAAATTCACAACTTAAGTCTCATTCCTCCTGGCCAGGACAAGAGGATCTCTCTTTAGTGTGCACACAATTGTGTTTTTCTTTTATATATGTCTTTATGTCTGTGCACTTGTCTAGATTTCATGTAAATGTGATGTCACAAATATATGTCTTTATGTCTGTGAGTCTGTCCAGTCCAGATTTCATGTTAATGTGATGTCACAAATAATAAAAACCGAGTGCTCATGAAAATCATTACAAAAAAAAAAAAAAAAAAGATCCAAATAACTCTAATTCATTTAAGTTAAATATATTCAAATTGGGTAAACAATTAAAAAATGAAGGTACCTTCAAACTTAATTTATAAGTATCTCTAGGACTTCTCTTCAGGAAGGAATATTACTAATACAGTATAGCCTGATATTTTGGTATTTGACTTGGAATTGTTTATTTGTAATTAACTTTATTTGTTAAATAGCTGATTAATTTAAATTGTTTCAACAGGTATTATTTGTAATTAACTTTATTTGTTAAACAGCTGATTAATTTAAATTGTTTCAATAGGTATATTCTGCTGTTTTATGCAGAGGCTCAAAAGTTCCAGCTAACAAATTATTTTTCTAAAATGCTCTTAACTTTTCTTTAATCTATCTTAAATGTAATATTTTGTCAGCTAAATACCCTCAGTTTTTCTTTAATCCGTTCTGAATGTGATATTTTGCCAGCTAATGTTCATGGGAGCTCAAGCAGCAATGTGTGTGAGCAGAGATCAACTTCAGATACCTGAAGATCTAATAATTCTATTTTTTAGTTTACTCCTACAACTCGCTTCCTGACTCAGTGCTGGAATAGCACTGCCTTTCCTCTAATGATTATTGCTTGAGTTTCTAGGTACATCCCTATGCCAGTCTTAGCGGGCCCTGAAGATTTGCCAGTGGCATTGTCTAGACATAAAAGAGACGGCTGCTGCTGCTACAGCTGCAGGGATCACAATCGCTCCAAGCATCCCTGCTGCTCAAGCATTGAGCAACTTCACCAGCAGTGTGGCCTCTGCTCTGCATGCACGAGGCCTCCTAGATCAATGTGTTAGCAAATGGACTATAGGATGTTTGGGACATTGTACGGGACACATGCCTTGCAGGTACCCCTTTTCTTAACCTTGATAGGGCAGCTGATTTTTCTAGAGAACTCAGTGCGTTACTTTATGGAACTTAGGGCACCTGATTTGTCTAAAAAAACTTAGTACCCTATTTAATGGAACTTGGCTTGTCAGCAAAAAGCTTGCCGCCTTAGAACCGGAGCATCTCCTCATGATTGGACGGCTGGTAGTCAATAACAGGAAAGTCTCATGTGGCCGACATATCAACCTAAGACAGGAGTCAAGGGCATAGCCTTGATTATCCCATGACGGGTAAGAATGACGGTTGCACATGTGGACGTCTAAGACAGGCACAGTCGATCCTGATGTGGTGAGAGCTTGCCCATCTATTTAATCCCTCTTTTAAAACAAAAGGGGGGAAATGTAAGAGCCTTAATGAGGAGGTAGCTAGGATGGCAGCTGGCTGAGAGCAAAAGAGGAGGCATTTAATTGTTTTCTCCTGACCTTATTGTAATCAACTAAGAATCTTTCTGTGCCAGTGAACACTGTGTGATGCTGTAAGTTGAGCTTGTGACACATGTATACTTGTTAAGGTGAAGAGTATTTAAGCAGGTAGAGTTGGAGTTGGGGGGGTGGTTGTTGGAGTTGGAGTTGGAGAGAGAAGTCAGCAGAGAAGCAAGAATAAAGAACCTACTTATTCCCAGTCTGCCTCCGAATTCTTTCCCGCGGTATTGTTGCTGCAGGTGGCAGCAGCAGCTGCAGGCAGCAACAACCACCATTTGACCCAATTATCCCACTCCTCAGTTTATACCCAAAGGACTTAAAATCAGCATACTATAGTGCTGCAGCCACTTCAATGTTTACAGCAGCTCAATTCACAATAGCCAAGCAATGGAACCAATCTAGCTGCCCTACAATAGATAAATGTGGTATGTACACATAATAGAATATTACTCAGCCATAAAGAAGAATGAAATTATGGTATTTGATGGTAAATGAATGGAACTGGAGAATATCATGCTAAGTGAAATAAGCCAGTCCTGAAAAACCAAAGTCAGAATGTTCTCTCTGATATGTGGATGCTAACCCACAACAAGGGAGGGCAAGATTAGAAGTTCATTGTACTAGACAAATGAGAATGAAGGAAAGGGAGGGTGGTGGGAATAGAAAAGATAGTAAAATGAATCACATATATCTTTACTATCCTTATACATGACCAATGTAATTTCATATATACAATCACATTAATGGTATTCTAATTGGAACAAGTTTTACTTATTCTATGTATATATGTCAAAATACACTCTACTGTCATGTATATATAGAAAGAATAAAGAAATTTTTTTAAAACAACAACCTTTTTTTTTGGTCCTGGGAATTGAACTTAGGGGTACTTTACCACTGAGATATATCCCCAGCATTTTTTTTTTTTTTTTTTGAGACAGGGTCACTCTCAGTTGCTCAAACTTGCAATCCTCCTGCCTCAGCCTCCCTAGCCACTGGGATTACAGGCATGCATCACCAAGCCCAACTCTTATAACTTTTTATCAGCATCCCTTACTAGGAAATTCCCCTATTCTTATATGAATATATCTTCTAAATTCTCTCAGTCTTTAAATTTTTTAAGTACACATCATCTAAAATAATAACCATTTTTGTTCTCTTATTCAAACTCTAGAATTCAATTTTCTGTTCTATGTGCTTTATTTGCATTGAAACATCTGCCCCTCCTCTTAAGTTCAAATATATTTATTTTTAAATATATTAACTTGTTCAGAATAAAGTAGAAAGATTGTCACAGGAGAAGAGCTATCCCTGAAAAAGTGTTGAAAAATTTCCCAGAGAGAAGGGAAAACTCAACTCAGGACCAGTGGCATACAAGATGTGTGACAGAAAGGAATGTCAGAATGTGACAAAGACATAGAGAGATGTTCATTTAGGAAAGCAGAGACACATGCAAGGGGGAATGTGGTCTATCTCCAGAGTGAAGCTTTGGGAGGAAAGCAAGGAATACACATTCAAGGGAGAATCTCTAGAGGGAGAGACAGTAACCCATTGGTGTGTGTTAATATTTATGAGGGACAGTTGCAAGGGACTGGACCACAGGTGGAGTCAGGGAGGACTTATACAACTCCGTTCCAGTTTTCCTTGTGCTTGCACAATGCCCTCATGCTACATTTGGAGATGAGGCATGGGTCATGGGCATGGGCGGGGCCACTCAATAGTTGCAAACTGTTCCTAGGCAATATCTGCATTTCAACGATTCTTGGGAGTTTTCTGCATTTTAGTGGTTCCTGGGTGCTTCCTTTGAGACTCAATACATTCTCCCTTTTCAGTATCTCCAAATTCCTATCTCATCCACCCACTCCAACATTGATCCCTTGACCTTAAGGGTTAATGAGGGACAAAGATCCTGTTCTATGGCTGCTTTGGGCTGGTAAGGGGCAATGACCCTGCCTCGTCAGGAATTGAAAGCCTCATTCTGACTGATCTGAAGGAGAGAGAACCTGGTCTCAACAGTGGGGATAGATTAGAATTCTTGGGTTGCCATCTTCTTCTTTTAAAAAAAAAAAAAAAGTATTTTTAGTTATAGATTGAAACAAAACCTTTATTTTATTTATTTTTTTAATGTGGTGCTGAGGATTGAACCCAGTGCCTCACTTGTGCTAGGCAAGCACCCTACTACTGAGCCACAACCCCAACCCGGTTGCCATCTTCCTAACATGCAGTTTTTGTAATCTGAAAATTACAAATTTTATCACAAGATTGAGAAAGCAAGGGTAAATAACAGTAGGAGCATAGCAACCAAAGGTCCTAATAGTGGTGACTGCCAGGTGAAGATAGCAAGTAATCTTGAACATCATTACTTTTGGCATATGCTTTGCTTTATAGTAGCTTTAGGAGGCACATGTAAGAAGGTGAGGAGTAAACCATTAGATCAGCCAAGAGAAAGCAATCCCTAGCCAAAGGACTGGTTCCTGGTGGAGACAGTAATTCCCATAGACAAAAGTAAAGTCCTACAAGAATGGGAAGGAGCAAGATTGGTACACAGTACCTAGGAGGACTTCACTTGAACAGGTTTTATTTGTTGTTGTTGTTGTTTTGTTTTGTTTTTATTTATTTTGAGCAGGACCTGTAGTTCCTCCAGTAGCTCATTCAAATAGGATGCTGCTTTTTTTTTTTTTTTTTTTTTTTTCCTTTTGAGGTGACATGTAGTTCTGGATCTGTAAGACCAGAGTTGATGCTTCCAAAGACCCCTCCCTGTTTAGGCCACTGAGAAATGTCATGGGAAAAGAGATGTCTCCAAACAAGGGTCCAAGGAGTTCCCAGAGAGAAGGAGGAACTCAACTCAGGACCAGCAGGGTTCTTAGCCTACATGATGGAAGAGAATTTCAGCACCTGCCAGAGACAGAGGTTTATTTAGGAAAGAAGAAGCACATGCAAGGGAGAATGTGGGCCATTTCTAGAGGTAGAACCAGCCCCTGCCTCTTTTCTGAAAAAAAGAAAAGAATGCTCAACCATGGAGTTTTTTAACTTCCTGTTTAATCTAGTTTGACAGGAATGATGCAGCAATTCATCACTAGAGTGTAAGGTTTGTTTTGGGTTTTTGGTTTAGTTATGCTAAGGGCCCGAGAAGAATTCTTATGATGGATGTGTATTTCCTTTCACCCAATAATTGTGGCATTCTATCTTCTTCTGCTCAAGTGGATAGTTTATTTCATGTGTTGAACAATCTTGTATTCTAGAGAGACATTCTATTTCCTTTAATGTGTACTTTGCTGTTATATTTGACTAACCAGTATTTTACTTAGTAGTTTTGCATCTGTGATAATAATTGGCGTTGGTCTTTGTACTATCCTTATCCACACTTTATATCTAGATTATGTAATGTACATCACTATGCTAGCCAGTTTTTCATGTTTTTCAATGTTCTCTAAATAGTTGAAATTTAAACAATATAACAATAATCTTTGATCTGATGGTCAGGTAGAATTTGTAAAGTACAATAAATAAATCCCTTTATTTTGGGATTAGATATTTGACTAACTTCTTATCTTCTATAATTGTTCATCCAGTCATACATATTATTTAACAACTCTATTATTATTTTTTTTGTGCTGGGGATTGAACCCAAGGTGTTTTACCACTGAGCTATATCCCTATCACTTTTGATTCTGAGACAGGGCCACACTGAGTTGCTGAACCTTGACTTGAACTTGTGATTCTCTGCCTCAACCTCCCAAGTAGTGGGGACTACAGGTGTGCACCACCATGCCCAGTTTACTTATCAACCCTTATTAGTCATGGTTATATATATATATATTTTTTTTCCTAATAAATGCCTATTTCAACTTAACTTTTTCTTTTTTTAATTTTTATTTATTTACACAGTTTCTGCACAGCAAAGGAAACACTTAAGGTGAAGAGGCAACATTTGGAATAGAAGAAAATATTTGAAAACTATATATCTGACTCAGGGATAATATCCGCAATATTAAGGGGTTCCAAAGATTCCATGCAAACAAACAAAAAAGAAACAATTTAAAAAAATGTGCAATAGACGTAAATAGATATTTATCAAAAGAAGACATGCAATTGGCCAACAGGTCCATGGAGAATGGTTCAGCATCACTAATCATATCAGAAGTGAAAATCAGAACCCCAGTGGGGAATCATTTTACTCCAGTAAGAAAGGCAATTATTAAAGCTATAACAAGTGATAACAAGTACTGGGGAGGATGTAAATAAAATGAAACACTTGTACACTGTGAAGTATGGAGATTCCTCAAAAAATTAAAGATAGAGCAATCCCATTACTTGGTATATATCCAAAGAAAAGGAAATCAGCACATCAAAGAGACTTCTGCACTCCTATTTTTATTGCATCACTATTCTCAAAAACCAAGAAATGGATACAACTTAAGTATCCTTCAACTTAGAATAGAAAAAAAAAAGTGTGATATACAAGCACTATGGTATACTATGTAGCTATAAAAAAAGAATGAAATTCTAGCATTCCTGATAGCATGGACAGAACTGGAAATCCTTATGTTGAGTGAAATAAGCTAACCAGAGAAAGAAAGCATTGCATGATTTCACTGTATGTGGCATTCAAAAATGTTGGTCTAATAGAATTTGAGACTAGAATGGTGGTTACCCAAAGCTGGGAAGACTGGGGCCAGGGGTGGGGGGTTGTAAAGAATGGGGGCAGAATGATCAATGGATACTAAGTTAAAGTAAGGTATGAGTAAGAATATTTGGTGTGCTATTGCACTTTAAGACAATTATAGGTATAAATAATGTAGCATATATTTCAAAAAGCTAGAAAAAAGGATTTGGGGTGATTTCACCATAAAGAATTTTTTTTTTTTTTTTTTTTTTTTTTTTTTTTGTGGTACTGGGGATTGAACTCAGGGGCACTCGACCACTGGGCCAAGTCCCCAGCCCATTTTTTTTTTTTTTTTTTGTATTTTTATTAGAGACAGGGTCTCACTGAGTTGCTAAGTGCCTCGCCATTGCTGAGGCTGGCTTTGAACTCGCGATCCTCCTGCCTCAGCCTCCCAAAGTGCTGGGATTACAGGCGTGCGCCACCGCGCCCTGCTAAGAATTTTTAAATGTGCGAGGAAATAGATAGCTTACCCTTTTAAGAATTATGCAATGAATATATGTATCAAAACATCATAGTCCTTCATAAATACATACAATTTTTGTTTCTTGTATCACTTTTAAAATAAGTTTAAATTTTAAAAGTGTTAATGTAAATATATACACATACTATATCATAAATTTTTAAAATATATCTTTAGTTTTGTCCTTTTCCTCATTTCAGTGATTTTATGATTTCTCTTGCACATACTCTCATTATTTACAAAAACTGCTTTTTTTCTTTTTTGGTATAGTGGATCAAATCCAAGGGTGCTCTACCACTGAGCTATATCCCCACACCTTAAATTTTTTAATTTGAGACAGAGTCTCTCTAAATTGTTTAGGGCCTCACTAAATTGCTAAGCCTGGCCTCAAACTTGGAAATCCTCCTGACTCAGACTCCCAAGTCACTGGGATTACAGGCATGGACCAGTGCACCTGGCACAAAAAGTTTCCTTATTGTATCCTTTGAAAACTTTGTAATTTATTGATTAAACTTAATATTTAGTTTGTTTTCCATTTCCCTAATACTTAATTCTATGTTCATTCATTTCTTTTACTTTAATTTTTTTTTACTTTACCTAGTTTCTTGAGTCACGTGCGTAACTCACTTATTTTCAACCTCTTTTTTTAAAAAATAAATTCATTTGCACAGCACAGTACTGCATACGTGTAATCCCTGCTACCTAGGAGATTAAAGCAGGAGGATCACAAATTCTAGGCCAGCCTCAAAAAAAGCCTGTTTCAAAATTTTTAAAATTCTTTTTAGTTATACACAACAGTAGAATGTATTTCGACATATCATACATACATAGAGTATAACTTCCCATTCTTGTGGTTGTACATGATGTGGAGTTACACTGGTGGCATATTCAGCATATTCATATATGAACATAGGAAAGTTATGTCCAATTCATTCTACTGTCTTTCCTATTCCCACACTCACCCATCCCCTGGCCCACCTATTGAGTCAGCTGACAAATATCAGAAAGAACTTGCAGCCTTTGGTTTTGGGGGATTGGCTTATTGTAACAAAATTTTTAAAAAGGACTGAGGATGTATCTCAGTAGTAGAGCCATCCTGGGTTCAATCCTCAGTACCACCAAAAAAAAAAAAAAAAAGTTTTTTTTTTAAATTAAATTTTAAAATAAGTTCATTTAAGCCTTTTTTATCCTGAGTATTATAATACTTAGGATATAATTTATAGTTTTTGATATTTAACCATCATTATCATACATTTGTAAATAGTCTGAAATTTTCATTTTATTTTTCTCTTTAACTCAAAAGTCATGTACATAAAGTAACAAAAATAAAGGAAATGGGAAATTGGAATAAGAAGCAGGGAAGGAAAAGAAGATATCACAGAAAGTACTTAAAGTTGTATTAATTTTTCTACTAACATCTTCCATTTAATGAGGTAGAACTTCAGATGGAAGGTACATATAATCTTTGGCTTAGCTTAAGAATTTTGTAAAATTCTAAGTTGTTCAAAAAATGAAAAGAACTGACTTTTAAATAAGTCCCCCATTACCAAGATGCTCAAGCATGGGAATGTGTCATTACGTGCCAGATACTGCAAAAGAGATTCAAACATGGAGGGGACAAATTACTTTTAAGATCTTTCTCACTGTTTGCATCCTATCATATAATTTAGACAAATATAAAGTATGACAAATGGTGCCACAGAACTATTTTTAATTCAAGTAAACCCCCTACTGTAATAAACTCCATAGGAAATCGAGAATGCCTTATTGAAATATAATTGTGTTAAAAATAATAGTTTGCTTAAAACCACATTCCTAATCTGCAGGAGTTGTAGAATAAACAGAGATGAGACCAATTTTCTCTATAGTTTATTAATAAGTCAAAAGAAATAAAGAAAAATGAGAGCATCATGAAGGTTTTTTTCCTTTTCCTAGTTGCTGGGTCTTCCATAGTATTTTCCCTCAGTATATGGTTTTGGATTTGGGGTTAATGGCTGGGATATTTGAGGTGCTGATGAAACCTGAAAACATGGATGTTGCTTGAAACACAATACATAAATTGTAATTTTTCAGCTATAGCTCAGGTTAGGACTGTCCATCCACCGCCCGCCCCCCTTCTATTCCCAGAAGTTGATTCAAGCCAGGGGAATTTCCACTAATCCTTCATGAGACTCATTAGCTTCTACTCTCAAAGTAGAAGCTGGGCGAAATGGCACACACCTGCCATCCCAGCAGCTTGGGAGGCTGAGACAGGAGGATCGCGAGTTCAAAGCCAGCCTCAACGGTGAGGCACTAAGCAACTCTGTGAGACCCTGTCTCTAAATAAAATACAAAATATGGCTGGAAGTGTGGCTCAGTGGCAGAGTACCCCCCAAAAAGAAGTGAACTTGCCACTTGAAGGACTGACTTTCTTATATTCTAGTAGGATGCATAAAAGATTTGTTGCACATGGCACTCGTTTTTTAATTTAGCTTTAAATCCATAGCTTCTTTTTTGTATCTTTGATTGTATATTCTATTTGTCTGAATTTTTAGGTTCATATTGCGAGAATCCTTACATGGGGCTTTGAACCTAGGGAACCTGGACATATCTTAGCCACTACCCCTTATATCCAGGTTCTTCTTGGTTCTCCAGTTCCTGACTTCCTGCCCTTTCTCCATAAACCACATATCACATATCACATAAACCACATAAACACATATCACATCTCCTTAATACAGTTAGGAGGCATGCCAATTACATATGCTATCCTTACATAAACTTTTTGTTGAAGGTTTTTTGTGTAACATTTGTTTAACCAATGCAACGTTAACCCTATTTTAAAGGCCCGGTTATCTACTAGCTCTACAATAAATAGCAAAGTGAATTGATTAGTCCATGATATGGATGAATGCATTTCTATAGAAAATTATTCTGAATGAACTAATGGTTGTCTAAACTGTTAAAACAACCCAAATAATGATCCAAGTGCTTCATTTTTTGAACTCTCTCTCTGCTCTGAATGTAGTCACAGAATTCACAGTCTCAAGTGGCTTTGCTTTAGTTTGGGGACAAAAATAAGGTGTTTGGTTCTATCCAGGGTGATTGATTGTTGGTTGATCAATCTATTGTGAAGATAACTGATTTCAGCATGTATAAAGGAACAAAACTGAAAGGCCAGGGTAGGAAATCCCAGTAGAAGCACTATGTCTCTAATTGTCAGGTGATTGATAAGTTTCCATGTTTATTACTCTGTAATCCATGAGAACTTTGAAGATAAAGAATTGTTTTTTACACATCTTTATACCCCAAGCACTCAGCACAATGTCAGACACATTATAGATACCCAAAATAGATTTGTTTAATGAAGGCATTTGTATTTTCTTTGGTACTTTGAATACCATTACATTTCACTGCCACCATGTCTAGCATTCTGTAAATTTCTTCATCTGTTCATTCAATAAGAACTTGCTTAGTATCTATTCTGTTGCTGACCCTATTCTAGGTCCTAAGGATTCGATGAGCACAATAAACAAGTACAATACAATTTCAAGCAACAGTTAATTCTATGCAGACAAAGCTGGTAAGGGGACTGAGAATGGCAAGTAGATGATATTTTAGAGACAAAAAATGATGTTTGAGCAGGAATCTAAATGAAGTGAGAGAGGGGGTCTGGAATATTTGAGTGGAGACCATTCCAGCAGAAAGAACAACAAATGCAAAGGCTTTCAGACATGAGTTAGAAATGGTGTGTTTGAGGAGTAGCAGCTGAAACAAAATGAGCAAGAAGAGTGTAGAAATTAGGTCAGGATAGCAGACGGGTATCGGATCACATAGAACATTCTAAGCCATTGTTTGGATTTATATTTTATTTAAAATAAGCCATGAGAAGATTTCTGAATCAGAGCAAAATGTGATTTCTACTTTTAAAGAATCACTCTGATTGTTCTAAGAATCATATACAGGGTGGATAAATGTGGGTGGTAGGTAGAGAAAAGGAGAGTAAAACCAGCTAGGAAGCTATTGCAAGAGTCAAAATGGAGCCAATGAAGGTGGCTAGGACCAAGACAGATCCAAAAGATTTTCTGGATAAGAATATATGAAAAAAATGGAAAGAGCTGAGAATGAGTCCAAGGTTTATAACAAGTAGCAGAATGAATCAGAGGCCACTAAGTGAAGAAGAACATGGCATGGGAAAATCGTGAGTTCCATATATAACAACTAAGTAGGAAAGTTAGGTAAGCTCTTGAATAAATGGTATGCAAGAGTGAGGTCTAAAAGAAGTCATCAGATTACAGTGTCTTAATGTGCTCCCGAAGCCAGGTTAAAAGTGTTTGAGGAATTATTTGTGGCAAAGGCCAAGAAGTTCAGGTGAAATGCAAACTGAAAACTGAGCATTGGTTATATGAAATGTCATTTGTGATTTTGGTAAGAGCTTTTTAATTGGAGTGATATGGACAAAACCTGATGAAAACAAGCTCAAGGAAGAAAGATAAGAAAGGGAGTAAGGGAACAACTACAGAAAACATTTTTATTTCACCCTTACTAAATATGAAGCAAAGAAATTTATGCACATTTTGACAGTTTATTCCCAATTATTTCTTGCTGTATGACCTTGCAATAAGCCCGAATTCCATCTCTTTATTCACTTCTATATGATCAAATTTTTTTGTGTATATGGTGCTGGGGATTGAACCCAGGGCCTCATGAACATTAGGCAAGTGATGTACCACTGATGTATATCCCCAGACTACATGACCATATCCTAATAATCAACAGACATTCTATGAATCAATAATGTCACATGGGCCAAGGAGTGGCAATGATCTGTATTTGTAGGGAAGATGCTAAGGAAGAAAACTCTTAAGTACTGGACATAAGGCAAAATATGAAATGCTGAAAGCAATAGTAATATATAAGAATACTACTTTTAGCTGGGCACGGTGGCACACGCCTGTAATCCCAGCACTTTGGGAGGCTGAGGCAGGAGGATCGCGAGTTCAAAGCCAGCCTCAGCAATGGCGAGGCACTTAGCAACTCAGTGAGACCCTGTCTCTAATAAAAAACATAAAAACGGGCTGGGGATGTGGCCCAGTGGTCAAGTGCCCCTGAGTTCAATCCCCAGTACCACAAAAAAAAGAATATTACTTTTATGGCTGATCACTTGGTAGATTCTATGTAGTGAAAAGCACATTGTTGGAAGTGACATGGTTTCAAGGATGGTGAGGTCTCACAGTGACAAAACAGTGTCTGGACTTGAAAGGCTTTCATGATTTCATTTCTTCCCCCTTCCACTTTTTTGCCCAGTATTTAAGTACTCTATGAGATGGTCTGGAGATTAGAGGGAAAAAGAGAATTACACAAGAAAATGTGTGCATCAAATTGAAGTAAAGTTTTGGTTTTGTCTTAATGACCCTGAAAAGCTCATGTGTTGAAGGCTTGGTCCCCAATTGATAGGGACCACTACTGGGAGGTGGTGGAAGCTCTAGAAGGTGAGACCTACTTGGAAGAAATAGGTCATTAGGGGAGTGCTGGCCACTGGTACTCTCTTCCTCTTGCTGTGTGTGTGTGTGTGTGTGTGTGTGTGTGTGTGTTTTTCCTGACTGACACGAGGAAAGCAGCTTTGCTTAACCAAGCCCTCCCTGCCACCACAGGCCCAGAATCAACTGAGTCAAGTGACCATGGATTGAAACCCTGCAACTGCAAGTCAAAATAAATCTCTCTTCCTCTAAGTTGATTTTCTCAAGGGTTTTGTCACAGTCATGGAAAACTAGCACAGATGATGTCTCAAATGACTAAGTTTTTAGAGCATTCTACATGCCAGACCCTGGACAGAACTTGACCAAATCAACATGGCCCTCTCCTTGTGGATCAAGTCGATGGCCCACAGAGTGAACCATTTAACAACTAGACGTCATTTTAAGTTTCATGAAATGGAAAGAATGGAGTGTTCATAGAGTATATTTTTATGAGGTACCTAACAACCTAGGCAACCAGATGAAACTTCTAGAGAAAATGGGATTTAAACTGAATTTGGAAGGACGTGTAGGAGTTAGGAAGGTACTAATTATGGCTCCAATATGATCAAGTTTCCGTTGGTGTGTACCACCTTCAAATTGAGCTATTAGATTGTTTCTTCTATGTTTGGCTCTAGTGAAGGATGATTTTAAAATAGAGAGAAAAAGCAAAATGAAGTTTTAATGATACCTGCATGCTTCTTGAAGAGATGTAATGATGATTAAGAAAATGGAAAATGCATTGTTTTAATGTTACCGTGCAAACAGAAACCAAAGTGTGCTAGTTCTAATTTAACCATGGTAACCTTGTTTTTGTCAGTTTATAAAAACTGGTGCTTTTTGTCTTCTCTGAATACTTTTCCTTTTGCCATCCTGGTAATGAAATCACCTCCTTTTGTGTGATAATCCTGTGCAATTAAACTTGTAACTCTTCTGTCCTGCTAGACTGCAAATTAGATGTCTCCAAGTCAAAAAAAAAAAGTGAATATGTGCTAGTTTTTTAAAATAATGCTGTTTTTCTGATTTTGATTGTCAATTATTATTTTAAAATATTGGTGCTTGAATACAAGACAATTTGTTTTACTCCATTGAGAGAAATTTCAGAGTCAGAATGAAAAAAATGTGTTATCATTTGTCACCACAGTGAATTTTAGTACAAATTCATTTTATTTATTCTCATTTCTTTGAAATGAAATTATGTGAGTTGAAGGCAAGTTTACAAAGTTAGTAAATAGCATAGTTCAACTAAATCTTCTAAATCTCAATAAATGTTTCATTCCCAAACCATAAAGATCAGTTCTGAAGTGGACAGTTTTGTCTGGCAGTTAAGAGTTTAAATTTCTAGATTCAGATTGCTTTGATTCCCTTCTTACTAGATCACTATAAATGCTATGTAACTCCAGTCTCTTTGCCTAACTTCCCTGCTTTTATATATTAAAAAGAAGAAAACAGTAATATGCAATTCAGTATTTTATGAGAACTAAATAAAAATGTTAACATATGCAAAACAGAATGGGCCAGCAAATACCAGTAGCGCAATAATTTTTGGTTATTATTATTACTATTGTAATATATATATATATATATATATGTGTGTGTGTGTGTGTGTGTACATCTATATATACATATACAATTGCTTTATCTATTACCTAACAGTGTTTCATATTCACAATTTGCAGATGCAACAGACACATATTTAATTTACATTGAAATAACTACCTAAAAACCTTAAGAACAAATCTTAAGATTTGTTATTGTTCTGAAAATTTCATTCTTAGTCCCTTCATGAGTCCTCTCAAACATAGATTGCAACAGATTCACAAATTTTAAGTAAATATCTTCAAAATGATATATATGCAAATTATATCATATATATGCAAAATAGAGTACCATATAGTGAAATAGACATCAAAACAATTAATAAGGATATTATACACACCTATGTGGAAATTATCAAACCTTAAATAAAATCTGAAAACATACCTAGATGTCTATATAACATCAAACATCTGTTTAAATGCTTAAAATATCAATTAAATATCTGTATAGTTGGTTAATGATGCCATGTGTACAGGTGTTTGGAAATGTTTCAGAGATAGTTTGTTTTATGATTTGTGTCCAAACACAGGATAGTGATAAGCACAGAGTATAAACTTGTATTTGTTCTTTTTTATTTTTGTAATTGTCTAACTTTTAGTCCTGTGGGGTCAGAAGAATGACTAAGGAAATCTGTATTCTCAAAGAGCTTTCACTACAGCAGAGGATCAGAGTTATACAAATACCTGTTACAAGTTTATAGCTGGAATAGAGCATTACCCAAATAAGGAAATAATAAAGAAGAAGCGGACATGGGATGAAGGGAGACAGATGTAGGACAGGAGGAGAGAAGTAAAGGAAGATAAAAGGAATCCTAAGATGATGACAAATGAAGGTCCCAAGTCAACTCTACAGCAGGTGCAAAACTACCAGCCAGGACTGACATAGTCACAAGTCTCCCAAGTAATTCCAAAAGAAAATGAAGTCATCTGATTGAGAGTCTGTGGTTAGATTAGTGATGAGTACACACACACAGAGAATAAGCCAACAAAAAAAACAAAGGCAATTACTAATTCCAGTAAAAGTGAGAAGTCTATAGGAAGGGGGCAATAAATATGGTTTGCCCTATGGCTGGTTGCAAATAGCATCTCACAACTAATAAAATTAGTATATATAAATTTATATCAGGGGAGTAGGGCACCATGGCACATGCCTGTAATCCCAGCCAGGAGGCTGAGGCAGGAGGATCACAAGTTCAAAGCCAGCCTCAACAACTTAGCAAGACCCTAAGCAACTTAGCCAGACCTGTCTCAAAATAAAAAATAAAATGGGCTGGGGATTTGGCTCAGTGGTTAAGTGCCCCTGAGTTCAATCCCTAGTACCAAAAAGAAAAAGAAAAAATTTGTATCAGGGGAATGCTGTGTGTGGTGAGGATAGGAGAGAACAATATTTTCAACTTCTATAGTAGGAGGTCAATAAATGAAGGACAAACCAAAAAATCATAAACCAAAAGAAAAATTAAAAACCAGATGCTGAAATTAGAGAAATGCAAATCAAAACTACTCTAAGATTTCATTTCACTCCAGTCAGAATGGCAGCTATCAAGAACACAAACAACAATAAATGTTGGAGAGGATGTGGGGAAAAAGGCACACTCATACATTGCTGGTGGGACTGCAAAATGGTGCAACTGCTATGGAAAGCAGTATGGAGATTTCTTGGAAAACTGGGAATGGAACCACCCTATGACCCAGCTATCCCACTCCTGGGTCAATTCCCAAAGGACTTAAAAACAGCATATTACAGTGACACAGCCACTTCAATGTTTATAGCAGCACAATTCACAATAGCTAGGTTGTGGAACCAACCTAGATGTCCCTCAGTAGATGAGTGGATAAAGAAAATGTGGTATATATACAAAATGGAATTTTACTCAGCAATAAAAGAGAATAAAATAATGGCATTTGCAGGTAAATGGATGAAGTTGGAGAATATAATGCTAAGTGAAATTAGTCAATCTCAAAAATCCAAATACTGAATGTTTTCTCTGATATAAGGAGGCTAGTTCACAGTGTTGTTGGATGGGGGTACATAGGAGGATTAGAGGATCACTAGAATGGTCAAAGGAAAGGGAGGGAAGGGAGGGAGCAAGGGGGGAGGGAGGGGAGAACAAAGGAAAAAAATTGGTGGTTGAATGAAATGGATATCATTATCCTAAATGCATGATTGAAGATCTGAATGGTACTTATATACTTTATATACAAACAGTTGTATGTAAAAAGATGCTATATATATGCATTATGAATTGTAATGCATACTATTATAAATAAAAAAAGAAAAATTAAAAAATCATATGCTGAATAGTAAATGTAGCGCAATATTTGTATATATTTTTAAATGCTAAAAAAAAGAAAAATATTCTATTGGTTTATATATAGACATGACTCTCTAGGTATATATAAAAACTTGTAAAGTCAACTGGAAGAAAAAGCATCAAATTCATATGAGTGGTTTCTTCTGTCAAGGGCAAAGAAATGGTAATGGTGTGGGGTAGTTAATGTGGTTTTATATGTAATTTCTCATTTCTATTAAAAATGATAGAAACTGGTAGGATAAATAGATGTTTATTCTAGGAGGCTGACATAAGAGGGTTTTATTATTTTTTGATTATTGTTATTTTATTTTTCCAAGTAAAAGTAGTATTTTTAATGAGAGATCTTTATAACCAGAACTTTTAACTCGAATTTTGCTAAAGGAGATACAAAAAAGATTTGTGGTACTTGTAGAATTGGACAAGACTTGTATATAAGTAATAGAGGAGATTCAAATGAGCAAGGTCGGATGTATTGTCCTGGTAAGTTTACTCCACAGTCAGATGTGCTAGAAAGCTCTTTACTGCTTTAGGATCTTTGCAAATGTCAAAACTCATGCCCACCTCTGCCCCATCCTACCCCTGTAGATACACACCTGATCTTCATCCAGCTAACTCTCAGTCATCTGTCAGATCCCATGTGAAATATCTCTTTCTGGGAAAGCACCCCTGACTCTCCCAATCCCATCAAACTGGAACCTGCAATTCATTTGGGATTTTTGTCTGCTACCTTTCTCCCTAGCCAGCATTAACATTCCATGAGAGAATTTTTCCGTTGCTCAAAACAAAACCCTTGAAGTCACACTTTCTTGCCTTTTCTCTCACTTTCCATCTTCAATTGTCAGCAAATCCTATTGGCTCCACCTTGGTTCTGGAAGGTATGTCCAGAACTTCCCTCTTCACCATTTTACCACTATGAAGGCAGTCCAACCTACAGCTCTGTCCCTTGGTAATCACCTCCCACGCCTGCCTCCTACAAATCCTTCTCCACCAAGCATCCAGATGGATTCTTTAGAAACCAAAGTCAAAAATACCATTTCTGAGCTGGGATGTAGCTCAGTGGCAGAGTTTGTCTAGCTAGCATGCACAAAGTCCTGGTTTGATCCCCAACACTTGAGGAGCATGGGACATGACTGGACCCTGCTGTCTTTCAGGTGTCATCTCCAGTTGTTAGGGCTCAGAAAATGGCACTCCAGGGAAGGGAAAGGGGAGGAAGTTCTGAGGAATGAAATCAACCCAATTGTGTTCTGTGCATCTATGCATGTATGAATGTATGGATATGTGACAATGAATTCCACAAATATGTATAATTATAATGCACCAGTAAAAATATTTTAAAAGAAAAATAATTTAAAAAAAGAAAAAAAAAGAAAATGACACTCCAAATTACAGTGCTTCAGCAAGCTGAGTTCTTTGAACTAGAGATGTTGAAAGTCCTCACAAGCACACCAGAATTCCTCTTTCTCAAGGTGCATCATAAAAACTATAACCCCCTCAAAGCAAGCCACAACATCTAGACCTCTCTCCCTCTCCTTTGAAGACTTTGTTCCAAAGGGGCTGTGTCCCATACCCAGAAAGAAGGACCATTACATGGAAAAACCAAGAAGAATCTGAGCAGAGAGGACTCACTGGGTTTCCCCTGCTCAGTTACCATTAGATCAGACCATTTTTTCCAATCACATTTCTGCACAACTGGTCATTCTTTATCAACCCTAAATGAAAAATAGTTGTATCCATGATGGTGCACACCTATAATGCCAGCTACCTGGGAGGCTGAGGGCAGAGGATTGCAAGTTTGAGGCCAGCCTGGGCCATTTATAGACTGTCTCAAAATAAAAAAGGACTGGGAGTATAGCTCAGTGATAGAGTGCTTGCCTGACATACATGAGGCCCTGGGTTCAATCCTCAGTACTGAAATTTTAAAGAGGACAGTTTTCCCTTGGTCTTTGGGTCCTCATTTCTGAAGGCTCCTGTGTCATATAAAACTTCAATTAAATAAACTTGTTATGTTTTCTCTCTGGCTAATCTAACCTCTGTTATAAGAATGTTGGTCATGACCCTTTATAATCTATGAGGAAAGGTATGATGCCCTTATCAAAAATTAGACTCAGACTCAATTAAAAAATCAGATCACAGACCTAGCAAATGGAACTTCTCCAACCAGAAAGCTGTTCAAACCCCAACCTTGGTTTTACTCTTTATATACAAATTTCATTCTTATTAAAATTCTTTTTCTCTCCCACATATTTTATACTAAATAAGCACACACTAAATATTTGTTAAGTAAAGAAATGATCCCACCATAGAATACATTTTAAAGGGTGATGTAAACCAACCATAAAAATAAAAAGATATGTGTATGTGTAAATACATATATAAATAAATATATATAATATAAATATATATATAAATTTATAGTCATTTTTAGTTCTTGTTATTTCAAAACCACAATATACTTGGTAGGAAAATAAGAAAATGGTATTTGCCAAAAGAAAAATTGAGGATGTGGTCTACTCATCTTCTAGAATGTTAAGCCAACCTAAACAGAAAGGTATTTTCAGCTTTGGAAAGTTGTTCATGCACATGCAGAATTATAAATGGCCTAATTTTCCTTATATCTCCATAATTAACAGAATAATTATTGATCAGCACAAAGCACAGAGTCTCTGGAGACATGATTTGTGTGAGTGCTTAGCTTTTTGAAAGCTTAAAAATCACTGTAGTCAGTATTAAAAAATGAATTGATAGTAAATGTGGTATAATTAATCCACCTATTCTATTTGCACATGAAAATCCTTTCATGCTAAACATCTCATTCATTTAGGAAAGAATACAAATGTATTACAATGATGGAATAAAATACAAATTGGAACTTTTATTTTCCCTGCAATACTTCTTGTTTTTAATTTTCCCATGCTTCTCATAGGTTGTGCAAGTTTACAATATTTTCCAACTTTTATCTGCAAGTGACAGGTGCAAAGAATGGTCTGGGTGGAGCAGTCCAAGATTACTTTGAATCCCCTGGAAGGTACAGAAGATAATGCCAGGCAGTTTTCCCTCTTGGATCTCCAGGCTTCCTTGCTTCACCCTGTATCTCAGCCCACAGGTGACACTCTACTAAGACCCAGGGTGTATATATCAGGCCCATAGCAGAGGGTTCCCCTGGGAAAGGACAGGAGGTACTAAAAAAAAGAGGAAGCCATCCCTTTTTGCCTAGGTGTCTCAAATCTGTAGCAGCAGTAGCCATTCCTTTGTGCCTCCAGCTATAAAGACCATCTTTCCAGGTGACCTTGGCCCCTGAGCCTAATACCATCATCTGTCTCCCCTCACCTCCACCCTGGGGCAGTAGTGAAATCTTGCTGTTGCTCAATTCTGAGCTGCTTTTCTTCACTGCTCTTCCATTTCCTGTGTAATGGATTCCTGTACTGATTTCCTGTGTTCTAAATATTTAAAGGAGTTTTTTGTTTCCCTGACTAGACCCAAGGGTACATCATATTTGCTCCTTGAGAGGCGCCACCTAGCTTGCCTTGCTTACTTACTGCTATAAGTAAGGCAGGAACATATTAAGTAACCTGAGAAAATGTGCTGTGTAAGCTGCCTGGTACCGTAAACCGGGAGGAAAAACTCTCGGAGGCAGAGTTAAGCTTTTACTACTTTTACTTCTTTCTTCTGTCTTCTGTCTTCCTCAGGAGCCTCGGCCTAACTCTAACCAGTCATTACTTCTTCTATATCTGGTTTAACCGCTCTGCCTACGTTCTGGCCGCTCTGATTCTTCTGACCGACCGAGTGACTGCCCGGCTGACTGAATTCTCCGTTCTCCTAACTCGGACCGCTTTCACCCGGTTATATTTCTTCAGGTTTGCGGATGCCTACAGGTGCGTCACATATCAGGTGGAACTTATGGCTTCCAGCTAGCTACAACAGCCCTTCCCAATTAGGGCTCCTTCATATTCCTTCCCTTTAGTTTAAAAAGGTGCTTTAATTCTATTTTCTCTATTTTATTTTCTCTATTTTCTTTTATTTTTTTGTTTCACCTTTTATTTTTGAAAGGGTGGATATTTGAGCCCTATGAGAAGGTGCTGTGGCTTTAAGGAAGTCTACTGCTGAGGAGCAACTAACGCACTTAGTTAAGCACAATTGCATAAGCGGCTTTGACTTTTTTTTCTCTTCTTTCTTTATGGCTTTCTTGCCAAAGCTCAATGGATTTTTTTCTGCATGGTTTTTACCATGCTATTTAATTCTCTATTTTCTTTTAAGCTCATGGCTTTTTTCTTTATACTAAAGCTCAAGGCTTTTTCTCTATATTTTTTATGGCTTTTGGCCGGCTACTCTGCTTCGGCTTTTGGCCGGCTCGCTTCGGCTTTTCGCTGGCTACTCTGCTTCGGCTTTTCGCTGTCTACTCTGCTTCAGCTTTTGGCCAGCTACTCTGCTTCGGCTTAATTCTTAACTGGCTTCAACTGAGTCAGAGGCTCTGCTCTCTTGTTTCTACTCTTTTTGCTGGTCTCAACTGAGTCTGAGGCTATGCTTTTTCATTGCTCTTATTTCTTAGCTTTTCTTCTCTGCCTGCCGAGCCCCGGACGGACCACCATTTGTAAGCTGCCTGTCACGGCCAGCCACGGCGCCGCCACGGGAGGAAAATTCTCGGAGGCAGAGTTAAGCTTTTACTACTTTTCTACTTTCTTAGAGCTTAGAGAGGGAAAGAAAGATTTTTCTTAGAGAGGGAAAGAAAGATTTTTCTTAGTAGCTTAGAGTAGCTTAGCTTAAAGAAAGATAGAGCTTAGCTTAGAGAAAGATTAGAGCTTCTTTCTTCTCTCTTCTTTCTTCCTTCTTCTTTCTTCTGTCTTCCTCAGGAGCCTCGGCCTAACTCTGACCAGTCATTACTTCTTCTATATCTGGTTTAACCGCTCTGCCTACGTTCTGGCCGCTCTGATTCTTCTGACCGACCGAGTGACTGCCCGGCTGACTGAATTCTCCGTTCTCCTAACTCGGACCGCTTTCACCCGGTTATATTTCTTCAGGTTTGCGGATGCCTACAGGTGCGTCACATATCAGGTGGAACTTATGGCTTCCAGCTAGCTACAACAGCCCTTCCCAATTAGGGCTCCTTCAGTGCTGAATGCATGAATAAAAAATATAGCCAGGTGGAGTGGCACACAACTGTAATCCAGTGACTCAGGAGGCTGAGGCAGGAAGATCACAAGTTCAATGCCAGCCTCAGCAACTTAGAGGGGCCCTAAGCCACCTATCAAGACCCTGCCTCAAAAATAAATAAGTAAGTAAAAAGGACTGGGGATAAGGGCCCAGCAGTTAAGTCTCCCTAGTTAAAACCCCAAGTCCCAGTAAACAAACAAAAAAAAATTAAAATAAATAAATAAATAAATAAGAAAAGAAATTATACCCTTTAATCTAGTAGTTCTCAAACTTATCAAGCATTAGAATTGCCTGGAGGGCTTGTTGTAACCTCCCTAATATCTCCTCCCCCAAGTTCCTGATTCATTAGTTCTGAGAAAAAAAAACTCCTAAATTTGCATTTCTAGCAGGTTCCCAAACAATACAGATGATGCTAGCATAGGGAACACACTTGGAGTACCACCACTTTTGTCTGTTAGTGTTCCTGCATATAATCCAATCCCAAAATCCACATTGGGGTAAATATCTTCATCAGTGAGCACTAATATTAATATTCCAAATATGTAGGTAACCTGGCTTCCATTGTCAGTTATTATAACCACACTAAATATTTTCCATGAAAGCAAGGAAATTCCAACATATTACCAAGGAATGATCATTATTACTCAATTAAGTCATTTTTTTAAAAACAAATTGTTTTAATTTGCTTCTTTTCTAGATCAAACTTTGAAGAAGGAATGGTGTTAAAATATATTCTCTAATTGAGAACTCATATTCTTTTATTCTTTACAAACAGCACCAGAAAAAGAAGTTCTACAAAATAATACTTAGAAATGCATCAGTTCTCATGTTCATCCAGATAGAAAAGATTTTCCCCCATACGTTACATGAACTAATTTGATTACTATTTTTTTGTTGTTGTTGTTGTGAGATAGACTCAAATTAATAAAAGATGAAGCCTAGTGTGTGTCTAGGGCTGGGGTACACTCCATGGGGATGGTGTGTTTAGGTGCATTTTGTTGTCTACATTGGACTGTAAATTTGGTGAGAACAGAATCCACGTCTATAATTGTTGCATGGTACATTCCCAACACGCAGCACAGTGCCTGGTATACAGCACACATTCAATAAATACTTATTGGCTGAATGGAAAAAGAATGAATCAATGAGTCATGAGCTGACTTGGTTTTCATCATAGCTCGTTTTTGAAAAAATTTTTGTCTCATTAATTTCTCATAGCTCACTTATCTCCCTCTACCCACAATACTTCTACTTGTTTGTAGAAAAATCTTCTACCAAGGAAGGATGGAATAAGTTGGCAAAGCTCTAATTAACAAGGGATGTGATGAGGGGCTGGGGATATGGCTTAACAGTAGAGAGCTCCTCTCGCATGTGTGAGGCCCTGGGTTCAATCCTCAGCACCACATAAATAAAATAAAGGTATTGTGTCCACCTACAACTAAAACAATATTTTAAAAAAAGGAGGGTGTAATGACATCAAGTTATTAGACTGAGCTGCATCTCTGAAGGCTTGTGCAATAGTACGATCATATCATCCCCTGAACTAAATTAAAATACAATTGGAGTTATCTTTGGTTTTCCTCCCTCACCCTACACAATCCATTGGCAAATCCTATAGACTCTATTTTAAAAATGCATCTTAATCAAATCATGTTATGTGCATGTACAACAAATAAGGAGTAATGAATCCCACTATTATGCATAATTATAATACACCAATAAAAATGTGTATTAGTTGGGCACTGTGGTGCACACCTGTAATCCCAGCAGCTTGGGAAACTGAGGTAGGAGGATCACAAGTTCAAAGCCAGCCTTAGCCATTTAGCAAGGTCCTAATAAACTTAGTGAGAATCTGTCTCCAACAAGGGAAAGGAATGGTGTGCCTCAGTGGTTAAGTGCCCCTGGGTTCAACTCCTGATACCCCAAAATATATTTATAAAAGCACCTTAAATATGATTATCTCTCAATGCCTACTCTGTGCCTACCATAACACAAGCCATCATCTTTCTTGATCTAAGCTTTTACATGAAATTTCTGCTCCCAATATTTCCCTTTGCAGTTTATATTTTTTTCTCTACATAGCAAGGGAGATGAAAGAGAGAAAGAGAGAGAGAGAGAGAGAGAGAGAGAGAGAGAGAGAGAGAGAGAAAGGTAGAAAATTAGATACCATCTTTTAGAATCTTCCATGGCTTGCCAACAGTTTCAGAACAAAATCTAAATTCCTTGTCTTACATGACCTTCACTGCCCTCCTTCTCAAAGACTCCTCCTCTTTCACTGGGTTCAGATTCAACAGTTATAAAAGAAAGATAGATCTAGCAAACTAACTTAGAGTGACTTCCAGGATACATTGCTTTTTTTTGTTTGTTTACATTTCAATCCCCCCCCCACACACACACACACCCTTTCTTTTGCTTTATCTCTCCCAAGAGAATGGAGGCCCCAGGAGGCCAGAGAATCTTTGTCATAAATCTATGCCCAGCTCAGATGTCCCGGGGAGGGGTCCAAGGGCCACTCTGGTGGCCTGTCCCACCCAACAGCTTCCCAGACTGTTCCTTGAAGTTCAACCTGGAGTCGGCACTGGGAGAGGTGAGCATGGAGGGGCTGAGTATGGGGTACCTGTCCCGTGTACGCAATAGTACTGCTGGCCCCATCTGAAGTTTGCTTGGGTGTAGAGGTGGCTCAGTGAGGGACAGCTTCTCCTGGCTCCAGGGCATGCCTGAATCTTTGGTACCCAAGTGCTATATGGAGTCTGAAGACTATGTTGTTTAAAAAATACAAAACAGTTAAGTAAAATATGTTACATTTTTTGTAAGGAAGAAGGAGAGCATTGCCATCCCAGTGTCTTCACTTTCTCTGCCTAGAATATTGTCTCCCAAAATCTTTTCTATTTTTGGCCTATATTATGTTCACATCATTCAGGTGTCTGCTGAAAGTTTACCATTGTAAAACCTCTTCTTCAGTACACTTTCTAAAATGATGTTCCTTTTCCTCCTCTGAGTCCCTGTGATTTTTCATACAGATATACTCTGAAATTGCATATTTATTCATTGGCATGCAGTACTCACTTTCTGACTTGTGTCCATGGCAGAATGCAAATTGCTCTAGGACAGGTGGAGTGTGTGTCTTGCCCATTACTGTATCCCAGGGTCTTGAGTAGCACCTAGCAGAGGGTAAGTTCCCTGTAAGAGTGTATTGAATGAATGAAATACCAAGTACTAACTGGGCCAACTTGAGTATAAAAGAAATTCACCTTACCAGTGTCTTCTTCTGCCCTAAATTCCTCCCCAGTGGATCCATGCCACCCCAGATATACACACATGCTTCCACACTCAAGAACTCAGTGTTTCTTACTTCTCCATGAATGAAAGGATCCTGTTCCATCATTCATTTTCAGTGTGATACAGATGACTGAAAAATCACTTCAGGAGTTATAGTTTCCAGGCTTATTCACATTTTAATAATGATCTGAAGTGAAGAATACAAAACTCTTAAAATTTAGCATTTAATTAATGTTGTATAATTTATAAGAGTAACATATTGGAAACAATCTAAATATTCATAGTTAGTAGTTTGCTTGACTAAGCTGTAGTTCAATACAGACCACAGAGAACTATGAAGTTATTAAAGAGAGAGGGAAAGATCTCTGAATTTTAACAGAGTGACTTCTAGGCTATATATTGTTTTAAAAATGCAAAACAGTATGTACAATATGCTACTTTTTGTGTAAGGAAGAAAGAAGACATTTTTTTTGGGGGGGGGGGGGGGGTACCAGGAATTGAACTCAGGGGCACTTGACCACTGGGCCACATTCCCAGCCCTTTTTTGAATTTTATTAGAGACAGGGTCTCACTGAGTTGCTAAGTGCCTCGCCATTGCTGAGGCTGGCTTTGAACTCACGATCCTCCTGCCTCAGCCTCCCAAGGGCTGGGATTAAAGGCGTGCACCACCATGCCCAGCAAGAAGAAATTTTTTTAGAGTACACATACACACACACACACACACACACACACACACACACACACACATATGTAAATGTATATGCAAACAAAAACAGAAAAGATAAATAAGAAACTAATGAAACTTACTCCTCACAAAGTGTAGTTGAGAATAGAGGAAAAGTCATAGCAGAGGGATTAGCAATTTTATACCTGAGAAACTTATTTTTGGATAGTTTTGATTTCTGAAAACATGTTCATATTTTACATATTCAAAATTCAAAATTAAATCAGCAAGGATAAGAAAACGGTGTCAAGCGTGTACAAGCAGGAACAAAGGAACCTAATTACAATTCAAAGAAATAACAAATCCACTTGGAAGGAATGAAATAAATCATTGAACCAAGTATCTTTTGAACACAGCACTTAAATTATAAGTCCTCATGTTAAAAGCAAAAAGAATTTCAAACAAATCTTGAATACTGCCTAGAAGGTTTGTTTCTTGTATACCAGGACAGGTACAACAATTCTCCTACTATGTGGTATGCATTATAGGATTGACCTAATGAGTAAGTATGGTAATATCCTTGGAAAACAGAGTTCTTACTATGAGAGAAAAAAGATACAAACAAATAATGTTGGAAAACAATTAACACCTTGGTGTTTATTTCAAATTACCATCATAAACTCACAATTTCACATACAAACATATTCATACACATATTTGTATATAATGTACTAAAACTCCTAGTGTACATACATACATAAGAATATCTGTGCATGTTTGTATACATATATACCCATATACATATAGATAATTTATGGGTCATATACAATTCCTTTAGTTCCCAATTCTGTCTACTGAAAAGACCTGAAAGAAATATCTTAATAGCATTGACAAACCCAGGGCTTATATCTGGATCGATTGATTGATTGATTGACTTGGTGGTGCTGGGGATTGAACCTAGGACCTTGTGCATGATAGGCAGGCACTCAACCAACTGAGCCATATCCCCAGCCCCCTTATATCTATATTTATAAATACCATTCTCCAAACCAAGACTCCTTTGAAAAATTGATAATTCCCAGGTGGGGCAGAAAAAGTACAAAATCAGCCTCAAAAATATATTATTATAGCAAAATGTATGCCAAAGAAAGATGGGAACATGTCAAAGGGACATAAGAGTCAATTTAATGGGCTCTTAACAATATTGGATCACAGTAATGACAATCATAGGTTGATTGCAACCTATCAACTAAAGTAGAAATTCATTGCTTCATACTGCTAATAAATAAAAGGTAAGGTAATAGAATACTAAATAATAAATGTAGAAGAAATAAGAAAATTTTAAAAATCAGTATTGTGAAATCATCAGTAAGAGTCATCAAAAAACTATAAAACAATGCATATAGTGCTGTTATAGTTTGAATCTAGAATGTTCCCCCAATAGTCCCCCAATAGTGGGACTACTGGGAGGTGGTACAAACTTTAGGAAGTGGGGCCTACTTGGAAGAAGTAGATCACTGGGAGCATGTCATTGAAAGGCATCTCATCCCTTGTGCTTTCCCCAATCCTGGCTCTGTCTCTCTGCTTCCTAGTTGCCATAAGGTAAACAGCTTTCCTCTACCACACTTTTGCACCATGATATATGAGAAATGACATGAGCTCACCACAGGCCCAGAAATAATGCAGCCAGCCAATCATGGGATGGATCTTGTAGAACAATGAGCTAAATTAAATCTTTCCTTCTCTAAGTTGATTTCCTCAGGTATTTTGTCACAGCAATGGAATGCTGACTAACATGGTGCTAGATCAGATGCTGGACTGGAGAAAATAAATAACTGAATAAACATTTTGAAAGTGATTAGAAAAAATGTAAATATGAATTGCATATTAAATAATACTGTTGCATCAATGTTAAATTTCCTAAGGTTGACCATTTTCTGTGATTACATAGGAAAATGCCCTTTTGCTAAAGAGATTTTTAGCTAAAATGATGATGGATAAAGAATTATGATGTGGGCAAAAATGCTTTAAATAAAAGTAAGACAGATAAATAGTAGAAAATACAGATAGATGAATCAAATGTGGCAAAAATGTTATGACTAAACAGAGTGAAAGATACATAAAATTTTAAAATGATTCTCAGAACTGTAATGTGAGATTAAAATTATTTCAAATAATATAAATTACTTCAAAACAAATCATTTTTTAAAATTAGCACTCCAGGCATTATATAGTAAGGTAGAACATTGATTATTGGCAGAAGAGAAGATATATTGATAGAGTATTGATTCATTTATGTATTCATTCCATATTCTATTGCAGGGATATAGGCAATAAACTAAAAATAAATTACATAATAAGTTTAATGGACAAAAATAATGAAGGTATATAAAGGTAGGGAGTTAGAGGGCATTTATATTTTAATAAGTAGGTAGAAGGGGCTTTACTAATAAGGTCCGGAGTATAAACCTGAAAAATTGAAGAAGCAATGGAGGTGTTAGTCTGAACATTCCAGAAACAGAGAATATAGTAGCATTCTGTTAATTGTTTAAAAGTCTCTCCAAGGGATGAGGGGAGCTGATTTTTAGATTTTGCCAATTTCCTTGGTGTAAATACTCTCACTTTGGCTGATTTCCAACTACCACTAGTTTGAGGACTAGCTGGCATAGTTCCTAACAATTTCACAATCTGCTCTTGCAATCCCAAGCTGGTAGGAATCTACCCCAACACAGAATAAATAGAAGGTGCCAAAGCCCTGAGGCAGGAGATGAATGCTGTGCATACCAAGTTTGAGGCCAATGAAAACAAAGGAGGAGGGAGCCAATGTCAGAGCATGAGGGATGCGTTTAGACAAGTGACAAGAGGTCAATTATGTGAGGTTCTATAGGCCTGGTAAAGTGAACTGAGAAGCCAGTTGAAGAGTTTGATCAGGGAAGTGACCTGATCTGATCTGATCTCTGACAAGATCACTGGGGCTACTGTCCTGAAAACACTGTGGACCAGGAGGAATGGAAATAGGGAAACAAAAGGTTACAGTAACACAGAAGAAAGATGATGGCACCTAAAACTAGAGTTCTAGCAGTGGAGGTAGTGAGAAGCAAGGTAAGTTAGGGTATATTTTGGAGCTCACAGGATCTCTTGGAGGGTCAGATGGGGGAGAAAATGAGAGGTCAAAGATGACTGAGAAGCTTTGGGACTTATTTATCAAAAGGACTGAATGGACATTAACTGACAAATGGAATACCATGGGAGGACCAAGTTAGAGGAAGTTGGATTTCACAAAATGGTGAATTTGAGACCCTAATGGAGAAGTCAGTAAGCAATACCAGGACAGATCAAGAGTTGCAGTGGGCCAGGAGGAGCAAGCACAGAATCTAAAGGCAGCACTTTTCACTGGCAGGAAGTGTGCGTCAACCCACCCATGTCATGTATTTGTTCTCCATTCTTTTTCCTTTTATACTATGGCATTCACAAATTTCAGTACAGAGTATTTAAAAATGGAAACAAATGCAATGCACTTATTCTAAGTACATACAAAAATGGAAAGTTAAAATTGATTACCCCCCCCACGCCCCCCCAACACACACAACCTCATTTTCTCAGGAAATCAAAAAGAAAATATTTGAGTTATTTACATTTTGGCTATCCAAATTTGAGTATGCAGAGCATAAATGTCAGCTATAAATCAACTACCACTAAAATTGAAAAATTCTTTTTCAGTAACAGTACCCTAAATGTTTCAGAATTTGTATTTGCATCATATTCATTCATTCATCTCCCCCCCCCCCTCTCGGATATGGTGAACATACAGGTGGCAAAATATTCGCCTATTGGACCAAGCGTACAGAGACTTTTTAACAAAATTTTTTGAGTACATGTTTCAAGGCAGAATGTGTTCTTTTTTTTTAACCATTAGATGTTTTTTTAAAAGGCTTACTTCCCCAGCTAAAACGGCTTGAGAGATGATCAGCCGTGACTAGGGAGGAAAGAATGCCAAGTTTCCAGTGTGCGCGTGCACATTTCTTTTGCTCATAATTAATAGCCCCCGTGCTTGCTAAGGTTTTGGAAAGCAGCTAGAAGCCTACCCAGGTAATGCCTTCTGACAACGTTTTAAAGATCAGTTATGTCATATGGCTGCCTTTTAGAAAAAAAAGTCATAATGCATAGCTGTGCCATATGGCATCTCTGAAGAATCAGCCGGATTGGACAGACATTCATTGGATAAGGTCCCACAGCACTTGGAAAAGAATGTAGTCCTGTTGCCAAAATGTGGCCTTTGTTAATCTCCTAACTATTATTGTGCAGAAACCAATTCATCTGTATTAATTATAAACAAATTTTAATTACTTCAGTAAAAGCCCATTATACCAATATCTGATGCCAAACAAGCTGTATTAACTCTTTGTAAGTCTCCAAAGCAAATATGAGGTGTTGGAACGTAGGTGTTTTATACAAGGCAGGAATTTCTGAGTGTAAAAATGCAGTTCTGACATTTAGTTTTCCAGTTCTTTTAAGAGATCCCATGATGCTTTTGCTTTTTGCAGACAATATCAAAAGGCAACTGATGCACGTAAGTTGTGAAAGATTATCCCTAATGTCTACAAGTGTTGGACTGCACTTTGTATGATTTTGCTTAGATTTAAAAGTTAAAAAAAAAAAAAGCTGTCTACATTGTAGAGCAATGATTTGCAGTGACACAAAACAACTTGAAAAAAAGTGACCTGATTTTGCTAAAACATTCCATTCACAGTCATTTCTGATAGTGTTATGGGTGATGTGGGACCAAATGTATCTAGTGCATCAAAGTAGAATATCCTTAAAAAAAAAAAAAAATGAAAAACCAAATTACTAGTGTGTTTTATGGCAGCAGCTTGGCCAAGAAAGCTGGCTGGTCCTTCCCGCACAGAAACTATCTGGTTTGCAGATGACACATGGTGGCTACAGAGTGCGCAGCCGTTGGGGTTGGAAGAGATCCAGCAAGAGGGCTCATCTGTGAGCAGCAGTGTTGGAATCATCTTTGAGTTCAGTTTCACTAATGTGTAGTTTTATTTTATTAGGCCAACCATCAAAAGTTTCTCTTCCTCCTGGAAATAATTCCTTTTGGTATTCATATCACTCCTTGGACTTAAAAAGTTAAACAGTTTTAAACAAATAGAACCACATCCTGCCTTCTTCCTCCATTATACTTTGAAGTTTCCCATGTAAACCTCACATTTTTTCCTTGTTTTATACAAGAAAATAATTTATTTTTATAATCATAATGGGTAAATTCTAGAAAGCACTCTTCTCTTTAAATTTTCTTGGGTGGACACATAGAAAATAGCTTTAAACTGTGTCATAAACATAATATGGGTGTTGAGCTGGCTGGGGATGTGGAAATGGTTGAATAGTTAAGTGAAACCAATTATCTCAAGGTTTGGCTGTTTTGTAAGTTAAATACAGTATGTAATTGAGGATTTGTGAATTTTTTTTCCTACTTCATAACTAAGAAAGCCTTTATTATAAATATCTGTCATACCCCTATGGAGTTGAATTTCAGCTATAGTTTAAAGTCATAGCATTTTTAATTTGGGGACTGAAAATCTCTGTACAAATGTTCCAGGCTATCACCCTCACTTTACAGATGAGAAAACTAAGGAACAAGATAAAATGGCTTGTCCAAGGTCATAGAGCTATGTAAAGGCAAAGCATGAAACTATTTCCAGTCTTCCCATCCACTATTATCTCCATTCCACTACCTGCCTCACCTTTGTTATTGATCAACAAAGAATACCTTCAGCAATAAAGATGAAATAATGACCATAAAATTCAGAGATTCTATATGTATGGATTAATTCCATGTTCTGTTTTTGTTGTTTTACCACTACAGGGATTTAGTTCATTCATCTGATAATAATAGGTGTTAACACACCTAGTTGCATACTACCAGATTGGGGAGAATCTTGTGGAAGGGACAAATGGTGTTTGGGAGGGGAAGAGGACAAGATTATTATGTATCCTAGGGCATAGGACACCCCAACAATTTATCGTTAGGTTGGAGCTATTTTGCTTCTCCCAAAATTTGAATGAAAATGATAATTTCAATCTAAAATTCACACATAAGTGATCGATCAGCCCCATACCAGTATCACCATAATCATTAAAATAAAAAATTCTTAGACACATAATAATAAATAAATCAAGGAAAACCAAATTCCAGAGAACATGTGTTCTTAGTCTACAGATTTTGTCCCACATCATAGCAACCAACAAAATCCTGGATGAAGCAGAATCTGCCACTTGATGATGCTGTCAGTCACCCAGCGTTAATTGGGGTAGTTCATAGAGTGGATTTTCATTTACTCAGAGTAAATATCCTACTGCTTCACCTCCTTGTGTCACATGATAAAAAATTAGACCTATTCCAAATGTTCTCTCTGCTGACTCATGATGAGGGGGGGTTGTCACTGGACAGGACAGGGGGGAATGGGGGAAAGAGAAGGAGGATGGGAATGGTGTCACTGGACAGGACGGGGGGAATGGGGGAAAGAAAAGGAGGATGGGAATGGGAAACAAAGTAGGATGAATCAGACATAACTCTCCTGTGTTCATATATGAACACACGACTAGTGTAACTCCACATCATGTACCACCACAAGAATGGGAAGTTATACTCCACGTATGTATGATATATCAAAAATACATTCTACTGTCATGTATAGCTAAAAAGAACAAATTAAAAAATTGCTTTATAAATTAGACCTATTTATGGAAATGATTAAAATAGTTATGAAGAACATTTTCTAAACAGCAACTTTTTATGTCTCAAAAGGATTCATAACAATCATTTCTCTTAATCTTTACAGCATTTCTGTCTAATTAAGAACGGAGATGATAAGGATAAAATACTGCCCATGGTATTCTAAATACCAAAGCAATGAAATTACTTTAATACTCACCAACACATAGTCAATGAGCTTCTGCACCTGAGATAGCTGGATGACCTACTCAAAATGCCATGGAATGTGTCCCGGTAATATTTTCATCTTTTTCCGACTTCAGGAAGGGATCCTGTCTGTTTTGTGGAACACGATATTGAAGAGCAATGACAAGAGGTGAGTGAAGGGAGCCTAAGGTAGACTGGGCGGAGACATGGGGAGGGAGGACATGGGGACAGAGAGGAGTACAGAATGCAGCATCAAAGAAATTATAAAATATTTGTGTCTCTACGAATTTCTCTTTTCCTTTAAATTTTCTCGCCAACTTCTTTGTCTTTGTTGCTACAAAAAACATATAAGACTGGCTACTTTATAAAGAAAATAGGCTTATTTGGCTCATGATTCTAGTTGCTAGAAAGTCCAAACAATATGGCACCAGCATCGGACAAGATCTCCACCCCTGGCGACATCACAACCTGGCAGAGAAGTGGAAAGGGAAAGAGCCACCTGAAGATGGGGCCAAGTGCACAGTACAATCACACTTTATAACAACTCATTATTTTAAGAAGTAAGCTGGTCCTGTGGAAACTACATTGTTTCTGAGCATGGTGAATTTATCATTTAACTACCTTCCACTAGGCCTGGGTTAGTCAGTCTTCCCCCTACAGCAAAAACCTGAAGCAATCACTTTATAAAGAGAAAAAACTTATTTTGGCTACCTGTCTTAGAGGTTTCAACTCATGACTGGTTTGCACCATTGCTTTGAATCTACGGGGCACATCCCTGCAGGAGTGTGTGGTAGAGCAAAACCTCTCATCTCATGGCTGGGAAGCCAGAGAAGAAGAGGAAGAGACCAGGGTACCACAATCCCCTTCAAGGGCAACCCCCCAATGGGCCCCTCTTCTAAAAGGCTCCGCCCCTTCCCAGTAGTGCCACCACCTGAGGAAATAAGCCTTTACCACATGGGCCTTTTGGTGACAGTAAAGATCCAAACTGTGGTTAGGCCCCACCTCTTAAAGCTCTACCTCCTCTTAATATCATTACATTGGAAACTAAGCTTCTAGAATACTTACTTTGGGGGAACACACTCAGACCACATCCAATTCATAGCATTTTAGAGTTTGAATTAGACTTAGGATCCAATTACGGACAGACTTTTCACTCCAGGATGCTAAGAGAAGCCATCATAGCCTCCAGTAAGTAATAGAAAAGAAAGTTGGAATATAACATTGTCAGCAGCTACAGGTACAGACGACATGTCAGTTTTCTCAGTACTGACATGTGGGGTTGAATAATTTTTATGGGGGTCTGTCCTGCGCATTATAGAATGTTTAGCAGCATCTTTGTCCTTTATGCTGTAAAATAGATACCAGTACCATATCACTTCCCAGTTACTACTGATAAAAATGTGTCCAGATGTTGCCAAATGACCCTTGAGAGGTGAAATTGTCTCTACTAAAAAAAAAAAAAAAAAAAAAAAAAAAAAAAAAAAAACCTTGGTAGAGAGATATAACCCAGAAAGGGGGTACATCTAACAGCATGAGGTGTGATTGCCACTCTCTGTCTTGACTGTCCCCACTGTGTTCAGTGATGACCTCCTGTTCTCTTCCTCCATTTCACTGCATAATAGTCAGTGGGCAGTCACCATCATCTCTCAGAGTTGGCATGAGCAGTTGAGAGGCATTTTTTTAATTGCTCACCCACCTATACGCCATATTGCTTACATAGAAGACAGATGCCTATGTGGGTAGACTACAGAGGAGGAGAAGCAATGGGAAAATGCAATTAAAGGATGGAAATTTGGAGCTGGGGATATAGCTCAGTTGGTAGAGTGCTTGCCTTGCATACTGTAAAACCCTGGGTTCAATCCCCAGCACCACCAAAAGAAAAAGAAGAAGGATATAAATTTTGCTACATTAATATTAAGAGGGTCCATATTCTAAATAAAAAAATCAAAGCCATAACATGGGTATTGCACAAGTAGGTGGCTGGAATTACCTGATTGGTGACATGGAGGGAGATGGCAGAATGTCTCTTAACTAGAAGGTAAAAAGAGGACATGCAGCAGCAAAGATTAAAGACACAATTTTGGTCAAAAGCAGGCCCCTCAAATTTCATTCCTTAAAAGGACAGTCTCCACTGATAAACATGCTTCCCATCCCACGGGGAAAGTGCTCATTTTAACCAATTGACACAGAAGAGTGTGAAAAGTTGATAGGAAAATGTTACTTACGCCTTGACAATAAATTCAGTCTCATTTCACATCTTCTATGTAATTTTCCCTTCCCCCACCCACCACATCCCTCCCCTTGGGTCTGTCCCACATGGTGTCTTACAATTGGGCCTTGGAAAGTTGAGAGTTACAGCCAAAAGCAGCAAGAAAATGCCATGAAACTGGCAGTGTTCGTCGTGGAAGGAGCCAGAGCATCTGCTTTCGAGCAGGGCTATGAAGCAGAGCCACAGGGGGAAGAGAGGCTATTAGGCCACCAGCAGCCAAGGGGGGAAAGCCACAGGAACCCAGATTAAAAGTCTGAAAAGACTTGGAACTCTGAGTAAAGGACCAGTGGAGAGAGGTAGTAAAGCCAGGCTTGGCATATGGAACCACTTGAGGGGTGCTGATAGTCAACCCAATAAAATCCGACGTTGAGCATGGTGTAAGAAAGGGCTAGAAACCAGTGACACAGGGGTCCTAAACTACCTGCCCAGGAATGCTGGCAAGGAGGCACAGAGGGGCCAGAGTCAGCAGAACGGGGTGCATGAACTGCCATGACTGTCAGTTTCTATAAAATACAGAGCTTTCTCTGTATCTAAACCATTTTCTGAAATATTCAAGTCATTTTCAGAGTTATGCTGTGTCTTTCTTTCTTATGGATTCACTTTCTCTTTGTACCCAATATGCCCGCTATCAGATAGTATGCTTAATGTGACTCACTTATCCAGAAGGCAACTTTGCCTTCTTCAATACTGTTTTTCACAGACTACATTCACATTTCTTTGCTTACATATTAATGAAAGGAGAGCTGCAGAGACGCAGTAAATGCCAAAGATATGGCGTAATTATTGGTTCACTTGCTTTTGGCTTGGTGTTGGTCAGTTCATCTGAGTAGGAGTACAGACTAGCTAATGTTCTCTAAATCCTGGTTTCCTGCAACTCTTGCCGCTTCTTCTGTCCCCATTGGCGATTCTCTGAAGTAGAGAGAAATTTGCTATTCCTAATTTGTAGGACTGTAAGTGTACTGTTTATCTCCACCCTGACTTACAATGCCTTGCTTATGTCAACTCAACTTCCCAATGTAATAAAATGCAACAAACAGTTATTGTCTGGCAGAATTGCATCTGCAATTCCCATGCCCCCTCTGTTCTGCCCAGTTAATTGGAGGAGTTCCTATTTCTAAATGAATGCAGAAGGACAGCAGTGGTTTTCTTGAAGACAGTACTCATGTAGAAGAGAGATAGCTGTCCTACATCTAATTGGAGAGACCTCAGATGGTTAGAAATGGAGCAATATAAAGTCTGGTAAGTAATGCCATCCTCCCTGTATTGAGGTAGTTTCTGTTTCATGCAACAAAATCTAGCTAAGCTTTGAGTTGAAAGGAAAGGAAGTCTTTTTCTCCCTATGGTATTGCGTATTTTTATTGATTTCTACACAATAGAAGAGACCTGAATAAGGCTGTGTTCAGCTACTATTTTAAGGTAGACATCTCTGTGATACATATTTTAAACTTGTTGCCTCCATTAATGTTTAACAACTAAGGAGACAGTCACCATTATCTCCCTGTTTGGGGCCTCCCAGGGTTCATATCCTATTCTTTTATGAACAAAATACTGATTCCCTTTGGTGAATAGCTGTCTCCCTGTGAGTGTAGCCTCAGATTTTGGTATGCTCTAAGCAAAATACTCTGCATTCTCATACTCAAGAGATAGATGTGCAACCTGCGCACCACCTAAGATATATGCATTCTCCAGAGCTTGAGTCTTGAGATGAGTAAAATGAGGAGAAGAAAAGTCATTGCAGCCTGTTTGTTACTGGAGCAGCACCTCCCCTAAGACACTCAATTGCTTCCTATTCTCTGCACCTCCAGTGTTCACCTAACATCTGTCATATTTGGAGTGGTTCTTCTACCGTTTCTTTAATTCTTTGAGACATATGACTACTTTCTTCTAGGTACATTTCTTAAGATGGAGCCAGGATCTATAGCTAGTCTAGCTCTTCCCAGTGTTATATTGGTACCTCTTCTATAGTAAAATAGAAATTGGTGGCCAAAATTATTTAGTATATTTTCAAGTAGCATCATGGCTGAGAAAATCTGGTTGAAATCTAATTAATATTGAAAAAGTTTGTTTCAGAAAATGTGAATCTGCTTGTCCCCTTCAATTCCTAAGAGCAGTAATTCCTGATTTCTATCTTAATGCCCAGAGGTTGGTTCTTTTTCCCTAAGTTGGTCATTTTGTACCCCTATATTAACAGGTGAAGAAGGTGTCAACCCATTGAATTATTTAGTACCAAGTCAAATAATTAATTTAGAAACAACAACAATAACCTTTTCAGTGATACTAAAAGAAAATATATCATTCTATAATTCAGTAAAGCAAAAAAAAAATGCATGTTTCTCTACTAAGTCTTCAATTGTAGAAGAGGAAAGGATAAATACTCCTTTTTATAAGAGTTTAAACTTTCCCATTAACTTTAAGTGGATTATGGATAATCACCAATTTGGTGAATAATGGAAATGGATAATATGGTGGATAAACGAATAATGTATTTTATTCCTGCATATGACATCACATTTGATTTTGATAGTAACTATGAACATTATACCCATTTCCTTACTTTGTGATAGATAAACTAGCCCATTTCCCTTTTAAATTTCAAGTGTTTATCAAAAGTGGTCACAAATATATTCTTAAAAATTCAAAAACTGAGCAGTTCTCAACAGTTACCTAAATTCTATAGAGTTATTATTGTACAATCTACACTATTTCAGACTTTGGTTATCTCTCTACTCTTGAACAAGAAGTGCTAAGTCAAAGGCAAAGTCTCAAACTGAACAGATATTTGAACGAGAAAATGTATTTTGAGTTTATTATTTCTATTTGGTGTTTGGAAATGTGTTTATGAAATATTTGGTTTTCCTCCCTAAAAATCATCACTTAATATTAGTTGCCATGGGGAGCAAATCTCACAAAGGGTAGCAATCTTACAGCAGACTAGGTAATTGCTATTGTGTTTCATGTTATTTGTAAGAGCCTTAATGAGGAGGTAGCTTAGATGGCGGCTGGCTGAGAGCAAAAGAGGAGACGTTTAATTGTTTTCTCCTGACCTTATTGTAATCAACTAAGAATCTTTCTGTGCACGTGAACACTGTGTGACGCACCTGTAAGTTGAGCTTGTGACACGTGTATACTTGTTAAGGTGAAGAGTATTTAAGCAGGTAGGGTTGGAGTTGTGAAGGGGGTTGTTGCTGGATTGGAGAGAGAAGTCAAAAGAAAAACCAGAATAAAGAACCTATGTTTCCAGTCTGCCTCCAAATTCTTTCCCGCGGTATCGTTGCTGCAGGCAGCAGTAGCTGGAGGCGGCAACAAGTGGTGGCCCGTACAGGGAGTTCGGAATCAGCATGGTAAGAAAATTGAGGAGCCTCGCAGGAGTCTAGTTAGAACGGTTAAAAAAATGGGTTTGAAAATAACTAAGACCCGAGTGATAAAGACTCTTGAAGAATTCTTTGATATAGCTGAGTCAGATATTAGCGAGGAGGATTTGGAAAAAAAGTGAAAGTGATCATGAAAGCATAGCCTCCGCTGAGCCAGTTAGGACCAGTAAGGATAGTATTAGTGTGGGCTCAAAAATGACAAAGATCCGAGCAGCTAAAGCTATTCAAGATTTATTAGAGATAATTAAAGGATACGTGCTCTCAATTGAACCTGGAACTCAAGATGTTACTAAGTCAAGTAGGACCAGCGAGAGTAGTAGTAGTGAAGAGGAATTAACTAAAAGTAATTCTGATAAAATGAACAAAAGGGAATTAAAGAGGACCAAGATAAGGGACCCTCAAGTGGAGGAACCACTTGTGCCCTCTGCTCCCTCATGGGTTGAATCAATTACAGAGACTATGGAGGGTATTTCTAAACACTTGCATGCCCTTGATGCAGAGATTAACGGCCTTTCTGAGCGCTTACGTGCGCTTGAGTGTCAAAACTTGCAGGGACATTGGGATCTGCCAGTACTTGAAAATCAAGACGAGCAAAGGTATCATCAACCTTTAGATTTTAAAACTATAAAAAATTTTAAAGAATCAACAATGACATATGGACCCCAAGCTCCTTTTACCATAAGTATGCTTGAAGCCCTTAATGCTTTGAATTTAACTCCATCAGATTGGAAAGGCTTATGTAAGGCAGTATTAAGCGGGGGACAATACTTGATTTGGAGGTCTCAATTCCAAGAGTTCTCTGTTGAAACAGCTAGAAGAAATGCAACCTCAGGATTTCCAAACCGTAACGTAGATATGTTAACTGGAGAAGGGCAATTTGCTGATTTACAGCTTCAAATTCACCACGATCCTGGAGTTTACGCTCAAATATACACTGCAGCAGTTAGGGCATGGAAAATTTTACAAGGAACTGGTGACTTACATGGTTGCTTGTCTAAAGTAATTCAGGGACCTAATGAGCCATATGCTGACTTTGCTGATCAACTTTTGAGAACTGCAGGTAGAGTGTTTGGAGAGGTTGATCAAGCCATGCCAGTAGTTGTTCAGCTGGCATATGAAAATGCCAACAAAGATTGTTAAGACGCTATCAGACCTTGGAAAAACAAAAGGGACCTTTCGGTATATATAAGGCTATGCAAAGATATAAATGATGCCTTAGTTACAGGAAATGTAATCACAGCAGCCATGAGAGGTGGTTCTCCTCAAAATTTTACAAGAAGGGCTCAACCTAAAAATTATAGTCATTCAGGTTATTTTAGAAAACAATATCCCCAAAGAAGGGAAGAGACAATAGAAATAAGACCAAGCTAGTATCGTGCCCCAGGCCGCTGCTCCAGGTGTAAAAAAGGAAACCATTGGGCTAATAAGTGCAGATCTAAAACTGATATTTATGGTAACATTTTATATGGCAATTCAAAAAACAGGGCACGGGGCCCAATGCCCCGGGGCCCACAAATGTACGAGGCATTAGAGGAGGATTCTCAAACATCCATCCAGATGATTCCTCGACACGATCCCTCTTACCCATTGACTCCCGTGTCAGAGGAACAAGAGGAAGTGCAGGACTAGACCTCCGTTCCACCACCTGAATAGTACTAACACCTGAAATGGGGGTTCAACTGATTCCCACAGGAGTCAGGGGACCTCTTCCCTTAGGGACAGTAGGACTTATCCTCGGGCGAAATTCTAAAAGCTTATCAGGTTTTCAAGTGACTCCAGGTGTAATAGACTCAGACTACCAAGGAGAAATTAAGATTATGCTTAGCTCACCTAGAGGCATTTGCTCTGTTAACCAAGGTGATAGAATTGCTCAGCTGCTTCTCCTTCCCAGTTTACATAACTCTTTTAAGAGTATGCCTCAAAATAGGGGATTTGGTTCCACTGGCTCGGGACCTATGGCTTGCTGGGTTCAGGATTGTTCACAGAGGGCTATGTGCAAAATAAAAATTCAAGGAATAGAGATGGAGGGATTGATTGACACTGGGGCTGACTCTTCCATTATCAACGTACGACAATGGACTAAACACTGGCCTTTGCAAAAGGCTTCAAATAGTTTGAGAGGCTTGGGATATTCTAATTGCACAGAAGAAAGTGCAACAGTTTTTTTGTTTTTGTTTTTTTTTTTTTTTTTTTTTTGTGGTACCAGGGATTGAACTCTCAGGGGCACTCGACCACTGGGCCACATCCCCGGCCCTTTTTGTATTTTTTATTTAGAGACAGGGTCTCACTGAGTTGCTAAGTGCCTCACCATTGCTGAGGCTGGCTTTGAACTCGCGATCCTCCTGCCTCAGCCTCCCAAAGTGCTGGGATTACAGGCGTGCGCCACCGCGCCCAGCACAACAGTTTTAAAATGGGAGGATGATGAAGGGCATCAAGGAACATTTCAGCCTTATGTTTTGTCCAGCTTGCCAGTTACCTTATGGGGAAGAGATGTTTTACAACAAATGGGAGTACCTCTCACAACCAAGCCCGCAGGTGTTACAAAAGGAAATCATCACCAAAAAGGTAAAGGATATTTTTTTTTAGGGGCTGGCCACTGAGAAAACAATTTTGAAAATACCATGGCTTTCTGATAAGCCAGTTTGGGTCCCTCAGTGGCCCCTATCTAGAGAGAAATTACAAGTGGCCCACCTACTAATCCAGGAACAACTAGAAGCAGGACATATAGAATCTTCCACCTCTCCCTGGAATTCCCCCATATTCGTGATTAGGAAAAAAATCAGGAAAATGACAATTGTTACATGATCTTAGAGAAATCAATAAAACTGCAAATTATGGGCCCTACCCAACCTAGACTTCCTAATCCTGTAGCTATTCCAAAAAATTTTCATCTTATAACCCTTGATATAAAGGATTGTTTTTTTTTTCTATTCCTTTATATCCTCTGGATGCCCCCAGGTTTGCTTTTTCAGTTCCTTCTATTAATAATAATGGACCTGATCAAAGATTTCAGTGGAAAGTTTTACCCCAGGGTATGGCTAATAGCCCCACTATGTGTCAAATCTATGTAGATAAAGTTATTCAGCCTATCAAGAACAAATACCCAGAGCTTATTTGCCTCCATTGTATGGATGATGTTTTGCTTGCTCATCCTAATCAAGAAGTCTTATTCACCATATTTAGCAATATATCAGAAAATTTGAAATGATATGGACTAAACATTGCTGAAGAAAAGGTTCAAACTAGATCTCCAATATTATATCTAGGATTCCAAATTATGGATACTTTTATTAGGCCTCAAAAAATTTTAATGAATAAGGAACATCTAGCTACTCATAATGATTTTCAAAAATTGCTGGGAGACATTAATTGGCTTCGCCCTACACTAAGCCTCACTACTGGCCAATTAAAACCCTTATTTGATATCCTTCATGGGAACCCTGATCCATCTTCACTGCAAACATTGACTCCTGATGCTAGGGAAGCTTTAAAGTTGGTAGAAAAGGCCATTGAAGGATTCCATTGTGATAGAATTGATTTTACTTGACCAATGATATTGATCATTATTTCTTCACAATATACACCCACATGAGTATTTTGGCAACAGGGGCCTTTATTATGGATACATTTGCCCGTCTCTCCTAAAAGTACAATTGAGTCTTATACCTCCATGGTGGCTAAACTTATTCTTCAAGGACGTAAGACTTCTACTAAAATCTTTGGTATTCACCCCGCTACTATTATTACTCCCTATTCATCGTCACAGGTTGAATATTTATGCTTCAATGATAATGATTGGGCTATAGCTAGATGCTCTACTTCTGCAAATTTTGGTAACCATCTTCCTAAGTCTCCTATACTATCTTTTTGTATCAATCATCCCATTATATTTCCACAGATAATAAAAAATCAACCTATTCCTAAGGCATTAAATGTGTTTACAGATGGGTCCTCTAACAGTACTACTGCAGTAGTCACTCAAAAATAAAATATGATTCATATTACTGCCCATAAATCAGCTCAATTAGTTGAGCTAGAAGCTATTATTATAGCTCTTGAAAGTTTTAAAGAACAGCCCATAAATATTTTTTCAGACAGCCACTATATTGTACATGCTATCCCTAAATTAGTGTTGGCAGGTCCAATAGCACCTCATACTCCAGCCTTTAAATTGTTTTTTCAAATTCAAAACCTTCTATGGGAATGTAAAGAACCTTTATTTATTGGACATATCAGAGCTCATACTAATTTGCCTGGTCCTCTCCATGAAGGTAATCAGAAGGCTGATGCCCTTACTCAAACAATCTTTATATTTTCAGCAGTCCAACAAGCTACCTCGTTCCATTCTCAATTTCATGTTAATAGCACTACTTTACAACAAAGATTCAAAATAAGTAAAGATCAATCTCGAACAATTGTGAAGGTTTGTCAATCTTGTGTGACACATTTGCCCAATCCACATTATGGGGTTAACCCAAGAGGATTAATGCCCAATCATTTGTGGCAGATGGATGTCACTCATGAGCCAAGTTTTGGAAAATTGCGATTTATTCATATGACCATAGATACATGCTCGGGCATGATTTTTGCTTTCTTACATGCTGGAGAACAAGTTAAAGATGTTACATCTCATTGTTTACAAGCTTTTTCTGCACTGGGCATTCCCAAAATGCTTAAAAAAGACAATGGCCCTGCATATACATCCTCATCTTTCAAACAGTTTTGCGCAAAATTCAGTATACTCCATAAGAGAGGTATTCCATATAATCCTCAAGGCCAAGGCATAATTGAACGAGCTAATCGCCCCCCCCCCCCCCCCCCCCCCCCCCCCCCCCCCCCCCCCCCCCCACACTCAAACTTATGCTTTTGAAACAAAAAGAAGGAAATTGGACAAATCCTAAAGATAGATTAGCTGTTGCCCTTTTTACTTTAAATTTTTTAACTTTGGATTCCAAAGGATATTCGGCTGGAGGCAGACACTGGAATCCACACCAACAACATAAACCTTTGGTTTACTGGAAGGATGTTCTTTAAAGCATATGGAAGGGCCCAGACCCAGTATTAATTTGGGGGAGAGGATCTGTTTGTGTTTTTCCACAGCATGAAACCTCGCCGGTGTGGATACCATCATGATTAATAAAACAGGTACCAAATCAAAAGGGCCAAGATGAAGTTGTTGCAGAATCAAGATTAATAAAACAAGTTGCAAATCAAAAGGGCCAAGATGAAGTAGTTGTGGAATGATTCCCTTAAAAGAGGTATCAATCCGCGCACCTACGCAAAGTTGTCTCTTTTCCGACAAAGGAACCTCATCTTTGCCTTTTCAGCTAAGAAATTTTTAAGCTGCGTCCTTTTTCCTTCAATAAATTCACAACTAAAGTCTCATTCCTCCCAGCCAGGACAAGAGGATCTCTCTTTAGTGTGCACACAATTGTGTTTTTCTTTTATATATGTCTTTATGTCTGTGCACTTGTCTAGATTTCATGTAAATGTGACGTCACAAATATGTCTTTATATCTGTGCTTCTGTCCAGATTTCATGTAAATGTGATGTCACAAATAACAAAATCCGAGCACTCATGAAAATCATTTCTAAATAAAAAAAAAAGAGGATCCAAATAACTTTAATTCATTTAAGTTAAATATATTCTAATTGGGTAAACAATTAAAAATGAAGATACCTTCAAACTTAATTTATAAATATCTCTAGGACTTCTCTTCAGCAAGGAATATGACTAATACAGTATAGCCTGATATTTTGGTATTTGACTTGGGATTGTTTATTTGTAATTAACTTTATTTGTTAAATAGCTGACTAATTTAAATAGTTTCAACAGGTATATTCATGGAAGGTTGCTGTGTATGCAGAGGCTCAAAAGTTCCAGCTAACAAATTATTTTTCTAAAATGCTCTTAGCTTTTCTTTAATCTATCTTAAATGTAATATTTTGTCAGCTAAATACCCTCAGTTTTTCTTTAATCCGTTCTGAATGTGATATTTTGCCAGCTAATGTTCATGGGAGCTCAAGCAGCAATGTGTGTGAGCAGAGCTCAACTTCAGATACCTGAAGATCTAATAATGCTATTTTTTAGTTTACTCCTACAACTCGCTTCCTGACTCAGTGCTGGAATAGCACTGCCTTTCCTCTAATGATTATTGCTTGAGTTTCTAGGTACATCCCTATGCCAGTCTTAGCGGGCCCTGAAGATTTGCCAGTGGCATTGTCTAGACATAAAAGAGACGGCTGCTGCTGCTACAGCTGCAGGGATCACAATCGCTACAAGCATTCCTACTGCTCAAGCATTGAGCAACTTCACCAGCAGTGTGGCCTCTGCTCTGTATGCACGAGGCCTCCTAGATCAATGTGTTAGCAAATGGACTATAGGATGTTTGGGACATTGTACGGGACACATGCCTTGCAGGTACCCCTTTTCTTAACCTTGATAGGGCAGCTAATTTTTCTAGAGAACTCAGTGCGTTACTTTATGGAACTTAGGGCACCTGATTTGTCTAAAAAAACTTAGTACCCTATTTAATGGAACTTGGCTTGTCAGCAAAAAGCTTGCCGCCTTAGAACCGGAGCATCTCCTCATGATTGGACGGCTGGTAGTCAATAACAGGAAAGTCTCATATGGCCGACATATCAACCTAAGACAGGAATCAAGGGCACAGCCTTGATTATCTGATGACGGGTAAGAATGCCAGTTGCACATGTAGATGCCTAAAACAGACACAGTCGATCCTGATGTGGTAAGGGCTCGATTGGACGGCTGGTAGTCAATGACAGGACAGTCTCATGTGACTGACATATCAACCTAAGACAGGAGTCAAGGGCATAGCCTTGATTATCCCATGACGGGTAAGAATGCCGGTTGCACATGTGGACGCCTAAGACAGGCACAGTCGATCCTGATGTGGTGAGAGCTTGCCCATCTATTTATCCCTCTTTTAAAACAAAAGGGGGGAAATGTAAGAGCCTTAATGAGGAGGTAGCTTAGATGGTGGCTGGCTGAGAGCAAAAGAGGAGACGTTTAATTGTTTTCTCCTGACCTTATTGTAATCAACTAAGAATCTTTCTGTGCCAGTGAACACTGTGTGATGCACCTGTAAGTTGAGCTTGTGACACGTGTATACTTGTTAAGGTGAAGAGTATTTAAGCAGGTAGGGTTGGAGTTGTGAAGGGGGTTGTTGTTGGAGTTGGAGAGAGAAGTCAGAAGAGAGAGCAGAATAAAGAACCTACTCGTTTCCAGTCTGCCTCCAAATTCTTTCCCATGGTATCATTGCTGCAGACGGCAACAGTTTTTGAGTGAATTTTCCCCTATCCCTTTCTGAGAAATACTCTGTGTTGCCACATTTAAGGATGATTGTCGTACTCCTAATAAAATTAGTAATGTATTTTATTCCTGCATACAATACCACATTTGATTTTGGTAGTAACTATGAACAGTGGACAAAGTGAGTAAAAGTTATCCTAATTTTACATATGAAGAACTGAAGGGCAAAAGTTGTCTTGTGCTGGGCATGGTTAGCACACACCTGCAATCCCAGAAGCTGGGGAGGCTGAGGCAGGAGGATCTAGAGTTCAAAGCCAGCCCCAGCACCTCAGCCAGACCCTGTTTCTAAATATAATATAAAAATGAGCTGGATATGTAACCTAGTGGTTAAGGGCTCCTGGGTTCAAACCTTAGTACCATTTTTTTTCCAAAAAATTGTCTTGTGTATATTCACACAGAGAGCCAGACCTCAAGTTTCTTCTGTGACCCCAAGTTTCTTTCAATGACATCAGGGGTCAGCAAATCTTTGCAAAGGACTGAATAGTAAATAGTGTAGACGTTGAGTGTAGTAGTATAGACTTTGAGGCCCATGAGTTTGTCATAACTACTCAATTCTTCCCTTGTAGATCAAAACTGGGCATAGACAACATGTAAATTAATGAGACTGTCATATTCCAATAAAATTTTATTTGCAAAACAAGCACAAGTTATGGTTGACTTACTCCTGAACTACATCCTAACTGCATTAAAGTCTAGATGGAACATTTATCACTTATTTATCCCACATATGAATCATTGTGTTGGGCACTTTTATTGTAAGTTAATTTTCTCTGCTCTCTTGAATGAATGTGTATAGGAGTAAGAGAGCAGTATGGTAGCTCACTGGTGATAGATAGGCTTGGGCCAATGGGCCACCTCCCCCATGGAAACTTCCATGAGAAGCAACCATGTTTCATTTTCCCTGGGCAGAAGCCAATGGGCTCAAAGGTTGCTCTGTTCCCCAGGCAGGAGCCAGTGGGCTTAAAGGTTGCTCTGTTCCCTGGGCAAAGAGCCAATAGCATTAAAGGTTGCTTTGGTACACCTCCCACCAGAAATCCCTACTTAAGCTCCTGTCTGCAGGAAGCTCAGTCTCAACAGCTCGTCCCTGCTGAGAGGAGGCAGCCACTACAACAGCTCCAGACCCATCACCTCAAGCCCGACTACAGCCAGTGCAACCAGGCACCTACCTTCTGTTCAGAGCTTACACATTCCCCTCTTCCTGACTCTTTCTCCCACCAGAGATTGCACATTCCCCTCTCCCTGACTCTTCTCTCCCTGTACTTCTACCTCTGACCAGCCATAAAGGCTGGTGAATAAATCTCTTGGCTGCATGGTTGTCTCTGGTGTGATTTTTGCCCTTCAACTGGTTTTCCTGGGGGACCACCACTGAAACCAGAATGGAAGGAAAGCCTTCAGTTTGAACTAGATGTTCTTAAACTTTTTGAGTCATAGACAAAAATCTAATGATGACCATAGTCTTTCCCCAAAGAAAACACACCTAAACACACACACCATCAATATTGTACATAAATTCCAGGAGTCCATGGGTTTTAAGCATATTTCAAGTTATGTTGTTTTGTTGTGGTTACACTCCAGTATCTGGTTCTCATGAAAAAATAAACTTTTGATATGAATCTATTTAAAACATCTATTTTCATGATACAAGAAATGGACAGTGGTGGAGTTTAAACTCTGTCAAAAAATGTGTTGGCCAGAGATCTTGATATTTTGTATCCAAAGTTACTCATACTAATAGTGATTTTTCTTCCTGTTTGTGATTGTGCCTAAAAATAATTCTCAGCAGCCATGTGCACACACCCCGCATTGTATGCCTGGCAAGGATTTCCTTTGGCTTGTTGTGGAGACCATTAATAATAGATAATAATAATGAGAGCAATAGTGATAAAGATAATAAGGCAGTTGTTGACTGCAAGAACTCCAGAGTCAGACTGAGTTCAAATCTCAGCTATCTCATTTACTGTACTGTCAATAGAAATCTGGGCAAGTCAGGTAAACACATTAAACTTCAGTTTCTTTATCTAAGTGAGAACAATAGCTGTCATGTTGTAGTTGGTGCTTACCATGTAACAGATCTCTGCTAAGCATTTTTTATTTTTTTGTAATGAGGACTGAACTCAGAAGTACTTAACCACTGAGTCAGATCCCCAGCCCTTTTTATCTTTTGAGATAGGGTGTTACTAGGGTGTTACTAAGTTGCTTTGGGCCTTGCTAAATTACTTAGGCTGGCTTCAAGCTTGCAATCCTCCTGTCTCGGCCTCCCAAGTCACTGGTATTATAGGAATGTGCCACCATGCTGGGCTCTGCTAAGAACTTTTTAATTAGTCTTTATAATCATCACAACAACCTTATAGAATTATCCCAACAGTAAGGTAAGAAAACTAAGGCACAGAGCATTATATTATGGCCCAAGATCACACAACTACTAATTGACACAGCTAATCTTTGAACCCAAGGGATGTAGAATAAAGTCATAAAGTCTCTGCGCTTCTGTTATTTATTTATTATTTATTTATTTAGGCACTGAAGATTGAACTCAGGGCATTTTACTACTGAGCTACATGCCCAGTCCTTTTGATTTTTTTTTTTTTTTTTTTTTTTTTTTTTTTTGAGACAGGATCTCTCTAAGTTGCCTGCACTGTCCTTGAACTTGTGATCCTCCTGCCACAGTCTCCTGAGTTGCTGGGATTATAGGAATGTGCCAGAAGTCCCTTAATCACTTTACTTAAATAACTCTCCTGTTGTAAAGATTAAATAGATAATACATGCAAAGCATCTCACTACCTGATGTAAACTGACACATGGTATTGCCATGTAGATCCCCCCAGTCTGTGTCTATTGACAGGGTCTTCTCAGCAGCTCTGTTCAGCAGAATTGCCTATTTTCCATAGCTGAGGTCAGATTAAACTGGCAGCTGACTAAATTTTCCAGGACTCAACACTTATTCTGCATCAGTTGAAGATTAAAATAATCAGTAACATTCTTAGCATAAAAGCACAATTTCAAAGGATCCAAAACAACAACAGCAAGAAACACACCTAGTTTTGGCCAGAGGAGCAGTGACTTGACTTGGAGTTTGCTGATTTCCAAAGAACAGCTAGCCATGTCATGAAAAGCCGGCACCAGCCGGCACATTGTAGCAGACCTGTGGGAACTTTAAAGACTATTCATTTCCCTGGCTAGGCTTTTTTTTTTTTCTTTTTTTTTCTTTTTTGGCACCGGGGATTGAACTCAGGGGCACTGGACCCCTGAGCCACATCCCCAGCCCAATTTTGTATTTTATTTATAGATAGAGTTCCATTGAGTTGCTTACTACTTCACTTTTGCTGAGGCTAGCTTTGAACTCCCTATTCTCCTATCTCAGCCTTCTGAGCTGCTGGGATTACCACCACACCCAGGTTGTGCTGTTTTTAAGGTGATCAGAAATCCTAGAGAACAGCATGGATGCTATGGAAACATATTTTGGTACATATTTTCCTTCTGATTATTGATCAAAATGTGGTCTATTGTGAGTTTTATTCTTTGGTCTCTCTTTCAGTAATTCTCAATTTCACATATTAGCTTTCACAAATACCTACTGACAAAAAAGAAATTCCAAAACAAAACACTGAGGCTAATGCTGTAAGCTTTTAGAGAAAAATAATCAGATTGATCCTCTTCAATATTCTACAGCAGTATAAATATCAATCCAGCCTCATTATTTTGCACTCCATCAAAATATACTGTAAATCTAAATTGCTGGATTTATTGAAGTCTCTACTGTGATTCAACTTTTGACACTGTTTTCTGGCAATCCAAACAACATAAGAAATTTGAGTCAAATTTCGTGAAGCTCAAAGGGCCAAAAATTAGGATGGGTTGTAGTGGACCAGAAAACTGAAAATTTATACATTACCAAAGAAGTTTCTTGGAAAGTGCTTTCAAGCCATTCATAACTGAAGAAAATGAAATCATTCTCGATTATCTGTCAGGTTTCTGCCTAATATCAGTTTGTCATCCAATTCTCTGAATTTGTATGAGGGCTTTTGATATATTTTTACACCCTGAACTTCTTCATGGAATTCAATCACTTTGCTACTTTGTATTTATTGGAATGATTATTTGTTAATATCTGTCTTTTCTTTTAGACCAGGAGTTGGTAGACTCCTGCCACCTGTTTTTGCAAGACCTGCAAAGTAACAACAGTCTTTGCTATAGAAGTGATTGAAAAAATTGAAAGATATTTTGGACATGTGAAAATTATGTAAAATTCAAATTTCAGTATTCATAAGTAAAATTTTTAAAAAGCATGACTACACTCACTGATTTTTGTGTTGTCTATGGCTACCTTTGTGCTATTGTGGCCGACTATCTTCAGCAAAGACTATAGAGCTTAAAGGCCCCAAATTTTAACTATTTGGATCTTTACAGAAAAAGCATGCCAAAACCTCTCTTTTAGACTGTAAATTCCAAAAGGGTATAAGTCTGTCTTGTTTAATATTTGTTTATCTCTATCTCCTTGCACAATGCCTGTGTCTTGGTCAGCTTTTTCACTGCTGTGACTAAAGGAACTGACCAGCACAACTGTAAGGGAGAAAAAGTTTAATTGAGGGCTAACTGTTTCAGAGGTCTTAGTCCAGAGAAGGCCAGCTCCATTCCTCAGGGCTCAAGGTGAGGCAGAACATGATGGAGGGAGAGGGTGGCAAAGGAAAAGCAGCTCTCATCATAGTTATCAAGAAGCAGAGAGAGACTGCAGCTCCAGATACAAAATACATACCCCATAGCCACGCCCCCAATTAACCAATTCCTCCAGCCACATCCCACCTGCCTCTAGTTACCACTCAATTAATCCCACTAGGGATTAATTCACTGATTGGGTTAAGACCCCACAATCCAATCATTTCTCCTCTGAAACTTCTTGCATTGTCTCACATGTGCGCTTTCAGAGAACACCTCAAATTCAAACCATAACAGCCTGCAACAAAGAAGTTGCTCAAATAAATGTGTTACATAAAGGAATTCTGGCTAAAGGAATTAGTAGCATTGACTGCAGTCTTAGGCTATAACCAAAATTAAGTTTTAGGATCCTCTAAAAGGATGAGATCCTTCAGTTTCCTGTCATTTCATAGCAGAACAGAAGGACCACAAGACATTTTTGTTTGGGAGGGGATAATCAGGAGGAGAAAACAACTTCCTAACTCACAACAATACCTGTAACTGCAGTGCCTCTTCCCACTCAAAATAAGAGTACCAGTTACACCCTTATTGTTGCTCTGAAACAATACCTCACACTGCTCTGGTTCTTGTTTCATAGATGAATTTTTGAGCCCATAGGAAAAGAGAAGAAGTGTGGGGGGGGCGGGCAGGCAAAGCCAGAGGGACAGAGAAAAAGGATGGCATCTGAAGGGAAGATAAGTATGCATAAAGTGTTTTAGGGAATTTTCTGGAATAGAAGATAAGATTCAGGGCTCCAGGGATTCTTAAATCTGCAAAAGTGGGGGTGATAGATATAAATGATTACAAAAATCATCTCTTCTTTAGGCTTTTTGAAGTTAGAGATGATCATAAAGTGAACAAAGGTTCAGGTGTGAAAATACCCCAGATACAAAATTACTCAGAATGATCTTCATTCAGTGATCTATGAGGCTATTTCCCTGAGATTGAGTCTGGTTCCTACTTGTTATTCAGTTGGGACTAGTGTTCCCAAGAGATTTTTGGCTGTACTTTTGTTGTGAAAAAATTGTACCTAAAGATGACAAAGTAGAAATTGATTCTTCTTCCCCAAAATAAACTCCTCCCTTACATTTTAACTCTATATATGATTAGCAGAAGAAGAAAAAAAATACTTGCATCTTCTCTGCTTTAGAAAGAAACTGTTGTTTGTATATTTCTTTTAATACAAAACCTATTTGTCATGGAAATCAGATTTTCTTATTTTCCAGCAATTTAAAAATTACTGTCAAATTCATGAAAAGATACTTTTTTAAAATTATTTTTTGGGGACGAGGGGTATTGAGAATTGACGCATATCCCCAGCCCTTTCCAGTTTTTATCTTTTTTATTTTTATTTATTTATTTTATTTATTATTATTTTTTTTTTTTGTATCAGGGATGGAACCCCCAGGGTACTTAACCACTGAGACACATCCCCAACCCATTTTATATTTTATTTTGAGACATGGTCTCGCTAAGTTACTTAGGGCCTCAATAAATTTCTGAGGCTAGTTTTTACCTCACGATCCTCCTTCCTCAGCCTCCTGAGTTGTTTGAGATTATAGGCATGTGCTACTGTGCCCAGCTTATGAAAACACATATCAGTGGGAGATTTATTTTTAAATATAAATAATATTTAAAATAAATATTCAATCCACTTTGAGTGAACAGGTATTTGTTTGTATTGAGTAGATTTTTACTTCTTTGTAAGTAATTTATTAACCCACATTCCCCACCAATGACACCATAAGTTGCAGAAGAAGATCCATAATGGGATCTTGTGAATGAGATGTGATGTCTCATGAAAACTTGTATTTATGGTTTTGCATAGTGATATAAATAATGTAAGAGCTTTCTCTGAAATAATTTTTTAGACAATGGAGCATGAAAGCTAAAGGTGTCTTTCATGACTTAAGGAAAGTGAAATACACTTTGGTAACATGAGTACGAGAGTAAGCCTGACAAAGTGGACTGCACTTGTCCTTGTAAAAGATAAAACCATGGTTCAGAGAGGATAAGCAACTTGCCCAAGGTCACAAGCAATAAAAAGTCAAGCCAAGGTTCAAACACAGTTCTCTTTGATGTCAAACCTCACTATATCATTATAGCACTCTACAGCTGCTTAAATTGCCTATTGCAAATCAACTTTAAACGGATACTCTAGCATTATAGTATTTTAACAGACATTAAGATGTAAGTGACAAAAAGTACCTGAAACTGGTTTAGAAGTATGCATAGAAAAAATGAACACAGGGACAATTTCAGGATGGAGCGTGAAAACAGGCCACAATGTAGGCTGGGAGTCAGGTAGCACTGAGTTCATTTTGGGCTTTGCCACTTACCATATCAATAATCTAACAGGAGAGCACAGATGTCATACTTCATTTTGGAGATGAAAATCCAAAAAGCATTTGACTTGGAGCTATTTTTTCTTTGAGAACATTTGTCTATTAAGGAAAAAAAGAAGGAATAGGGGAGAAGAAACAGGATGAAAAAGTCTAGTTCTAATGTACAGCTTGAAGACTATAGTTTAAAAAGTTGTATTGAATTAGAGATTTTTTGTGTGTGATAAGTAAATTTTAGGTGGTCCCATCACCCCAAAAAGAAATCATGTAAGATAATGGATAAGTTAATCTACATCACTATAGTTGTCCTTTTGTTATCTTACATCCTGTAACATCATATTGTAAACTTCAAATATACACAATAAAATTATTTAAAAAAATAAAGAGAAGTAAATTCTTCTGAAAGTTCAAATTAAAGTTTTGATGGTCTTATAGAACTAGTTGGAATTGAGTATAGCAAGGTTGGGAATCCTGATAAACCACCTATTACTTTACACTTGAATGCTGAAAGGCTAAATCTTCAGCATAAGGGTAAATTAGCAGTAAACTAAAGTTCTGACAGACAACAAGCAAGTTTTAAGAGAAGAAAAAATTCTATGTTCTTAAACAGGTTTAAGATGATGGCAAGTTGACAGTGCCTCTAGGTGCCCAATAGAAATTCATTCAAATCCTTTCTTAGTTCAAAATAATTTATACCAATAACTAAAATATAACATTCAGCACACAAAGATAACTAGGTATGCCAGCGTCTCCAGAGACTGAGGTAGGAGGATTGCAAATTCAAAGCCAGCCTCAGCAATTTAGTGAGGTTCTAAGCAATTTAGCAAGACCCCATCAAAATAGAAAGTAAAAAAGACTGGGTATGGCTCAGTGGTTAAGCACCCAAGGGTTGAATCCTTGGTTAAACAAACAAACAAACACACAAACAAACAAAAAAACAACTAGACAAATGCAAAAACAAAGTCTAAGAGCTAGAATTAATAGAACAAATAAGCAAAAGAAAGAGACCCATAGTAGCTCCTGATTTTGAATTATTACGAATAGTCCATAAAACAATTATGCTTATTAAGAAATAAATTCAAACAGAAAATTTTGGCATGTAGTTAGAAATTATGATATTGTAACAAAGTTTTAAAAGAATCAAATATAGAAAACAATAACTTTGCATTAAGAGCAGAGAAGAAACAATTGAAGAGAGAATTAATGAAATGGAACATGAGTCAGAAGAAATTATCCAGAATAAAGCATGGAAAATCAAAAGGAAAGAAAATACAGAGGAGGGAATTAAGTGATAAAATGCCATGAAAGTTTTATCTTTGGTGGAGTCCCCAAAGACAGTGAAATAAGATTCAACATGTGTTTATTTGGAGTTCACCCTGGCTTCCCGCCAAGAAAAAAAAGAGAGAGAAAATGGAAAAGAGATAATAATTTTAAAAGCCATTGCTGCAAAATTTCCAAAACTTAACAAAACAAATCAAATCACAGATTCAATAAATCCCAAGTAAGATAAACAAGAAGAAATTCATATTTAAACACACATTAAACAAAGGAAAGAAGGAATGGTTTGAAAAATTTAAAAAGGACCAACAGACAAAAGAAATAATGAAAACAAGAAAAATGAAGGAAATAAACATGAAGAAAAATTTTTAAAGGAGCCAAAGAGAAAGGTTAAATTAGAATCAAAGGAGAAAAGTTTGAGAGTTGATTTCTCAATAGCAACAGAAAGATGAGAAATATATGCAAAAGCTGAGAGAAAATAACTGCCAACTTAGAATTCTATATCCTCAAAGGTCAGATAAATTTTCTTACCAAAAAGCAAAACAAAATCTATTTTACTACAACTAATATTAAAAGAAATTCTAAAAGATGGTTTTATGGCAGAACAAAAATTAGAGAAAAGGAAACAATTTCCTGAATGAATGAAAAATAAATGAAAATGAAAAGTAAACCTACATGAATATTGAACTATATAAAACAATAATGTCTTGGGGCATTATACATATATGTGTGTTAGTGTTTTTAAAAGAGAAACAGAGTATTTATGTATTCAAACAATAGAATATAATAGAATTAAAGTTTTCTAAAGTACTTGTTTTGTTTGGCGGGTGGGTAAAATTATCAGTCAGTCAAGGATGGATGTACAATTTCCAGGGAAATAATTTATAAGATTATAAAATAAATATATAGGTTATAAATAAGAAAAAGAAAAAATTGGAGAACATTACAAACATAACTCAAGGACACTATTCATCAGGGAATCTTAACTGCAGTACCAAATCACCTCAACATCTCAGTAGTTTAACAGCATAGAAGTTCATTACTCACTGCTGATAGAATCCAATTAACCTATTAATCATCAGGGCTGGTTAGGAGATGTTAGTATCTACTTCTTATCTTTGTTAAAGGGAGCAGCTTGTGTCCATCTGATAGCTGTGTTATCTTCAACCTGTGGCTTCCCAGGTCACCATAGAAGTAGAAAAAATAACATAAGTTCAGGAATGATTGACTCTTATGGATCAGCACTGGGAGTGTGTATATCACTTATAGTCATATTTCATCAGCCAGAACTCACTCCCAGAGCCATATCCTATCTTTGAGGATGCTGGGAGATGTTGTTTAGTTGTTTACCCAGCATGAATCTGTAACATTTTGGTAGTGCATGAAATTATCTTTGCTACAAAGGAACAGGCGATTGGAGAACAGTGGTCATAATTTGAATTGAAATAATTTAAGCCACACAATTTAAACAAAATTACCACATTCTTAATCATGTTTTTACAACTCTTTCAGGAAATATTCAAGACAAAAGTATAATTTTGGACATATTAGTCTTATGTTGTTACTTTTATTACAGTCAGATAAAAATATATGTAAATATAGGAAAATGTAGTTATTTGAAGAACAGGATTCTCTGGTCTAGCACTCCACTTAATATTTAACCTTGAAGAAATCTCACTCCCTGCATTGTTTTGTTTTGTTTTCTTGAACCTAAGTTTTTTTCATCCATAGAAACAGGAGAGTAATGCTTGTCCTTTCTACTTTCAATACTATCAGGCTTAGATTAAATGCATTAAATGAAATCATTAAGCTTGGTCCTTTTCCCCAGTGCTAATCCAATAATGAAGACTCGATTTTGAGAAAAAGAAAAAAAAAAAGGTTTATTGCTTTTCTAGCAAAGGAGAAACACAGGGGACACCTATCCCAAAGGCTGTGATTCTGCCCATCAGTAGGAACAGGGTTTTTTTAAAGAGGTGATTCAGAGAAAATGAGATTAGAGGTGAAATCAGGAAAGAGAAGATCTGGGAAAAGAAGATCAGGGAGGAGAAGTTTAGGGTAAAGACGATCAGGGAGAGGATCAGGGGAAAGGTTAGGGAAAAGAAGGTCAGGGAGGAGAAGGTCAGGGAGAAGAAGGTTGAGAAAAAGAAAAAAATACTTGTAAGTTTCAAAGCCACAAGGGATATAGTCAAAGCATCAAGTGAACCCCTGGTACATTATCACATTCTCAATCTGATTCAAAGCTGTGAACTTTTGAATTGTCCAATATAGACTCTTTTATAGGACATAGATTTGAGAAAGAATTTAGAGAAAGTGTTGCAATTTACAGATACAATTAATATTTAGGGAGGTGAAGAGACTTGATTGAGGTCATGGTGTTGGCCAGTGACAGAGTCAAATTTGGAAGAGCATTGTTTAAGTTTCAGTGGTTTCCAATGGAGAAAGGCAGTATTGATAAAATGAGGCACTGGGAAAGGTGTTAAGAATATGGTTTCAAGATTAAATTCTTGCAGATTTTGATTTAATAAATCTGAAAGAAAGCCAATAAATCTGTATTTTTAAAGTAAATCCATTACAATCATAAGTTAGTAGCTCCAAAAGAAGTTGAACTGCGGGTTATTTTTAAAAGCTCTGAAAAGAATAGGGGTATTACTCTTAATTTTCTTTTTTCTTTAAAAGACAGATCCTCATACTTCTGAACAGAGCAGCAGGCCAGCCCTCTACCCATCTTTCACTGAACAGCTAATGACAGTCTGCACATATTTCACCAATTGACAGATTATGTGTGAAATCTGTAATTAGGCAGTTAATCTTTTTTTAAAAATATGTTATATTTTTTAAGTCCTAATATGTAGATTTTCAAGAGACTAAGTGCTGGGTAACATCTCTGAATGTATTTTTATCTCTCTTTCTTTCTTTTTCTCTTTCTCTCTCTTTTCCTAGAAAGGGCACTTTAGCCAGAATAGTAATGTAGTAGAAAATAAAAATGCTTGTTACTTTAGGGAAAACAAATACCATAGCCATTAGATGGATAAAAGTTTAAAACCAAATTGTATAATAAAGTATATATATATATATATATATATATATATATATATATATAATGTATATATATATATACACACACATAAATAAAGTATATATATAATAAATAAAGTATATATATATATGATAAAATAAAGTATACACACACACACAGCAGAATATACATCTTACATCTCCTATGTTTCTAACTGATATCTGATTTATATAATTGATAATTAGATGGTCTCCAGAGGCCTAAACCTCACATTTGGGGATGAAAGAGTACACTTTTGGGGAAGATAATGGGATCCAGACCCTTAGGAGCTTCTCTGGGGATAAGTTACAGGGAACACAAGGAGATGATTGTAGAAATAAGGGGTTTTCTACAGAGGAAAAGTGTTTTGAAGGGTAGGTTCCCTTCTGTTGAGAAGAAGGGTGTTTTAGTCAGTTTTTTCACTGCTGTGACGGAAGACCTGACTAGAACAACTTTGCAGGAGGAAAAGTTTATTTGGTGCTCATGATTTCAGAGGTCTTAGTCCACAGAGGGCTGATTCCATTGCTCTGGGCCCAAGGTAAGGAAGAACACCATGATGAAAGGGTGTGGAGGAGGAAAGCAGCTCTGGGTATTGCAATAAGGAAGCTGAGAGAAAGAGAGCTCCTTTCACCAAGGACAAAATACAAACCCCAAAGGCATGCCCTGGTGACATACCTCCTCCAGCCACACCCTACCTGCTTGCAGTTAGCACCCAGTTAATCACGTCAGTGGATTAGGCCATAGATTAGGTTACACCGCTCAAAACCTAGTTATTTCACTGCTGAATGTTCTTGCATTGCCTCACAATGAGCTTTGGGGGGACACCATACATCCCAAACTATTACAAAGGCTTGATTAAGAGATGAAGTTTTCACCTTGGGTGAATCTAAAACACGGTTACCTAAAGGAGGTGTGGGGACTGCAATGGAAGCAAACACATTTGTGTTAATACTCTGCTATTTTTTTTTTTTTCATGGAAATCTCAGCAGACACCCTTGCACTTATTTTTAAATTTATCTTTTTAAGGATACAAGAAATTATTTAAACTGTTAACCCAAGACTCTTCCTCCTTAAGAAGCCCCTGAGAAAGGGAGAGCTACTGGAGCAAACTTGAGTTTTGCTCATCTCTGGGTTAGCAGCCATCAGAGAGCAGTGGTTTTTACCAGCATTCTGCCAGCTCACCTTCAAAATGTAGAGACAGTTTCCGAGGATCCAGGTATTAAGCCTGCAATGACTCTTTCTCATTCGACTCCAGAAGAGCTTGCTTTTAGAATTAGATCTCCATGTGGAACTGAGCTTGGGAGACCTTCTTCAATTTTTTCCTGCCCTTGGACACGCCCTAAAATATTTAGGAAAAAAGAAACAAGATTTTCTTTGGTGTTTACAAGCCCTAACTTCAGAGACTTGAGTCATACCTTCTGGAGGGGCAGGGGAAGATGGGGAAGATGTAGCAAAACCCTTGAGACTGGACCAGACTTGTGCTAACCCAGGCCACCAGTGGACAAATCCACTCTTGACATTTATAAACCATGAGACCTTAGGCAAGTAACTCCAGCCCTGACCTCAGTTCCCTTATATATATATATATATATATATATATATATATATATATATATATATATATATATATATATATATATATATATATATATATATATATATATATATATATATATATATATATATATATATATATATATATATATATATATATATATATATATATATATATATATATATATATATATATATATATATATATATATATATATATATATATATATATATATATATATATATATATATATATATATATATATATATATATATATATATATATATATATATATATATATATATATATATATATATATATATATATATATATATATATATATATATATATATATATATATATATATATATATATATATATATATATATATATATATATATATATATATATATATATATATATATATATATATATATATATATATATATATATATATATATATATATATATATATATATATATATATATATATATATATATATATATATATATATATATTTACCCTGCCACTCTTGGTTTGTCTGTAAGGTATCTAGATCTTTTGTTAGACATATGTTACTGAGCTTAATTTGTCTTTGTTCCTTTTAAAAGTCTTGATTCACAAAGAATAGGAATGCTTTGAATCTGCTTTCTAATACAATCTTATTTTATACCTGTATGCAGAAATGTCTAATTCTGACTGGGTACAAATAGATGGAACACACAGTGAATGTGAAGATGTTAAGAAGAGGTTGGAGGAAATTGGAATACCAAAAAGCTCTAAGGGAATTATGGAATATTTATGAAAATATGTGGTGCATTTTGAAATGCAGATGTCTCTGGAACTGGAAATTTAATCATAGGAATGAAAACTGTCTTTAATAAATCTTCTTAATTAAAATCTATTGTTCAGAAAAAATATAAATCCTCCTCCAGTATTAGAAACAGTAGCAAGAGGTAGGAAAAGTAAGAATATAATCAGATTGAAGCAAAGAATTGTTATTAAGAGTTCCTAATTATAGCACTTTTTTTCTTTCTTTCTTTCTTTTTTTAGTTTTTAAGCTAAAAAAGTAGCATTTTGGTAGTCAGAACATAAATTGTTTGCCATTATAGTATTCAATAAGGTGAAAACAATGGAGGTTTTAGTACAAAAATATATCCAATTATTGATGAAAATAGTGAGTTAGAATCACTACCAAATCACATATAATCACATGCACTCCTCCCTCCCCCCCCAGTGGCAAGGGCTTTGAATGGGCACTCCTTCTGCTCAAAAAACTGAAAACCAATCTTAAAAAATAAACCTGGCCTAGACTTCCTCTCAATGTTCAAATCTCATCTGAGACCCAAACTGAGCACTTAAAATGAAAATGTCTACGTGACTGCATTTGTGAAAAAAATATATAAATGTAAGGGTATATATATATGTATATGTATATGTATATGTATGTATATGTATATGTATATGTATGTGTGTGTATATATATATATATATATATATATGTTTCTGTTCTTAGTTTTCAACTGTTTTTAAACTTTAAAATTGCTAGGTTTTTCAGTTAAGTCAGCATACCATGCCATAATTCTCATAATGTCTCAATAAACTGAAGTAAACTAATTCTCAAGAAGGTGAGCTGAGGCTGAGTCATGCCTAGCATGGTAGATGGTGCATAATCCAACTGAAGACCCTTCCTACACCACTGCAAGGAGTGACCTGTTGTTACACACATGAAAGTTGTAATAAATTGCACACCTTGAATTCATTACTACATAGTGCCTTTTCTCAGTTACACATTGCAGATGGATCTAGTTAAACACCAGGCAAATATAGTCTTGGGCTAAGGACAGTTATCACTGACCCCTTGGGGGAGAGTAACAAGTGACCTAACCATTCTGCAGTAATCACCTACTCAGGGCTCAACTTTTGAAGAGCTCCCAGCCTTGTTTAGATAAACAACGTTGTGACTGCTTATTTTATTACTGTCTGATAATGGGCCTCCATTGCTGATCACAGGTGCTTGAGTAGCAGGTGGGGGGGGGGACATTGAAAACTTATTCTTACATGAACTTGCTTTTCTCCTGTCATGGATGCAGGGTCCTGTAGGGTGCCCCGTGTATTTTCTAAGCATGAGTATGTTGTGGACCTTTGTGCAAACTGTGCAAGTGGAGCTCTGTATATATAAGGAAGATGGTAAGGTATGATGTTCTCAATGCCTCCAGCAATCTTTCAAGCCTTGCTACTGACAGTGTGGACCAGTCCCATTGGCATTATCTGGTTGTTTGTTATAAATGTAGAATCTCAAAACCTTGCCCAAACCCACTGACCTAGATTTTGCATTTTAACACAATCCCCAGATGCTTAGTATATATGTTAATGTTTGAGATGCACTGTCTCTCTTTTTTTATTTTTTTTGTACCAGGTATTTAGCCCAGGGGCACTTAACCACTTAGCCACATCCCCAAGCATTTTTATTTCTTATTTTGAGACAGAGTCTCACTAAGTTGCTCATGACCTCACTAAGTCGCTGAGGCTGGCTTTGAACTTGCAATCCTCTCACCTCAGCCTCCTGAGCCACTGGGATTACAGATATGCACCACTGCACCTGAAAAGATGCACTGCTCTTAATAATATATTTATTTCTTCTCAATTAAAAAGAATAACATTTAGTTTCCTTGAGATGTATTAAGACTGAAGAAAATTATATATACATATCTTCCCCACACTACTGCTCCCTGCCTCATTTTGGGGATTGAACTCAGAAGCAGTCTACCACTGAGCTACATACTTTTATTTTATTTTTTTGTATTTTGAGACAGGGTCTCCCTAAGTTGCCCAGACTGGCCTTGAACTTATGATCCTCCTGCCTGAGTTACTGATATTACAGGGGTGCAGCAACTGTGCCTGGCCAATATACATATCTTGTTGGAAAATTTCAAAGGACATTAATTTTTTTAAAAAAAAGATATAAGGCACATTTCAGTCAATAACTGGCTCTTTCCCTCTCCAACCGAAACTATAACAAATCAAAATTTCCCTATTTATAGATTTTTGTTCCCTAAAGGAAATCAGGCCAAATTACAAGGCATATAGGGTAAACTGGGTGGTTGATATCACTAATCCTATAGTTTTACAGGTGCTCAATCTAAAGGACACATTGTCCAAATGATCTCTTAAAAGGCACAGATGAAGTCTGGAAGAAAGCTTAGGAAGGAGGGTTAAGTTGGCTCCCAGTGATGAAAATGCCCTTTTTTATCCATGTCACCTTCTAGGGGACAGTTGTTCCATTGGTGATTAGCCTGAGGAAAAAGAAAAAGAAATTAAGAAGTAGGCAAAATAGCTTCATGCTGAACATGATTATCAGCAGTCTATACTTGCTACAGATTTGTTGACCAAACATTTCTTCTCTTCCTATTGCTGTACAGTGAGCCAGTTGGCTGATGTTTTTCCTCCCCAGAGGTGGATGCACCACAGTGATGTTGTGATTCTCACATGACAATAGTCTCATGAGGTGAGACACCTTCAGCAGACTACAGTGAGGGCTCCATGGCATAAAGGGATATTTTTATATTTTTAAAGAATTAGGAAAATGAGATGAGTGAAATACTGTAGCACAATCATCTTTTAAAGAATAGATTTAATTTGAACATAGAAACAATAATTCTACCTAGTATTAAGGCATGTATTTCCAAATAAAAAATTACTCTTGGGCCAGGAGCAGTGGCACACAACTATAATCCCAGTGACTCCGGAGGAGGCTGAGGCAGGAAGATTGCAAATTTAAAGCCAGTCTTAGCAATTTAGTGAGGCCTTAAGCAACTTAGTGAGACCCTGTCTCTAAATAAAAAGTAAAAAACGTTGGGATATGGCTCAGTGGTTAAGTAACCCTAAGTTCAATCCCTGGTACAAAAAAAAAAAAAAAATCTATTTATCTATGTATACATACTTTACTATGTATTAATACCATTTAAACAATCTAGATTACATAAACCACCAATTATATAATAAACAGATGTAAGAATAAGAGCATGCTCACAATTAAACAGTTTGTGAATTTTTATTGCATATGTGTGTACTGAAAAATATTTTCAATTGCTATAGGAGATGAAAAGGAAGGAATTATTTAACTCATAGAGCTTGCTGGTTTGAAGTTCTTTTCCATAGTACTTTTTTTAAAAAAAAAATTCTAGTTTATCATAGAAAGTAAAATGAATTTTTAGGGGAAAAATTGACTTATTATAGAGTTTTAAAAGAATTTTAAACACATAACAAAACAATCAGAATACATATATTTCACATCAAGTTCATCATGTATCAGGAAGCATTGACATACACATAAAACAAGATGGAAGACTCTTCTTTCCATAGTTTCTTCATTTAAACTCTTGTTAGTCTTAAAAATCTTAGCTTTCTTAATTTAGTCAAGTCAGTTCAGTCATCTAAGTGGAAATATTTCAAGCTTTTATTAATTTATCTTCCACCAATATGTATCAAGCACCTACTATGTGTCAAGCACTGCACAGTGAACAAAACAAACATCCTGGCATTTGTTCAGTTACAGCACATAAATATACAGCTAAATGAGAATTGCATAGACAGAATAACTGCCAATTAAACAAATGCAGCAAAAAAATTAATCACTGTCTTCACTGGACACATTCGATTTAAAAAAGGTAGAATATATGATTTCAGTGGGAGGTTCACATTGACTTTATTCTGGTGTGTAGCTTTCCAAAAAGGGGACAAGAAATATTCAACTTAAATGAGATGAAGATATTTTCTTGGGTGTCATTATTTTTCATGCATTAGCTAAAAAAAAAAAAAGTCACATGAGATAATTACTAAATTACAGATAGTTTTCTATGCAGATATATACACACATAAACACTTATACATGTATGGCAAATATGTATGTTTTATTTTATGCAATAAATTCATTAATTCATTCTGCTGAGTTTAATATATCAAAATCTGACAAATATAAATGTTTAAAAGGTAAAACTCATTTATAAGAAACACTAATATGAATTATTTAGTAAAACTTCCCAAATTAATTTTTCCTCAAATTAAAAAAGTTTTGAGATTTTGCAACTTTGGCTTTTTTGATGTAAGCTGGTTTTAACATAGTTCAGAAAAACACACATGACTATCTAAATACACAGGAATCATAAATAAAGATCAAACTCATTGTCTGCAGGCTTGCAGCTAAATTATACTAAACTGAGCATTTTACTTGAGGGGATGATGAGAGTCATTTTTAGTCTACCTTATACATTTCCTATTTTTAAAAACACTGTTTAGGCTAAGTCTCCAAACAGGTAATGTATTTACATTGTACATTAAACATTTACTAAGTATATGTAGCCCAACTATGATAGAATAAAATAAAGGATTTTGGAAATTTATTATTTTGTTTTTGGTCCACATCTTAAAATGAAAAATTAAACAAGTTAAATAACAAAATTGAAAAGATTTGAAATAAAACTTGCCCACACAGAGCTCAAAAAGCAAATTATATAAAATTATACAGCAAAAAGGAAAGAAATTGCAAATAGTGGGTAAGTCTAAATTTATGAAAACTTAATTATGGCTTGCCAATCCTTATGTTTATCATATTCCATTTTTCACAAATACAATAATAAATAATTTTGTTAGAAGTAAGTAATGTGGTAATTAAGGATTTTCCTCAACCTAGGCAAACAGGAGGATTTTTTTTTCAAGGAATAGAAAATCACAGCTTGGGAGTCATTTAAACTTTAAGATCTATAAGAAGGAATTTTAAAAGTGCTAATTAAGTACTTGTTAACATTTTGTATAGGAATTCCTTTTTGTGAGAGGTGAATCACACATCTCTAAAGAAGGTAATAAGCACTCATCTGAAATTTGTATTGAAAGCTCTGCTTTTTTTTTTTTTTTTTTTTTTTTTTTTTTTTTTCTTTTAGGGTTGGCTTAAGGAAAAACAAAAAGCATCCTTAGGCAGCATTATTGAAAAAGTAAACCTGTAAATTGAAAGAACTCAGTACTTTTACAATAATGAAAATTTAATGATGTGAGAAAAACAAACAAACAATCAAACAAAAAACACCAAAACCTCCTAAAGTGTGAGAAGAAGAAAATTTCTACTAAGGGCTTTTTTTTTTTTTAATAGTTTAACACATTATTGTGTATTTTGTTTTTAAGTTAATGGTTTTGTCATGATGGGTAGGTGTTTATATTTCTAAGCAATCTCCTCTTTTAAAGTTTAAAAATTTTTTTTTTTCCTTTTTGCTGAGCAAACTAGTTTTGCAGGTATAGAAACCAAATTCCTTTTGTGTCTAGATAGGAAGACTTACTCAGCTCTGTCTCCTTAGATTGACTAAAAAGCGTGTATCAATTAATAGTTTATTGTGTATTAAAAGTTACGTTATATGTGTCCTCCATGCCAAGGCTAAGGTAACCATATGTTTTATGGACTTGTACTGTTCTACAGGTAATTCATACCCTCCCACCACACACAGCATCAGTGAGCTCCTGTCTGATCATTTAATATTTTATTTTCCTAGATTTTGTAATTCAAGCATCATTTGAAGCTTGAGTTGGCCCCTATAGTTACTACTTGCTCCAAATAAAAAACTTAGGAGATAATATTAGGATAACCCCCCCCAAAAAATATGGTCTACATTTTGTAGAATACAGGCCTTTCAAAGGGGTGGCAAGTTGGATTTAGGAATATACTGAGTCTTTTCTTCTACACCTACTGAAGGATGTATGTTTTTCTGTTGCTGTTATTTGAAAGTAAAAAAAAAAAAAAAAAAAAAAAAAAAAAAAATCTTAGATTTAATGATATATAGCCAGATTGAGTAAAGAACTTTTTTTTTAAAAAAGGAAGTACTACTAAACAATAACCTATTATTTTTCTAGAAATATGACTGTCCAAAGGGAAGATTCTATAAGATTTGTAGAATTTATAAAATATACCTGGTGTTACTAATACAGCCTGAATGTGTAAAACTGTTTTGATTTCCTGCAAGTTACTTTCCACTGATTTAGAAGTTCATAGTTTCCATTATAATTTCACACTTAGAATAGCATGATTTACAGCAAGAAGAAAAATATGGTATTATATACATTTCATTTCTCACCCCCTTTTAAAATCATAAAAATATTGTTAACATATTTTAATTCTAAATTTTAAAATATGATTCTGAGAGTAACACTATCATACAAGAATCATTCCTGGGACTCAACTGTTATTAATTTTAAATAAGTATGGGTATAGAATTCCAAAATCCAAATTATTGACTTTCAATATGAGGGACAGAAGAGAATACAGATAATAGAAAATTAAAATATCAACATGTTTTTGATTATTTTAAGAACAGACTAGTAGGCTTTGAGATAATTTCCTATACAAAGAAGTATAGTAGTAGAATATACATGAAATTTTATATTTTAAGATATATATTTTTTGTTAAGATTTGTAAGTGTACCCCAAAATCACAAATGCAGAAATTACTATAGACTACACACCTTGATAGAACTGGAGACTCATATTAAGAGCATTATAATACCAATACCAAGACTTAACATTACAATTCATTAATTCATTATAATTCATTAGACAAATGTCCCAAGGAGAGGGCAGAATGTACAATGAGTGTTTTCTGGAAATGAATTGCTAAAAATTAGTAGAGTCTGAAAAGACTTCAGAATTGGAAGCTCCAGCTGGGCTTAAAAGGGTGGGGGAAGGGATCTTACTCTCTGGTAAATATTTGAAACACCACTTCAAAAAATAAACCCACGAATGTCTCATCAGTTCTTAGTGCATCAGGCTGACCCTGGGTCTCTTACACATTTTTTTCCTTTGTAAAGATGAGATTTAAAAACATGCATGCAGGATATTTTACATTGATTTAGACCAGTTGGGGAAAACATGGTTGAGAGTAGGATTTCAAATTTTCCACTAAATACAATAACATTTGCAGTCGTGGCACCGTTCCATAATAATTTTAAAAGATTTCATTTTACTTATCATTGCAAGCCATTATCTGATCATATTTGACCTACATATTAATATTTTCATAGCCATCCAAGCCTTTTTTTTTTTTTTTTTTTTTTGGCTCTGTACAAATTGTCGTCCCTCTTCACTGAGATATTATTTATTTGTTCTGGAAATATCTGGAATTCTTTCACCCTATCTTTTTCCTCTAGGGACTCCCTCCCTCTCTCCAAAGTCTTGATATTAATGCCTAGGGGTGGCGGACACATCTAACAAAAAAAACCCTGAGATGGAAAGAGGTCCCTCTTAATGGTCTACTATGGGAGAAGTAGAAAAACAAAGGGGGGAAAAGAAAATGATAATTGTTTTCTCTAAGGCTATTATCTAATGCGAAAGCAAATATTCAGTCTGGAAATCAGCTAACAGAAGGGGATTAGAGAGGAGATCTGAGAGTGGCTTGATTTCTGGCAGAGCTGTCTCTCCAGCCAGTGATGAGACACAGGCAGGGCAGCTAGGAGCGCTCCAGATGGCCAGGGAAAGTGGTCGTCTTGGGTTACTGCAGGGCACTCGGGCCGCCCAGCCCAGGCGTCCGGGGAAGGCATCGTTAGGGAGCCAGCCCCACGTCCAGCCTGCACCAGAGAGGGCAAGGCCAGGAGGGAGGCCGCCTGCCCGCCCGCGCACCCCAGTGAGCCGGGACTGCCCATTGTTAACATATACTTGACCTTCGTGACCCCCGAACGACACAGATGTCTCCCACCTCCACCTCCCCCCCAGCCCCGCCATGGGCCCTCCCCCCAGCACCTGGTAGCGGCCGCGCCGCCGCCTCCCTCTGGAGCGGCCGTGGCGCCCTGGGCGCGGGCGCGCGCCGGAGCCGGCCTGGTGCGGGCGCACTCGGCGCACAGCGCGCGGCGCTCCTGCTCCCCGGCGGACGCCTGGCCGCCCTGCAGATAAATGCGTCGCCTTCCTCGAGAGTGAGCTAGGGCGGGCGAGGCAGACGCAGACGCCGCCTGTGACAGTGGCAATTCCCTGCGCCCCACATCACATTTGTCTGCCACAGCAGCAACAACAGAAAAGCGGAGGGAGGGAGGGAGGGAGGCAGGCGGGAGGAGGGGAGCAGAGCTCCGCAAGTCTTGGGCTCTGCGTGGAGGCTGCGTTTGGCTGGCGTCCCCGACCCCGGGCTTTTTGCACCGCAGCTCGTTCTGCGCAGCGCCGGGACAGCCACAGGCGCTCGGCGGCGCGACTCCGAGGCCTCTCGGCGAGCGCGAGTGGGCGAGTGACTGAGGACACTCTGGCCTCGCGAGGGAAGCCGCGCTGCACCCTTGCCCTTTTGCCCCACGGGCCGGCAGAGACGAGAGGAAGTTTTATTTGCAGCTCGAAGCCCGTGGCGGATGGTGGGACTCTCCGGCCCTGTACAGTGTAAGTGCCCGCGGGCGGGCTGGGCCGGCGGGCGGGCGGGCGAGAGGGATGGCAGGCGGCTGGGACTAGCCCCTGGCTGATGCTATTAATTACTATTCCGATGACCGTCAACTTGGTTTGGATTATTCGACCCAAAGGCTCAAGGCTGTTACTTGTCGCTCAACTAGGGTAGGACTATACACTAGGGCAAAGAGGAACATTGCGGGTGACTCCAGTCTGCGATGACACTGAACTTCACGGGTCAGCTAAGGATGCGGGTTTTACCCGTAGTGCCTTTTTAAAATAATTTTTCTTTTCTTTCCTTGACAACCATGTGGGAGCAGGAAGATAAGTGTACTCCCCCCAACAAAACAACTAGTCAGGGTGCCCCACTGTGCATTTGGCAGGTGGCTCTATCCCCGCATCGAGGGGTTTTAAAGCTGAAAATGAAATGCTGGTTTTGCTGGTGGAAAACTTAGCTGTAGGCAAGACAGGCGGAAACTTAACTTCGGGACCGGGCTGCCACTAGGGTAGGGGTTCCTCTTAGCGGCATCCAGGCTCTTTATGCCGCCTGAGAACTTTCTGGTTACTCTTGGGCACTTGAGGTGTTCCTGTAAGGAAGCCTCTGGACTAGCGGGAGGGCGGCGACTCCCACCCAAAACAGGTCAGGGGTTTCGCAGCCGGGGACGCTTGGGCACCGCCGCTTCTGCGCTGTTCTCTCTTGGTGTTCCCATCGCAGCCTCGACTTGGCGGCGTCCTCCTCTCCTACACGGAGAGAACCTTGTGCCTTGTACCCGGCGGGGCATAAACAGGAGTCGTGTCCGGAGAAATGTTTTCGTTTTCCAGAAATCCCACTGGTAGAGCCCCACGCCCAGCCGCTCGCCGCCCTCCTGACGAACCTGAAAGGACTGGGTTGGTTGGCACACCCAGACCCCTCTCTCAGGGCGGACCTTGCGCTGACCAAGATGCTTTAAGCAAATACGGTTATGCCAACATAAGCGCCTAAATGTTTTTTTTTTTTTTTTTTTTTCTTTCTTTCTTTCTTTCTTCTTCTTCTTTTTTTTTTTTTTTTTTTTTTTTTTTTTTTTTTTTTGGAAGGGCGGTCAACCCTTGGAAAAGTTTTGAGTATTATGATTCCGGGAAGTAGGATGTGAACCACGACCGTTACTAAAAATAGCCACCTTCCCTCCTCCTCTTCCCCCAAAAGGCCTTTCAGTTTGGAAGATTTGGCTGGAGAGTCCTGCAGTCCTTGGTCTCCTTATTCCTTGCAAAGCAAAGCGTAGTGGAGAATTTTTTTGATTTTAGTTTTCCTTCAAGATTGGGCATCACAAATCAGTGTGCCCCAGCCTGGTTGCTGTTGCCTGGGGAAATGTGCAGAAGGTCGCCTAAGGAATAGCTAGTATTTCCTTGGGAGGAGATCCCGCAGAAGAGCCATGGAGACAAGAGCGAGGGAGTGAGGACCAGGAGAGGTGGAGAGGCCACTCCAGACCAACTTCATGTGCTTAATGTAACTCTGAGCCTTCTTGAATTTTTAACTTCACTCCCCTTAATTAATCTGCCCAGGGCTTGTATATAAATGGCTGTCCACAGCTGCTGCAAATTGATTTATCTCCTGATAAAGGTCGGGTTGCTGACCAAAGCATTCTTTCTACCTTCTGTGTGAACTGAAATGTGTTTTACAGGATTTTTTCCCTCCTAGTCTCCTTTTAAACATCTGTACCATTTTTAAGTGCACTCAGTGGCTCATTCCCCTGCTTTGCATAGAGCAGGAGTGGAACTGGGTCTGTGCCCAGTGAGTCCACACTCCCTAGAATACAAATTGACCAGCTTCTTGGTGATAAACGGTTTGTTAGTGTTGGGGGCCTCCTTTTAGTTTATTGCAGCGGTTTGCCTCGACCATGTGAAATTCTGTTGTGTCCAGTTTCTCATCACCCAATTCTTTAGAAAAGATCAACAAACATAATTGTTTCTTAAACCATCTTAGCCCATATTTGGGTGTTTATTTCAGTTGTAATGTATAAACAGAAGCAAATTCATAATTAAATGCATTCCCCCCTTGTTTATCCTTAAGTCTAGTCTAGTTTTAACATTATAATGCTGTCAGATGATCGAGATAGGGTTCTATGATTTCATTTTCTTTTTTCTTTTTACTATTACCTTTTCAGAGAGCTCTAACAATCTCACCCAGTTTTAATCAAAGAATCTTAGTTTGATCCAGGCTTTTCACCCCCAGCCAGAATGGATGTTGAGGGAGTTAATATCTATCCTTTCTTATGCTATATTTAGCACTTGTTATTAATTCTTTCAAAAAACAGAATTCCAACAAAATAACCAAGGAATCAGGTTCATTTGGGGTACACAGAAATTGAATTTATATAATGGAAGAACTTTATATTAAATTTTTGTGTATGCATTAATAATGTAATTGTAAACCATTTAAACAGCAGCCACTTTATTTGAAAAGCTAAATGTTGTGTAGGAGAATTTCAGTGTGTAGTTTCTCCAATGTCCAGTTCATACCTAATAAAAGCAGTGTGTGTAAAACCGTGTATTTTTTTCCCCTCTCTCTAATGTTTGGACAACTCAAAACAGACCAGAAGTCTTTGAAATGATATTTTCCTTTATACTAAGTCTCTTTGACTCACTAATACTTGCTAATAATTTGATTATAAAGGTTTTAAAAAGATCTTCCTAACAAGAAGTATTCTGCCCACAGTACAATGCAAACTGCACTATTAAATTCCAAGTTGCTTGAAATAGTAGGACAGTAACATTTCAGCTATAGGAATGGATGAAGCTTTTTTTTTTTTTTTTAATACTTTCACATTTCTTTTCTGAGAGAAGCAAATTATTGCTCTTGGTGTTAGTATTTAATGATAAGCTCTCCCATCGAGGGGTTGGTTGAAATATTTCTAGATAAAAGATTATTTCATACATAGCAAAGAACTACACAAATGTAAGGTGCCATTATAATTTATTTTATTGTAATATAGAAGCTTAGCTCCCCCCACCTTTTTTTTTTTTTTTTTTTTCCTTAAACACTGAAAAGGGATCAGGAGAAAGAAATGCTTCCAATAGGAATGCTGGTCAGTGGTTGTCAGTTTAGGACATTCTTCACTGTCAAATCCTGTTTCTCACTTCTTTGATATGAACATCAGCTGACAGGCACTGAATGCAAAGCCTTCCTCATTGAGGTTTTATGCAGGCAACATAGCCCTTCATAGCAAAGCAGTCTGAAAAATTGGCACCTGCAGGATTTGCATGTGAAAAAAAACCGAGTCAGTTGCATTTTGCTGGAGCCTATTACTGTAAGTTATGTAAGTTCAGTGAGAAAGGCTATTTATTTGTTGCTGTTTTGGCATTTAAAGATTCTTTATTTTATGGGCACCTTATTCATCATATAGTGATCCACAGGCTTTATTGATAGCAGAAGCAGGGAGAAGTGAGCTCTGGCTTTATGGAAGTTATTTATTATGGAATAGAGTTATTTTTAACCATGTGCTTACAGAGTGCACTTAGATTCATAGTTAATTCTTTAAATGTACCTTAAAAGAATGAAATCATTCAACTTTGAGAATAGTCTATCAGAAGTTAAACAAATACATAAAATTGGGTTAGCATAAATATTCTTTTAAAACTATCTAGAACTTTAAGAGTTACATACTTAGCAATAACAGCCCAAAATCCACACTCAAAATTTGAACCTTTCATACTTGTAAACTTCAGGGAAAATGTTAAGTTTCCCACCATTCTGCATGTGAAATTATATTTGTCACCTGAATGCTCTTTTCAAATTTATATTTGACCTTATTTATGTGAAGTAACTAATCAATGTTAAATCAACTAAAAACCTTTGTGAATCTCAGAATTATCCATCAATGGGGACCTTTCATGCAGAGTAAGCTATTCATTATTATCTAAAGAGACACCTTCCAACTTCACTTTTTTCTACAGCCATTAATATAAGAGTTCCTAAATAATGTTTAAAGAACAGTGAACATTTTATTAAAGCAAACATTAGTTCAGTTTAATGGAGGTAATTGTAAGTGATAAGACAGAGCAGGTTATCTCTGTGTTGTTTAAACAGAAGGAGCTACTTTGCACCATTTCCAGTAGCCATCTGTAGAAGAGAAGGGTTTGCACCTGTCTGTCCACACTAATTATAGATTAGGGCCAAAGAAATGAAATTCGAGGAGGTTTTCAGCTAATGAAATCCATACTGATTTTATTTTAAATGTGTTTTATGTAAAGAGGATGATGGTTGAGTTATGAGTGAATAAATCGCTATGTAGCTGCTAGGCACTTGGTTTTGAAGCACAATTCTGCTGCATTAACCTTTGATATATTAAGAAAAAAAAGAAGACAAACAACTTAGAGATGGATGCTAGCCTTTGTTTAGCATCCAGAGCTACAATTTAGTAAGCAGCAGCGAGGTTCAGTGTGCAGTTTAGAAATGTGCTATAAAGCAGCTTGAACGTTAAGAATATTTTGATATTCTGAAATGTAAATGAAGTAGAGGTAGGTTCTATTTTAACTTTTGCATTTAAAACATTAGAAAATTAGAAAGCCTTTTTCTTTTTTCTGCATTTCAACTTCATATACATGAGAAATTAAAGCAAAATGAGTGAGGAATGCATTCTGCAATAAAAGGTCACATGAATGTCTACCACATCTGTTTATAGTAATTATGAACATAATTAACATAAGAATTACAAATGAAATAATGACAAGCTGAGCAATGAGATATTATGCCATAATGGTCATATGTTGGAATTCTCACATTATAGCACACTAGAATTCACATACTCAAAGAAAGAAAGAAAATGCTAGATTTTTATCTGAATTAATGCTTCAAAACTTATCTGCCTGGGGCAGATGGACTTCTTGCTTTTATAGGAAGGTAACCTATTATTAAGAAAAGAACTAGTTGAAATTAAGATTTCTAGTCTCTAGCCTGGACTTTAAGACAGCTGTGATTATAGACACCACTTTCTGTTATACACTTATTCTGTGATTATACTTCTTGATTATTGTATTGCTTTTTTTTTTTTTTAATTGAAAGCTTTGAAGTAAAGTGTTCGCTTTGGAAGAGTGTCATGGATTCTTCCATTAGACAACTGGTTGATCTTTTTTATAACTGTGAGCCAAAAGTCAATGAACAAACAAGGTAGTAGAAATACTATACCTTTACAAAATAAGAACACTGGCAGATTAGTGTTTGTACGGTTTTCTTCACACCTAATGTTTGGGATGCCTTTTAAAGAAAAATGTAAGTCTTCTGGGTTTGAAAGCAATACTAGTACATTTTATTTTTAAAAATAGCATTTCTTAAGAGTTTGTAATGGAAAAACCAGTGGGTAAGTTGCCTTTTTTTTTCCTTTCTGGAGTTTCATTGGAATTTTAGGTGTTTGTATGTAGTCTGTGCCCAAACTGATCTAACTAAAATGAGATAAAGGGGAGAGTCTGTGTGGTTGTTTCTGGTTATTCTGAATACAGTTTTCTGTAACAGCTAGAGAGAAAAGTGAAAGGGGACCTTCTATTTGAGCTAAAATGATACTCCAGAAATCTGTTATTAAATTAAAAACATGAAGGGATGACAGATTTTCACCCATTTAAGGCTCACATGATTTTGTAATGTAGACTGCCAAGTGGTTTACTTCCTACCTTTGCACCCTTCTGTAACTATTGAACCTGGTCACTCCTTGAAGATTTATGGAGAAATATTACCTTGTTCTCGTCTCAGTGATACCACAAGGTTTTCCACTTTATTGGATTACTGGAGGATTGTAGCAGACCCCTTTTTATCTGACATTCATTGCATGACAAGATTTTCACACATGCCCTTCCCCCACCATGGCCAGCTTTCTTCACTTTGTGTTACCTATCAAATATCCCTTGATTCTTTTCTTGGGGTGGGAGCTTGGAGGGGGGGTACTACACATAAAACAGTTTTTTGGCTAAGTGATTGGGGGAGAGTACTTGATTAAATAATGCCTCCTCGTTTTCTACAGGTCATCTTAAAATGTGTCTCCCCTAAAAGGTGACTCTTGATCTTCCATATCCTCTAGACTCATTGACCCTATTCCTCCTCTCCCCACTTTGTTCCTTTCTATTGAGATCTCATGCACAAACTATTATATGACTCCAAGTTTCACAGCAGCTGGGGCCACAGTGTGTGCCATGAAAAATTATGTAGTTTATTGGCTTTTTTATTCTGAACTCACTCTCCACACTGCAGTGAGAGCTTCTTAACCAGGCTTTAGTGCCTTGAAACACAACACATCCAAAACCCCCCTTCCCCCAATAAAAGAACCTCCTTTGCTGCATTATCTGTACTCCATTAAGGATCTGATCAGATGTTCAGATTGTCTGATGGGTGCATTTAAAAGTGAAAAGGGGCTCCCAAGGGACTACTCAGGTGTATCTCCCTCCTGACCCTGCTGGAGAGGAGGATGAACTCTGGTCTGATGGAGGAGCATTAGCCCCTACTTGTTCTCTGATTGATTCTCTGGCTCTGGGTGGGTGAAGAGCTGTGAGGCAGCTCAAACTGAGATTGATTGCCTCAATTTCAAATTCCCACCTCCAAAATAGACTTTCAGATGTACCCATAAGGAACCCCCTCCCCCAACACAATTTCTGGAGGTGGAGCAGGTGTCTCAGAGTCACCTGTAGCTACCAATCACAAGTGGTCCTCCTTATCCCAATGATACTGGCTGCATGAGTCTTCAGCTGGGACCCATTAAAGCCCAGGAAAGGAGCTATTTTATATCTGCCTGTGCCCATTTCCTATGTGTGGGTGTGTGGGACTGGAATTTTGGGTATCTGGGTCAGCAGAGAAAGGGACAGGAACCCCCACTGGAGGTTGGTCTGGAAGCCTGAAGGACCGCTCTCTGGACTCACTAGGTTGGTTTTGCAAATTGTGGTTATTTGAATGGAAGTGAGATGGTGAAGATCTCATTGTTACACTGTCAGAAGAGTGGTTTTGAAACCTCTGACCTTGACAGAACCTCCAACATTTTGGAGGGAAATGCAGTTGTCTGGTCTGTATTTCCCCCCTTTTTTCATGGGTTAGGGACAGATTTGGGCGTGCAGGCGACCCCCCAACCCTGGCTTTCACCCCTAGTCAGCCTCAGGGTAGTTCTCCCCCACTTTCCAGTCCCATCGTGGGGCCTGAACCCCCGCCCCCTCATCCCTTATGGTTTCTCCCCTCCTGCCTGTGTCTCTTCTCTCTCTCCCACTTTTCCTCCCTCTCCCGCTCTGTCTCACACGCACCCTCTGTTTATTTTCCTGCCTCCATCTGGGCCCTGCTGATATTGTAATCACCCTGATGCACGTTGGCTTCTCTCCTCTCCCTCCTGCGCTCACACACTCACTCACACACAATGTGCCATCCTGACAAGCCTTTTACTTCTGATAAGCTCCGATGTGTGTTTAATGAATACAAAGCCGCGGTCTGGGTGCCGCCTCGGCCGCGGCCGCCTCTCGCGCGCTCCTTTGCCAGAAGGTAATCTCCGTGAACGGGGGAGGCGCGCGGAGGAGGGGGTGGCCGCGAGCGAGGGGGGCGCGGGGAGGCGGCTCTGCCCGCTCCCTCTCTCCCTTTCCAAATGATTCAGAAGTCGATAAGACCAGGAGAAGTGAAGATGTAACATGTTATCTGTCGCTCCTCTTAGCTGGCGGAGAGAATTTACATTTAAAGATTAGCAGAGGGAGAAAGAGAAATCTGCCTTTTGTTGTGCGGGGTGAGGAGGAGGCATCAGCCCTGGCCTTGACGCTATCTCCCATCACCTCTGCTATCCAGACAGGACTCACGGAGGTGAGATTACCCGAGGGCCTTATCTTTAATTGGGTTTAGTTTTGCCAGTCTGAATAGGTTTAAAGAGACTCGATAAAGGGGGAACAATAGATTATTTATTGACTGGACGCTGAAGCCTTTAGATGAAGAGGGAGAGAAAGAACTGCTTAACAACTTGATTAGTTCATTTTTATTTTAAGGTGAGACTGTCTCCCTTCTGGTGGGAAGAACTTAGGTGCAATTTGAATGACTTAAAATGTCTTATTTCCTATTCACTCTCACCCCATCTTTCTCAGCGCCTAGCATCTACCTTATTTTAAAGGAGTTTCGTTTACCCCTTCCCTGTAGGATTGATCAAACTGAGTGAAGAGAGTAGAAGCTTTGGGGATTGGTCATTAATGTTTGGTTTTGTGTGACTTGTTTTGAACTGCTGATGTATTGATGTTAACTGTCCTCCAGTGATGTGAAAGGCAACTGAAGCCTACTTTTAATATGGAATCTGTTGATTGTGTGGTGTGGGTCAACTCTGGCTAAAGGGGGAAAAAATCAATCAAAGTCTGTTAGGTAGATTTGGGGTTTGAATAAGAACCATGACTCTTTTGCTTAGAATCAGTTTTTAAAAAGAAGAAAAAAATGATTTTGACTCATGAATGTATTTCAGAAAATTATAATATCAACTTTAGAAAGATTCTTAAAAGGAATAAAAGTAGACAATGATTGCCTCCTAAACATTGTCAAGCTAGGTGTTTTCATAGGTAGATAGATATGATCCAGTAACTAAAAGCCTAATTAAAATTTGTTTAAAGCCAGAGGGGCATGTTTCCTTGTTGACAGCAGCAGATCGATTGGGTAAGACAATAGAGTCCCATTATTTTACTTCCATTGACTGAACATATTGACATTTCAGGTTTGCTGTTGCCTCAGTGAGCATGATGAAACACTGAAATTCACAGCCCAACTGGTCTGAGTGGCACATATATTACTGTATGTCATTTCTGCCTTCAGGTTACCTTATCACCCAGGCAGAATAGGAAAGGACAGCTTGGAATCCTTCAGAAGGGGTAGAGCTTTTTTTGGCTAAGAAGCTGACAGCATGTCTTAGGAACATCATTAATTTTACCCAGATTGTATGTTACATAAAAATATGTGGAGCACTTTTATTTAAAATTTGGAGAAGTAAGGTAGATAGCATCCTTGCCTATTTTACAGAAGAGAATACCCATTTTCAAGATTTACCTTTACTCTCTGGGGAGGTAGTTAAAGCGAGTGGTCATTCATTTCGGTTAGATGACCAGCTTGTACTTGGGTGACATCCATTCTACCCCATTCTGGGGAAGCTCATGTCACATCTATATCTGATAAAAGAACATGTAGGGTCCTTTCAAAATAGGGCCCGACTCTGACTTGTTTCTAGTTTTCTTTTGTTGGGTAGAATACGAAATGAATGGGATACATATATTTTACACTCATGTGCTTAGTGATATGTATAGATAAATATGTGTGTATTCCAAGCAGAGGCAGACAAGATACTATTATCTTCCTAGTGTAATCTACTGTTTTACACATTTTGCATAGTCTTTACACAATAAAATTAAGTATTAGGCAGATTGAGTCAAAGAAATTTGAACCATACAAAAAGTGAATATGAAAAAAAAATTCAGAAGGAACCTAACAAATTTTTGAAAGTTTAATGAAAGCATAAAACTATTATGAATATGACTTATACACAGCAATTGTTGCCACCACGCAGGCAACTCATGCCCTTTACAGTGGTTAGAACAAAACTGGCCCTTTATACCATTTTCATGAAAATGTTAGGTTTCTATTTGATCAGCAGGTGCTGTTGAGATGAAAGCCATGTGTAAATTTTCAGAAGGCCAAAAGTGTCAATTCAGAAAAGGAAAGTGATAAGAGAAAATGCAATCAGTTTTCCTGTTTTCAATTTGTGCAGGATTTGAAGAGCTGTTTTGTTAAACTGCTACATCTGCTCCAATATGAATATTGAACTACTTCCACTAAAAATAACAACCTATAATTTGGTAGCTACTGCAGTCTTTTGTTAATGCAAGTGGGTTATTTAAAAAAAAAAAAAAAAAAAAAAAAAAAAAAAAAAAAAATAACAAAAACCAATTTTCTATTCTGACAATCTCTTGCCTAATGTGCATTTTCATTTGTTGGGACTTTTATCCTCAGCAGATAAATGGTATTATGCAATTAGGACCTCATCTTGTTTGACTATAAAAAAGGTTTCCATAGGTGAAAGTCTTGGTAATATAAAAAGGATTTGCACAAAACAAAATTTATTTTAAAGTAACCTTTCTAAATGCATTTATTTAAAATAAGACAGTTATTCCTTATGTTCTGTAATACTACAGTTTTTAACTTGCTGCCGACTATTGTAACAAAGTTAACACTATTCCATTGCATACTGAGCGTTCTGTGATTTATTTCACCTTTAATATACCTGCAAATGTAAGTTTAAACTAATCAGGGATATTTTACCTAACAGGGCTTTCAGAATAATTTTTTTCATGCTTAAATAAAATGATTAAATTATGCTTGAGTGCCTGCATACAAAAGCGTTAGCTTCTATAGTACTGCTAATCAAATAAGTTTTATGGACAGGGAAAGCACCACATTAGAGAAAAATTGGATGCATTTTACTAGTGAAATTTCTAGGAAAGACATGTTCTTATAAAATCATCTAGTATTAATTAAAAACTCTAACATGTCTTAAATAATCATAATAAAAATAATACTTCATCTTTATAATAAGAAAGTGAATGGCAGTACTATCCATGTGAAACCTGGGCATAGAGAATTAAGGTAGAAAGAAGACTGATGAAATTTGGATAAGGTTCAATATTGATTCAATCCTTGATTGCACTTGGGTTGACTTGTGGCTGAAGTAATTTGTCCAGGGTGAGACCTGATCACTGCTTAGGATCAATTAACTTTGTAGCTTGTGGCTTCACACTTGAATTGTTAGACAGTCTTTACAGATGAACTCAGAATATCTCAAGAATGGATCAAGAGGAAGGCAGACACTGTGACACACTTACATGTTTAATATTAACAATCACAATGTTTGTTAAACACCAACTCAAAATAAGAGGTAGTTTGAGTAGTATTGAATGTGTGTATTTGTGATTACCTGTTTAGTCAAAGAAGAATGCTCTTAAGGAATGTAATTTCCAGTTTGAAGCCCAAACAGCATCCCAGTGTAGCATGTTGTGTTGGGCATCATGTGGGTTATTCCTTAGTAAACCATTATGTTTGTGGCTGCACTAAAGAGACTGAATCACATATCGCTGTTAAGAGAGCTTATTCTCAGACATAATTCCATTACTTGTGATGTTTTATGCTAAAAACCACATTACCTTTTGTGGCACTGACGGGGAGAGCTTCCTGGGACTTTTCAAAATGTTTATACCTTATGAAATGATGCCTAGGCTCTTCTTACATCAGAACCACAGATGGAGTAATGGCCCATATTCAGTATTTAGGGCATGTGATCCTCTTGTTTGAAAAAGTTTAAAACCATCAGTGTTGCTTGCAACCACCAACATTTTCAAGGACCAAAAGACACCAACTTAAAATTCCCTGCTTTGGTAGTTCCAATTGTGATTGCCTAGATAATGAAACTCATGAAGGAATAAAGCAGTCATTTGTTTTTGTAGGTTTTGTATTGATCAGGGTCTCTAAGGCAAATCAGTATTTGGGTGAAAAGGGCCTTTAGAATATAGATCTTGTGGAAGAGGAATACAAAGAGCACCAATGTGAAGTTTTTCCATTGTGTCTGGGCAATTCTAAGCACCCCTAAGTGCCTTGGGGAATGTGATTGACTGGTTTCATTAATCTTTTAACACCTGGGGCACAGATCATTTCTAAGTGTGCTCTGGACTTTCAAGGGCTGCCACAATAGTTGTTGGTCTTGGGAGAGAGGAAAGGAATTGATGAATGTTAGAGACTTACTGTGAGCCTGGCCTTCACCTTCACTAGTGTTTTCATCACAGATTTTAAATGAATGATAAAACACCATTTCACTTTCTTCATGTCACAGAATTCCAGCCCATCCTCTAGAACTGGCCATAGTTGCTATTTGGCTTAACCTCTTGCCCCAATTTAGAAAATTGAAGTTTCCTTGTTTTCCAAAATCAATGATCTACTTTATGCCTGAGGTCTAATAATTAGGACCCTTACTCTCTGAAAATTGGCTTGATGTCTCCGTGGCAACCATGATCTACGTATCCATTGTTTTCTTTTAACCCCTCCTTGTCTCCCACCTAGGAGTCACTGCCCACTATTAGCTCACATATCCTGTGTCAGTCTTTATTCCTTGATACCTTCTAATCCAGGCCTCTCTGGTCCCTTGTCAGGATATCTCCATCCTTCACTGCACTGAGTCCTGAGGAGTTGAACTGATCTCTTCTTTAAACCCACCACACACTCTGGAGCAGTCTTCTGCACAGTGTTTTTTGGATTGTCCTACCCTAGTTGGTCACTGTATCTCAATCTCAGCATCTTTCAGTCAGCCAACCTCAACTTCTAGAAGCCTTTCAGGAAGAGAGGAATTCTGCTCCATCTTTTACTCCAGAGAAAGAGTTTGTAAGTGGTTGCATGGTGTAAAGCCCTCTCTGCATTATAAAAATAAGGCCTCCTCTGGGTGCGCAGTCTTCTAACTGGTAGGCAAATGGGGATTCCCCTTTCACCTGAGCCCCTGGCCTCCTTGATGGCTTGAACTATGTCCCAGCCTTCAAATGAATTCCTCAGGAGTAAGGTAAGGGGTCTCTCATATGTATGACTCTGTATATGATATGGCTTTGGACATTTCCTATGGTTAGAAAAGTGAGAAATAATCCAGCACTTACATTTTTTAGGTTTGAGGGGGCAATATCTCTTCATATAGCTGGGGAATGGATCAGTAGAGGGCATCACTGTCTCTCCACTCTTCTCCTTGTGAAGCCAGTGCACTGGGAAGAGGGAGCCAGTCTTTCATAGCCATCCTGGACCTTGGGTGATTGTCTGAATTTAGTCATTACCATACCTTGTTCAGAGGCGAGTGATGGAGGAATGAATTTGTTTATACAGGAAGGAGGAACCAGAGAGCTTAGATTTTGTTCCAGGAAAGCAGTCTTTATGCTTTTTCCTCATCATTACTGGGCGAGAGGAAGAACTGGGTCCTGGCAGTTGGAGTGTGGCCACAATGGTGGAGATGGGTTGTGATTACCAGGCATTCACTTTTCCCCAGGGTTACTTGGGAACTTTAGAAACTGGCCTCTTTAAACCATTTGGGGGCAGAATCTGGTAATGGCTTATTTAAATGATTAAGAGCCCATTGTCATTTGGCTGGGAGTCAGGTTTTAAAAGTAGAGAAAGCCTGAAAAATTTTCCTTTGTTTTCATCTGAAGAAAGTCTGCTGTTACTTCTGAGAACATTTAAAAATTTAATTATTTCCAGTAGCACCTTGACTTTGTAGTTGTCTTTAGTTTGTAAAATTGGTATAGGAGATTAAAACATAGTCATTAGAAGTTTAATCCTAATTTATGAAATCATCAATCATGAACCAGATTGGCTTTCTTTGAAACTTAGGAGCTATTACATTCTTCTGGTTTGATCAAGGTGAGGACTTTATCATGATCCAGGAAACTTCTGTTTATTAGGGACATCTGTGATTGTGGGGCTTGGCAGTCATGTTTTCATCTGTCATTAGAAACAGAAGCCATAGGAATCAATGTCGCTCCATAGGCTATAGAAGTTTTTTGCATTGGTATCCAGAGTTCAGTTGGAAGCCAAATTGATATTTTTTGCTACAAAGGAGAATGTCTTAAAAGCATATTGTAGTGAGTTCTTAGTTAGTATTTGACTCCACTGGATTGACTATTACATTATGGAAAATATTACCAGGAGATGTAATGGAAGTTTGTCTAAAGAAACTCAAGAGAGGTGGTCAGTAAAATAGGAGGGGGAACAATGCCAGAGCAGTGATGAGCCAGACCTGACCAGGTGGTAAGATAATCAGAGCACTCGCGAGGGGACTATCTGTGAGAGGTAATTATTATACCAAGTGTTTGGGAAGACTTTTCTGGTAGACTTTTTGGGAAATTCATCTAGTGCCACTCGGATAGGAAATCAGAGCCTAATGATATTAAGAAAGTAGATGGATAATGGTACCTAAATTGGTCTGCACATATAATGTTGCCAAGGAAATAGCACAGTAGCATTGCAAAGAACAATTTCAAATGCATTTCCATTTGATTTGGCAAGTGGAATATTAGAAATTGGGAAATCATCCCCCCATTTGTGATAAGCATTGTGGTCCAAGTTGTGCTTTAAATACATCTTAGGAAGTTGGTTAGTCGATCTGGTTAAAACTAGAAGTACTATACCTCTTTGCCTAACTTCAAAGTAGAGGAAGATGTGAGCTGTAAGACAGGTCATGAAAGACTGCTAGTTTATTTTCTGAGTCTATGCATATGTTATGTACACAGTGATGAGCAAACACAGCTGGGAAGAACAGCAGATGATATTGGGACTGGAACTGTGGTGTTTATCAGACTGACATAGTAATCCTTCTTTCCTGTGAAAGTGTTCTTTTTAAGTGACTGTTGTGATTCTGTAACTTTTATCATGTATCTGACAAGAATTGTCCTTTACTACGCAGCTCCTTTGCCTACCTGTCACACATTTTCCCTCTCATCTCTGCATAGATTTATTTAGAAATGAGATCCACATTTGACCTCTAATGGAAAACAAATGTGGACAATGACTCCTCATCCTTTTGTTTAAATAAGGGTAGGTAGGTCTGTACAGGTCTAAAGGGAAAAGAAATGTGATCAGTGTCCACTGACATGTCCAAGTTAAGCTTTGACTTGGCTAGAGGGAGCAGGTAGAGGATGTCAGAGGAAAATAGAAGTTAAGAGCAACAAAATGAGCAACCATTAAATGTAGTTTGCCTTTTTAAAAAGAGAGTTACACACTATTTTTGTAGTCTCGGTAAAGACACCTTTTATAGTATCTGAAGGAAAAGTAAAATGTTTGCTCCTGTGAGTGAATCTGAAATAAATGGATACATATTTAGTAAGTATATGCCTACTTAGTGTAAGCAGAGTGCCAGGTGGAGACACAGGGCAGATAGCAGGGTCAATTGCCACTGAACAATAAGCTCACTCAGGACAAATTAAATTTCTGCAAAGATGGTAGACCTTGGTTACTTACCAATTAAATGGTACAGTAAATGGAATTTTAGAGGTGAGAGTGAATTGGAATTTAAATTGGAATTTAAATCCTACCTGTCTCAAGACAGGTAGGATTTGTCAAGACAGAACTATTGTGATGGGGATATAGTAATTTATAAGGTAGTGCAGAAGCCCAGATGTGGAAACAACTTTCCCAGGAGTATTGGAATAGGGCAGGGGTGGAGAGAGAATATATGAACAAATATAACTACAGGAAAAAAAAAACTCTTGTGTGATTAGTGGGAAATAAGAGCAGAAAGACCATAGATGCATAGATGTCTTGCATATCAAGCATTTGAATTTTTTTTTTTTTTTTTTTTTTTTTTTTGGTACAGGGGATTGAACTCAGGGGGCACCTGACCACTGGGCCACATCCCCAGGCCCTTTTTTGTATTTTATTAGAGACAGGGTCTCACAGAGTTGCTAAGTGCCTCACCATTGCCAAGGCTGGCTTTGAACCTGCGATCCTCCTGCCTCAGCCTCCCATGTGCTGGGATTACAGGTGTGCTCCACCGTGCCCAGCTTCAAGCATTTGATTTAAGCTTCCTCTTCTGATTTAGCCAGAAGTTTTAGAAGCTGTCTCCAGGCTGGGAAGTGGCATAGAGGGTGGCCAGATTGGATGCAGGGCTTTCACCTGTCCCTCACTACTGTCAATACAGAGTAGTTCTGCTGTTATAATAGGGTGCTTTTTAAGTAGGTTTTCTAGTTGGATTTCTTTTGAAATCAGATTACAAAAGCAAATCTTAATAGAAATGATAGGCCAGGGGAAACCATGGATCCGATTTAAATTGTGTTGCCGAAGACTTGTCCAGTTGGGATGGCTCAGGTGACTGGAGGCTGAGGAGGGCCTGGAGGCCAAGGTAGACAGCAAGGGTGTTGCAGCAGTTTAGATTTTAGATATTGCAGAAGGACAACCAGAATTGGGTTTATGGGATGAGAAGGAAGAGGCAAATACAAGAGGTGTATTGCAAAGGAAAAATAATTACTGTTTCGATAGGGGGGGAGAGTTAACCCGGATTAAGCTTGCCAGAACTTGGGAATCACTTTGGGTGCTTAAGAGGCAGCTTCCCTGCCCTACCACAGGCTCATAGAATCCCAGCCTTTAGAGAGAGGAGCCTCAGAATCCATTTGTATGCCTTAGCCCCAGGGATTCTTGTGGTCCCAACTGATACCTTTCCTTCTGGAGATGGTGACTGGGCTGTCAAGTGGTAGGTGTTCCTTAAAAAGTGGTTGTTACATAGAAGACTTATCATTAACCTCTCTGGGACCTGGCTTTCTCATGTGTTTTGGTTACACAAATGGATTTCAAACTGCTCTGATTTTTCCTCTTAGAGATGCTTTCTGACTATGTGGGAGAATAAAAAGTAGTCTGGTGGACTGGGTTCTGGACACTTAGCTTTCTATTTGACTAGAGCTGCCTGTGGTTTATATGTTTTATTTATTTCAGCCATTGGAGTTAGGTTTGTAGGATGATTTATAAAACTTCTTTCAATTCTAACATTCTGCACAGGAGAGAAAGTGGAGATGGTGGAATGAGGAGAAGCTGATGAAAAATAGAGATGGTGGATGAGGAGAAGCTGATGAAAGCAGAGGCAGGCCCCGACCCTGGGCTCCATACCCTTGGGGGAGGGGTGAAGTGGTTATTTCAAAGGGTCTTTGACCCTGGATGCATTCATTGAACACCCCAAGCATTCGTCTGGAGACCAAGTACTTTTTCATGTAATGGTGCTTTTCAAATCTACTGTGAATGAAAATAACAAAAATGCATTAAAATATTGCTGAGTTAAATAGAAAATTGCATATGTTTTACAATAAAGAGAAAGTAAACTAAATATTATTATATGAAGGCCCATAATTTGTTTTTTAAAACCAAGGGCTTATGTTGGAAAAATAAACGAATAATCTCTTATATGTTAAAAATGGCAGTATTAAATACCTTTATTAAATTGCTCATGATAATTGTTCTCCATCTAAGAAATTTTAGTTATTGGAAGAAATGGAATCAACAACAAAATCTCCCTGTGGGAAGGCTTTGGGAGCATGATTCATCAAGATTGTATTGTTTTGAGGTCTTTGTTTGGTCTAGTGTCCCTTCACTTGAAAACCTGTTGGCAATTCTTTTCCCTTTTTGAACTTTAATCAAATCTGGGGTTTGTGGTTTTGTTATAAAATCTGTCAGGATCAAATTTTTAAAAGACTTTTCCTCCATCTTTTGCCAATTGTGCTTAATAAATATTAATCAATGACAGTCAAAAAAGGACTTCAGCGCTGGGCGCGGTGGTGCACGCCTGTAATCCCAGCACTTGGGAGGCTGAGGCAGGAGGATCAAGAGTTCAAAGCCAGCCTCAGTAATGGCGAGGCACTTAGCAACTCACTGAGACCCTGTCTCTAATAAAATACAAAAAAGGGCTGGGGATGTGGCCCAGTGGTCGAGTGCCCCTGAGTTCAATCCCCTGTACCAAAAAAAAAAAAAAAAAAAAAAAAAAAAAAAAAAAAAAAAGACTTCAGCATAAAATATCTATGTCTATATCTATCTATCTATCTATCTATATTTAAGAATGAGACCAGTTTATATGGGCTGATAGGTAATCATTCCTGAGATATATTGTTAAGTGGAAAGGGCAAGGGGCAGAAGAATGCATGTAGTATGCTACATTGGTATAAAGAATTGCATAAAATCCTACTTGTGGAAGTAGATAGAAGAATCTGACCATGCTGCTAGCTTTAGGGGAAGAGAATGGGGCTCAGGCACTGTTGGCTGGAAGGAGCAGTTGTATCAGCCTTCATGCTAGATGTCCTTTGGTCCTGTGTGTGAGTCTTATGTAAAGCTTGTGCTGGTATCATCCACGGTTTAATTAAGATTATGTTATCAGCCTGGTGTTCTTCCCTTCTGGGGGCCAGTGACTGCTCTCTTCTGTACCAGAAAAGGGTGTACTGGGGAAGAGATCCAAGTCCCAAGAGCCTTACCATTTGCTTAATAGCCAACCTTCTTCCTCTAGAAATCTCACCTGGATCATAATGGCAGACCTCATGCCCTGGGGGAGGACGATGCGGGCTGCTATGGGAGGCACACAGCCTTCATGAAGACTAGCTTCTTCCTAGCCTCTGACTTACCCACTCTGACCTTATCCACCCACAACCCTTCTCTCCTAGAAACACCATGCAGCAAGGTCTTCTCTTCTCTCTGGTCCTTCGTGTTTCAAGTACTGAATAGAGAGGGTGGCTCTATTTGATTCCTGGAAATATGGGGATGTTCAAGATAAATAGCACCCCTGTTTTGCCTGGCCTTTCCCAGGCCACCTTCTCTCAGCCTTCTCTAAGATCCTGGTCTGCTTCCTGCAGGGAAGCCAAATGGCCTACTTGGTGTTTTCGGTTTCTAGTGTAGCTTTCTTCTCTGAAGCCTTCAAGACCTCTCTTCTCCAAAGAAAGCATTTATTACATCAAATATCACTGCTGCCCCTGAGGTTCAGACTCTCCATTGGTTTGTAAACTCTGTGAATATGGGAGTCTGGAACAGCTGGGGTTCTATTTTTGGATGCTTTATTAAGGAGTTATTGAAAGCTAATACCTTGAACTCAAGTTATTTGTTTAAAACTAGTCTATAACATTTCGTTGCTAAGACCAAAATGCAACATTGGTTCCAATAATATATTGTTTCTTTCCCATTCTCTCTCCACCTTGGTCCCCTTTCATTGTGTTCTCTTATCATAAAATTCACAATTTATTGCTGACATATTTTGGCTCCTGTGTCTTGGCAACCAAAATAAATAAGGCAGATGAGGTGGCCCACACCTGTGATCCCGACAACTCAGGAGGCTGAGGCAGGAGGATTGCAAGTTTGAGAGTAGCCTGGGCAACTTAGCAAGACCCTGTCTCAAAATAAGAAATAAAAAAGGGCAGCGGATGTAGCTCAGTCATAGAGCACCCCTGGGTTTAACTTTTAGTATTGCAAAAAATAACTGAATAAGTAAAAAATAATAAATATTCCCCCAACAACAAAAAATAAAAGGCCTACCTTATACCCAGGATCAACCTTAGGCAAACTGAAGCAGTACAGCTACTTGGATATTCATAGATGAATATTTCAACCTGTTTTATTTCATTTTTTATTCTGAATTTCATAATTAGCTTATTGTGAAAGATGAAATCTCTGAAATTGTGAGCAAAATTTCAGATATATGTACACTTTCATGAGATGGAACTGTTCCTTTGTTCAGAGACCCAAAGAAGGCTAAAAACCACTATAGTCTGTTCCACCTTTCTCTGACCAGATGCCCCCTGGATAACCCCTAGCTGCACTAGCTCTTTTCCTCCTTTGGTTGTGCATATCTGTTTTCTGTTCAGACCCCCCAGGTTGAGTACTCCCCCTTCATTGCCCTCCCCACCCTATCTAGTCTTGTCTTCTCTTTGACATTCTGTGGGATTACAGTTGCTCTGCTATCTCATGAATAAGTGTCAAAATTAGAGAAGTGGTGGCCCATGCCTGTAACCTCAGCTACTCTGGAGGCTGAGGTAGAAGAATTGCAAGTTAAAGGCCAGCCTAGGAAATTTAGGCCAAAATAAAATAAAATTTAAAACTAAAGTAAAAAAGGGGGCTAGGGATATAATTCAGTGGTAGAATGTTTTATAGCATATGAAAGGCCATGGGTTCAGTGTCTGGTACCACAAAAACAAAAAAACTTTGAGATGATACTAAGACAGGGCAACTCAGCCAGATTCTCTGGCTCAGAATACAGAAGTGGGTGAAGGGTCTGTTTTTCCTTCATGTAACATTTGTATTTGAAGAGATGCTTTGAGGAGGTCAGCCTTGAGTATCTCAATGCAGGTGTCTGAGCAATTTAAACAGATATGTTTAGGGAGGAGGCACACTGGGGGCGGGCTTTATGGCAGGAAGTTCATGTATTGTCTCATTTATGCTCCCTTGGGAGTGAGACCAGTTTGGAAGTTGTTTCTTGAGGTCTATTCATTTGCCCAAGATGAGCCCTCCCTGCATGAATGATGATCAAGGTATGAACTTCAGTTTCCTTACTTTAAGGCTTTATAGCTGTTTGGGGGTTATTGCCACTGTCCTAGAGATCTTCTAGTCCTACCACCTAGGAAGTCATCCATGAACAGGGCCAGCCACACAGTCTGCAAATGGGAATTATACTGAAGTGAAAATGGAAAACTATCAAAATCTTTCAATGCACTTAGAAAAGTTACAGTTTAGAGTACAAAAATATCACAAGTTTGCAAGAGAGAGAGAGGAAAGAGAGGGAGGAAAGAGGAGAGGGAGAGAGAGAGAGAGAGAGAGAGAGAGAGAGAGAGAGAGAGATCAGCTGATATGTGGTCTGATTGCTGCTGTTCCATTTGCAGCTGGACAGTCGTAGTAGCCCCTTGAGATATGTGACCATCAACCATGAATGCAGATACTTCCAAAGTCTTGTTTTTCTTTTATGTGAAAGTTGCCAGCATGGAACAGATGCCTTTATTTGGAGAAACCAGTCTTTGGAAATAATTGGTTCTCTCTTCTTTTTCCCCCTAGAGATGGTATTTCAGAGATGAATTTAGATGAGAGGGAAAAAAGTTAAATCACCATAGATTCATTAAAAGTCTTTTTTTTTTTGTCACTTCAAAATGCTTTAGGAGGTATAGCTTAATTTTTCATATTTTGATTTTGTTGACTGATCATAGATATTTTATTTTTGTTTCTATTAGTATAGTAGTGACTTTCAGAAAGGAAAGAAATGATAGTGGTAGGTCATTTTTGAGTAATGACCTGTGCTTTTACTTTAATGCATTGATCCGTAATGTCAAAGGTAAGTACTACCACCTTCCTAGTGTCAAATAATAGGGAATGAGCATAATGGATAAAGTAATACTTGCACTAGTAGCAGTGAGGCACTTTGCAAGTATTATGTCTTCATACCATCCTAGCAAGTTAAATATTATTATCCTACTTTACAGATGAAATCTGAAGTTTAGAGAGGTTAAGTGACTTGTCAAGTTCAAATAGCTGACAAGTGAGTGTGGAGCTGAGATTCTAGTCCAGCCAGAGCATGCATGACTGCAATGGGCTTCTAAGTAGTGAGTGTATGCAGAACACACCCATTTCACAACATTTCATTTCTTGAAATTTAAGTTATATCTGTAACAAAGGATATATATATATATATATATATATTTGGTACTGGGGATTGAACTCAAGGGCACTCAACCACTGGGCCACATTGCCAGCCCTTTTTTTGAATTTTATTAGAGACAGGGTCTCAGTGAGTTGCTAAGTGCCTCGCCATTGCTGAGGCTGGCTTTGAACTTGCGATCCTCCTGCCTCAGCCTCCCAAATGCTGGGATTACAGGCGTGCGCCACCACACCTGGCTACAAAGGAGATATTTTAAGGGCTTCCTATCATTGAAAATGGTCTGGTTTGTTAACTCACATATTGTTGATTTGACTAAAATCCGAGGTTGGTCTCCTGTCTTTGGATTAATTTGTTCTTTAAAAACAACAAGTAGCCGGGCGCGGTGGCGCACGCCTGTAATCCCAGCACTTTGGGAGGCTGAGGCAGGAGGATCGTGAGTTCAAAGCCAGCCTCAGCAATGGCGAGGCACTTAGCAACTCAGTGAGACCCTGTCTCTGATAAAATACAAAAAAAGGGCTGGGGATGTGGCCCAGTGGTCGAGTGCCGCTGAGTTCAATCCCCAGTACCAAAAAAAAAAAAACAACAAGTATAGGATTTTGAAATGATTCCTTATCACAGTAAGTGGAAGGGGCTTGAATAAAGACAGATGATATTTAATGATTATTTATTCCCTCATTCACTCAGCCAGTTTTGAGTGAATTCCTGTGTGCCAAGCACTGTGTTAGCCACTGGGTATGTGCATTGAATACACATGGCTCTGCCCAGTGACTCTAGCTACGGGAGGAGTATAATGCAGCAATGTAGGGTCTGAAGACATGAAGAGAATCAGATGGGGTCCCATTCCTACAATGGCTGACAAACTCAATTGAGAGAGCAGTTTGGGCATAAAAATTGCTAGAGTGCATTTCTACTTTGTATGGACTTATGCTGCAGTCCTCCATTATGGTATCCTGCTGCTCAGTATGGGAGGAAAGGCTGCCCTTGCACACCTGGGTGATTAGCCTATGTTTGTACCAGTGGGTATGGGCTCATATAAGCAGCATCAGGCAGGTAAAGGGTAACCAAGCCCAATATAGACCAAAAGTGCTATTACAATTTAAAGAAGAGAAAAAGATTATGGGCCCTACAAATGATCAGGGAAAGATTTGTGAAAGTCGTAGGAATTGAATTGAGCCATTATGGCATTTCATTAGGTGGGATTCGTTTGTTTGATTCTCTTTATTTGCACTACTATGTGCCAAGTACAATTCTCAGGATAGAGAATGGAGTAGTGAGCAAAACAGACAAGACCACTGCTTCCATAGAGGTTTCAGCTTGGGAGAGGAGAGAGACAGATAATGAAGAGGCGAATGAGATTTGTCCATATAGTGTTAAATACAATGAAGACAAGAAACAATGTTGGAATAATGGGGGGTGGGGTGGGGCAGTGGTGATGAGAGTCTTTCAGACGATTGGGAAAATCATCTCTGAGGAAGAAGAGATTCTTGAACTAAAAGTCTGAGTATTGAGAAGGAGGGGACCATGCACCAGTCTGTGGGTAGAGTCCTTAGTTCCATGAATGAAGCCCTTAGGGCAGAATGACCCAGTGTCTCTGGGGTTTATCTAGCAAAGAACTGTACTCAAGGGCATGGATGGAGAGTGCAGGCTGAAGACTCTAGGAGTGTACCACATCATGGAGGGTTTTAAATATTATAACAGGGCAAGAATAAGCACTGTGTACATGTATCCAGGAGATGAGTAGTTGGAAGCAAGGAGAACCCAGATACGCTTGTCATGTAAACTTGTAAAACTGAGATACTGATATTTGATGCCCAGGACTTATGATGAGGCCCCCCCTCCACCCCCATGTCCCAGTTACTTCCTGTTGGAAGTTGGGTACAGTCTGTAGTCCTGATATGAGGTGTATGTGGTACTCGATTTATCAACTACCACTTCAGATTGGGGGGGTGGGGCATGCAAGAGAATTGCTTACAAAGGACTCATGAAGCTGTGAAAAAGGTAAGCTCTAACCCAATGCCTACCAGGGACTATACTCACCATGGCAATGTTTTCTAAGTCACATCTGATAAACTAGGTTCCTTTTGTGGCAGTGCCCTCAGAAGAGAAAACTAATTGTTTCCTTTAAGTAAACAAATGGTCTTTAGCCATACTTGGTTTTTGTTAAGGAGAGGAATAAAGGTTTGAGTCCATCCAGGTGGATAGATAAAAAGAGGTACATTCAAATGCTCATATTTGGAATAACTATATATTTTTTACTAAAGGAAAAACTGCCCTGCATGTTGATAGAATCCTCTAGAGTAATGTGTTTAGGCAGTGAAAGGATTCCTGGCAGTGATTGAGAAATATAATAATGGGGAACTGCACTTGATCTCTTTTGAGGTTGATTCTGATGTGTGTAGTCTTTACATCCTATTAAATTTTTGAAAGATAAACTGATACAAGACTGATTTGCCAAGGCCAGCAACTATTCCTTTTAAAACCTTGGCTCAGTGTACACACTGAAGGGATGGGGGGAGTAAGATAAAAGCATTATAAATATGAGGTTAACTGAATCCAAATAGAAGGTTCTCTCAAGTTATTGCATTCCTTAGAAAATAAATACATTGCGCATATGGTTAAGATTGATCAAAAAAGTATTCTGTATGCCAGTGATTACATTCCCATCTGTGATTAAGGTTTTCTGTCTGCATCTGGTTTTCACATTATATTTCTGTAACAAGAATCCTTTATACAGCAGAGTTCACTTTCTGTATTTTCTGTTAGCTGCAGCTTGAACTACTGCACAGATCGCAGATTTACACATGTGGTTTTCATTACTTCATACCATTGAGAAAAAGTAATATTTGTTTGGGAATGTATGTTTTCCACAATTTCCATGGCAATACAACATGTTGAACCTTTTTAATAACACTCTTGTAGAACTACAAATTGAGGCATTCTGCTCTTGGTGAAGCTTAACTTTTAAACTTTTCTCAGTGTATCTTCCTCCTGTAATGAGGTTTTACAAACTTGAGACATGAGGATCTGAATAAAGCAATTATCAAAGATGGAGAAAATTTACTATCATTTGCATATGATGCAAACTTTAGTGTGCAATAGGTATCACAAATACATAAACATATATTTCATATGGTTTATTATCCTCACTCATTTTACTGTTATTTCCTGTTGGAAGGGCATTTAATGTGTTGTCACTATGAAGCAAAACATGATACTTCAAAGTCCAAAGATTAGCTCTGGGTTTTGTTTTTGTTGTTGTTATTCTATTGATTGTGATATAATGTTTCTTCTATAAAGTAGTTAAGTGGGGGGGGGAAGCTCATGGGTAACTTTAGGTTTACACTGTATATTGCTTGAATGTGTGTTTGTATACTGTGTTATCATTTAAAAATTTATGAATTGTACATTTAAAATATTTTGTAACATCTTCCTGCCAACTTCTCTTCATTGGATTCAGAATACTCTGGCTAAAATAGATACTATAAACATAATATAGGAAGTGAAATGGTATATTCTATCATGAGGGATCATTTCTAATTGAGAAATTTGCTTTATAAAGAGAGTTTATCCACTTGGTAATTTTATGTGCCTCCAAACCAAGTTCACCACCCTATTTCTGTTAATAAACTGAAATGCTTGCTAGTTAGTAGTCATGAATAGGAAGAAATGGACTCTAGGGGATTTATATGTGCTTTGGCAACTTCATTTGATCAGTGGAGATGATTAACTATGACCCATGCAGGGTTAGTCCACTTTTATCAGGCTTTCTGATATCTTTTGTTGATGGTTGTGAAGGTACAAAATATTATTATATATCATGACCAAATAATAATAATATTCATTTTCTTCTTTTCTCCAATGTTTGTTTAGCCTCAATTTATAAATGCTTTTTTTAAACCTTAGTATAGAAACACTGGAAATATCCATATTTCCATTTTTCAGAAATACTTCTGTTAACATTGAGCTGTACTTACTTATAGTCTCCTGTTGTGCACCTCTCCCCCACCCTCCTGTATCTGAGTATACATAATCTATATGTGTTATATGAATCTGTAACTCCTGGTTATTTTCTAATGGAGACATTTACTTTATCATTTGTTAATAACATTGTTAGATTTCATGGTAACTAAATGCTTCCAAGTTGTGGCTGACTTTTTTTTTTTTTAATGCTCTTTATTGAGCTTTAACTCCCAACTAGGAAGTATATAGTACTGTATTTTTTCCCCCCAATCGGTACTTATTTTTTGCCAGGAAGAATAGGAAGCAACTGATTACATCACAGCAGAGCGCTAATGCAGCAATAAAGGGCATTGATATTTCTTTTAATAGAATCTGCTTGCCTTATATACATTAGAGTATGTTCACCAATTCAACTTTCTATATTTTTTCCAAATTTAAATTTCTAGAAAGTAATTTGGTTTCAGAAAAAAGCACTTTAGTATTACTTTCTGAGACTCATTCTATATATCTTTATTCCTTTGCATGGATTGAGTTCCTGTTTTATGTGCATGTGATATTCTAGACCCTTGTATTTCATAGATTATAGGAATTACAGATGGCTTTTTGCTCATAGTAGCAGTAGTCATAGTAGTAGGTGAGTAATAGGACTCAATGAATGTTTGTGGATTGTGAATGAATGACTTCTCTAAATCTACCAAATCTAGCAGGAGAAAATGAGGAAATTTGGATTGCTGTAGAAGAAGGAAAAAAAAGTACAAGTATTAATCTAGTAAAATAATTTTCTAATTGTTTCAAGTAAGATTTTTTAAGTAGTCAATTACATAAAGATTCTTCACATTTAACAGTTGTTTTAAACTATTTCAATTAATAATGGCAATATTGAAATTTCAGAACAATGAAACAGTGTGGCTACCACTTTTTTTTGAAACAGGATTTAAAAATTTGTAAAATTCCATAAAATAAAAAAAAACTTAATGTCCAAAGAATTTCCAAAAAAGAAAATGACAGATACTTATTTATTTTTATTGAAACAGGTAAAAATCTAACATATTCTCTGAAGGTTTTGATGTACCTATACTTCAAAACCAACCTAAGAAGACTTTTCAAGTTCAGAATGTATCCAGCTTTGAGTCAGATGATTGCAAAGTTCAGAGTCCTTGATAGCATCTTTACAGGAACTGAGAAAATGGGGATTGCTTTGACTTCTAAAATTTAGAAGAGCTTGTATCTGCTTCTGAAATCAAACAAAACAAAACTGGCCTGGTATTATGTGAGTAGGTGGGTGTGATACTTCAGACTGGTTGTGATATGTGCATTTTTTTTCCCTTTGTTGTTGTCAATAGAAAAGATTGATCTCTGGACTGGTGAACATAATCTCTGTCCCAGTCAGAAAAGGAGAGAGGAAATTAGCAGAGCGGTTGGTGGAGAATGATATCTGTCAAAAGAAACACTTGGAGAGCACTGAGTGTAGTAATAGGTGACTGCCGGAGAAAAGGGAACTTTGAATATTGTCAAGGTAAGGAACAGATGAATATTTTGATTTTGCAATTTATTTACGTACCAGAAAATCAATCTGTAATTTTTTTTTTCCCAAATGAACTATAATTTTGAAGGTTTTTCTCTTTTCCTTTTTCTAGTGCCTGTTGATAAAGAATTTGTATTATGTTTTAACCATTTGTTTTGAACTCTTTGGGGTTGGGGTTGGGGTGGGGACCAATCTGGCAATGGGAACCCTGTTTGATAGCTTTGGGTCCAAAGATATCAAATGATCAAGTACTAAATTTTTTTCCACCCTCTTCTTGTTGGAGTGTTTTTCTTGCCATGTTTCATAATACATCTGTTATAAACTGAGCAATGCTTGGAGTTAAAGAGTAAAAGCTATGCCATGATTTCTGTGTTTATTGTAATGAGGAGATGGTGTTTTCCAAAACAGTTTGTTGACTAAACAGGCAAAAAAGCACTTTCGGTTTATTATTTCTTCTGATCAATTTGGATTTAACTTTTAGGTGTCACTTCCTAAGCAGAATTCTTATCTGCAAACACATTTAAAAAATGATACTTAACTTCAGGAAAACACAAATATAAAACAAGTGTATTGCCATTTGGCAAAAGATTTCTGTAAGTCTGCAACATTTAAAAATTCAGGGATGCCCCCTGAATTATGGGTTCAGGGAGTTAATGCCTCTTCTAATCATCCCTGTTCCAGCTTTAGAAGATAGTGGACTTGTGCAGAAGCATCAATGAATCAGGATAAATTGTGCTAAGATAAAGTCAACACCAACGTCATGTGATACTGGTTGGCACTGTAGTGTTTGGGAAGGATTTGAAGTTCTGTGACTGACTGATGGCCTGACTTCATGAAAAGAGAGGGGTAGCAAAATGTTTGTGCTTTGTGACCATTCTTCTGGAACCTCACTGTTGGCATCCATCCCACATCTCTTACTCCTTGAAGTCCCTGTAGATAGTTACTGGCTTGTTCTTAAAGTTCCTGGACACGTTTTGGCAAATGAGTTTGTTTTTTAAAAGATCAGAAAAAATGAAATAATTCCCTGTAGAATTATACTCTCTGGGGGGAACCTTAGTCGTGACTTGTATTCTGTGTCTGTATTTTCTTTCATCCCTCCCTCATTTAATGATGATCTTCTGCATAATTTGTGAAAGATCAGTTCAAAAGAGAAGGGAAGTGATGCAATTAGTTACTTAGTTGAGACATCTCCCACCTTGGTTTATGTTCTCTTACCTTATGTATATTGTTACTAATTTGGAATTTGAGAATTCCAATTTTGGTTCATTAGACTTCTGAAATTTGCACAGAGAAACAAAAAGGTGTCAATATTATATCTTAAATGAAACAACCTAATAACAAACAACCATCCCTGATTTAGAATTGTTTACTTGTCATCTTCTATCAGAAGAAAGTAGCTGTTTCAAAACAGAATATAACTTTTTGCTTTCTGCCTATGTATTTCTATGAGGGATAAAACTATATGATTAACAATATCTAAAATGTATATTAAAAATCCAAAAGGGAATTGGACTTTATAATTTGAGGCCATTGTAGATGCATAGTTATCATCTTTGACCCACCCCATCCCATTGTGATCATGTTCTCTTCTGGTCATGTGGAATGTATCTGTGGCCTGATTGCAGTGAACTATTGCAAGAAGGAGCTTCCATACTGAAGGCAAAAATGCATGGCAAAGACACACATCTTTTTTTTTTTAATATTTTTATTTATTTGCTTTTTAGTTGTACACAATGCGTTTTATTCAATGCGTTTTATTTGTATGTGGTGCTGAGGATTGAACCCGGGTCGCCCACATACTAGGCGAGCGCTCTACCGCTGAGCCACAATCCCAGCCCCAAAGACACACATCTTAATCCAACTTAATATGTGTTGTTTATTATAATACACAAATACTGAACCTCCAGCCACATGTATCAGGAAGACCATGTTGAGTTTCTTCTCCTTTCCTGCCCCCTCTCTCTGTGTGTGTACATACTTTAAAAATGATGTATTTAAACAGACACATTTGTGTTGGCCTACTTTACAACTGTTGAGTTTTCTTTATGTTTTATTTATTTATTTTACATTGCATTACAAAATCTACTCCTAGATATTTCTTACTCTTTGTAGTAGTAACAGGTACATAGAAATATGGGGTTCAGAATCAGGTTAACCCAAGAAGTATGGAAGAACAAAAATCCCATAATTCAAATTTGCAGACACCTGGAATCCATTGGGTTCCTGGAGTAATTTGGAAGCACAAAAAGCAAAGAACTACCAGCTGAAAAGACAGTGCGGTGAGTGAGACTAGCCTGAGGAGGCACCAGAGAGTCTGGCCTGTGTGGCAAGTTTCAAGCAGGGGGGTGGTCATCAGGAGGCAGGCCTGCCTCTGCCAGGGAGAAAGGACACTGAGGGGCCATGCCACAGCTTGAGTGGGAGCTAGGAAAAGGCAAAATGCTAGCCCATTTCACTCCTGGTGGTTTCGTTTATTTTGTTGTGGTGCTAGAGAAGAAACCAGGGTCTCTTTACTACTGAGCCACGCCCCAGCCCCTTCTGGTGTTTTAAACCAGACCCCAAATACATAGTGCTCAGTCCTTTAGAATGTGCCTTGGAGCTGTTCTCTTATGACATGTGCCATTTTAAGGGGACTGGATAGATATGGGACAGCTATAAGGGGTGTCTGGCCTGAGAAGCTTGCTCTTATAAGTTATTAAGGAAAATTCTAAGAAAGAATTTTCCAATATTTGCCATATTAAAAAAATACATATCCATTGACTTCCTAAAAGATGCAAGAGGAAAGACCATGGGAGGAAAAAATGGAAAGAAACTAACTGTAAATTGGTGTGTTTTGTTCATGCATATCACAGGACGGGATATTAGAAGTACCAATTTTTACACATTGTATGTGTTTTGGAAGCCACATTTGTAGTGTTAAAAAGGGTGATTTTTAAAATGCTCATTTAGATGATGCTGTGCAGTTTTAAATACTGGTATCTAATAAAGATACCAGTATTTGCTAATAAAGCAAAAAATACGAAGTTATTTTCTTGGGTGAAACTGCTGTTTTTAGAGAGTGTCTGGGTTTATTTTTAGGTTTTCTTGGTCATGTTCGAGGGGTCTGATAACATTAATGGGCTTTACCCCACATGGAGCTTTGAGCTTATTGTAGCACTGCACACTGATCCCAGGTCAGTGTGATGCGTGAAATCAATTTATTTGAATCTCTTTGCCTCTATAGGAATTTGGCAGTGTGCCAGTTGTTTTCATTTAATGTTCTTTGTGTTGAACACAGACAAGCAGGCATGCTTTTGTATTCTTCTCTCTTTTGGTCTCTGTCTCTTTCAGCTAATGTTTTACTCTATGGATTTTGAAATGAAGGAAGAACATATTATGTATATGATTCTAATCATCACTTAATATGTGTGAATGTATGTTTGTGTATGTGTGCATCACTTCATTATCTTTTAGAGGATATTTTTGAATGTTCCTCAGTTTTGATGGTCACTTTGCACATAAAAATATTTTAGAATTTTGTTTTTAGATAAGATTTTTGATGAAATATCATCAACCGGATCCTGGGTGGTATTTGCTTACATTAATAACCAGTCTCAAAACTTGAAATAACCATATTAATTAAACAGCACAACAGATGTTTAATTTGTGAACTAGACTATCAAAATCATTTTTGGGAGCATTTTTGAATTTGAAGATTCACACTTTAATCAAACACACATTACAAAATTATACTGATTTGGGTATTTTCTTTGACTAACCCATCTTCCTTAAGACACTAGTGTTTTACCTAGACGGTTCTATGTGAATTTTTACAAAGTTCCTGACGTTAGGGTCATTTGTTTTTTTCTTTTTAGAATTGGAAAGGTGATGTTTGGGCGTAACATGGAGATTTCTATTGCCAGTAAATTCAGACCCTTCTGTGGATGTTTTTGTAGGCAGCAGGATTTGTTTCTGGGTCAGCTTTAGGAAGAGGTGGAGAAGGAAATGATAGAGAGCGAAAGGAGAATGTTCTGTTGATGCTCTGGGCAGTTCTTGCGGAAGTTGATATGCAGAACCGTGGAGCCGAGGCTTCAGGGTCAGGCTTATACCCAGCAGCCCTGCTTCCTTGTTTAATTACCTGAAGAGCAAAACAGTCAGTCTGGGGGTGTGTGAAACCTCAGTATCTCTGCAGCCGCCTGGCGCTCTGACATCCTGCAAGGCCAGCCCTGTCGTCGGCCAGCGTCAGGCTGGCTCACGCCCCGGGTTCCTTTCTTTTAGGAGGCATTGTGTGAAAGTGGGTTTGGTCAGGAATCTGAGGTTCCTGCTAGTGCTGTGTGCCCTGGTCTCTCTCCCTCTCTCTCTCTGGACTGTACTGACAGATATGTTTGAATTTTTTTTTTCTTTAAAGAATTAAACATTTAGCTCTTTCATTTTATACTTTTGGCCTTGCTATGAAACAATCTCTTTCAACAGCAGTGGAGGATTGACCTGAGTTATTGGGTTTTTATTTTTCTGCTTCCTGTGATATGGTGGCCTATGTGTATTGCTCTTTTTGGGTCAGACTCACTCATAGTAGTAGTTCAGTGTGGAGCTAGTAGTTCTGGCATTGTTTTTATGAAGCATTTTTTTTTAATCTTTCTGTCCATGAAAATAGAAGAGACCATTTTTTAAAGAAAGTGATAAAACTTTTAAGGTTGGGTGATCCCCCCCCTCTTTCCTTGCAATTCAAATAAGGTCTCTGATGTTTGTCTGATAAAGGTGAGAAATACTACTGGGAGAGTAATGTGTCCAAATTTGGAGAGCACCATAGGTAAATATTCTAAGAAATGCTGGAGATGGAGCCATTTGGGAGATCCCTTCAATTTAAGAGATGTTCTCTTACCAAGAGGAAATCTAACAGGTTCTTTATCCATCCTGTGGGCTGATGAAATGTCCTCACTGTGGGTGGAGGAGCAAAGGTGGTAGTGGGGGGTGAAGTTTCCTGAAAAGGGAGAGGAAAGTGTGACTGACTGTGCAGTGATTTGTTTTTTCCAACTACTTCATTGGGATTCTGTCATGCAGTCTGAAGGGCATTTACCCTTTAGATGCACATGTGTGCTTCCCATTAATGTTAATAGGAGTTATAGGCATGTAAGGAGGGCAGTATGTACTTTTGACTAATGCAAAAGTACGGCTCCAGGGAATTCATTCCACACCCCCGCATCTCCCCTTGTCTTGTCCCCCCAAAAGAATAAAGGGATTGCATTGTGCAGAGCAGAGTTTGGTTGGAGTTACTCTAAAAACTTTTCTTCATCTTATGTTTATGGAAGTAATGTCAATGTTTTATGTATTTATATACCACTCCAGTGACAAGTATATAATCATTTAAATAATTGGATTAGCCTGGTGTGCCTTGTAGAGTTGGCATTGCCGTGATCTATCCTGAACAAGTGTAAGTAGCTCTGCCCGAAGTGTTATGTGTATCCTCTGGCATATGAGTGTTTATTTATTTGTCAGCCTACTGCATTTCTTCAGAGTATTTCTCTTTCCAACATCAGTATATATGCTGGCCGCGGTGACACATGCCTGTAATTTCAGTGGCTGTGGAGGCTGAGGCAGGAGGATTGCAAGTTTGAAGCCAGCCTGAGCAATTTAGTGAGGCCCTAAGCAACTGAGCAAGTGGCTCAGTGGTTAAGTGCCCCTGATACCAAAAATAAACACACACACACACAAAACAAACAAACAAACAAAAATCAGTATACATGTGAACAAAGAAAGCATATTAGTAGTATATTTTAAGCTGCAGTCAACATTCCTAACTTGTGTACTCCACTGGCAGATTCTTTATACCTCTTTTAGGCTTCCAACATTTTGGTAGTTCTGTCTGGCCAGAGCTTTCTTAAATGCAGGTGACATTATCTCCATTTGTAGCATTAAGTTTTGGCAGTGGAAAGCATATTACTAGGAAAAACTCAGAGACCTTTGAAAAGTGAGCGGGGGAGAGTTGTGGCTTACAGGCAGCATCAGGGATTGAAGAACAAGATGTGAAGAAGAAAAGGAAGCTGGCACTTTGTGCTGTGTGCGCTCAGTAAGTGTGGAATAAAGTGGAAAGAAAAAATAGATCTGCAGGAGAGGAGAATGGGAAAGAATGAATCATCTGAGAAAAGAGAAGGGAAAATAACCATATTAGTAACTGTGCACTTTGTCAGTTTACCAAAAGGAATGGGAAAAGGACATTTTTGATATAACAGGTAAAATGGGCACAGTTTTCCAAATTTTTGATAAGATTTCAGGATATTTATAATAAAGAATAATTTTAATAAAAAGTTGAAGTGAGAATTGAAATTTCATCCAGAATAAGGGCACTGAGCTGAGATTTGTAGATTTTAATCACTTTCTGTGTATTTCAAAACATATAGCGTTAAATTATATTCTGTCTGGTCTTGTTGGGGGAGGGACAGGAGTGATGAAGCCCTGTAGGGTTATTACAAAACATTAATTTTATAATTTACATTGTTCTAAGAGCAGATATGCTGTGCTGGGAATCATTTGAACAACAAAGTGGTTTTGGAATGAAAGTTTGTAGTAAGTTGTTTTTACTAAGTTTGAATCTGTTTGCAAATGTGGCCAATTACTATGTGTGCATAGATTTTGATAGTTTTCAATGTGGAGAGATGGAAATGGAGAGTTTGTTAGAAATAAAAGTGCTATGGAAAAAAAATGATGAAAAAAATTCTGTGACTTTTTTTATTGCTGTGTATTTGCTCCACCTGGTGGATTTTGTTGAAAGTGTTTTAATCCATGTTAATGAAAAGAATACCCTTTAGACAATTTCTCTAAACTATAGGAAGGTGAATCTTATTTTTGTTGCTGCGTAAAAATAGTTTAATTCTTATGTATGTCAAAACATTTATGTGTTTTTTTTTTTTCAGTTCTTCCACTACATTTAAAATAGTGTGAATGTGTGTTTGTTGGCGGGTGGGGGGGGGGAGTTCAAAGTATAATACATACTCATTTTGGAAGATTTGAAAATTACAGGAAAATAAAAACAGGAAAACAACTTTACTGCTCATAACCATTGCATTATTTTTAAGGCTGCATGTTATCAGGAGAGAACCTGTTTGCATTTGAATTTATTTCAATGTATGTGGAATGTTAAATATTATGCCAAAGTATGATGGTGATGGGAATGACCTTGATAGTAATTATTTTTGGATAAAGCTTCCCTTAGAATTCCCAGGCTCCAAAAAAGTCAGTGTTTTGCAAGAATTGCTTTTATTAAACTGCATGTCTACAGTAGGCGAAGGTAGTAGAGATTAAAGGTACCTCAAGCATTCATAGGACTGTTCATAGGGGTGGTAAGATCTGTTATTTGCTGGGCTTACACAGATTGCTTTCTCTGGAAGTCTTAAGGATTCAGTTGTGCTTTGATCATCTTATTGTTTTCCTTAGGTTATTCTTTTTTTCTCCTTCAGACTCTAACAGCTCTGTAACAGAAGGTGAAGTTTTGAAAACAGTGTCTCCATATGCAAGGGATTTGGAGACCTTTTTATTGTCTTTAAAATTGTCATTCATAGTCCTCATTAGCATTTATTGTTGCAAGCGTACAAGCAGAAAATGTGAAATTGGTATGTCATGAATAGCCCCACAGAGCTCTGGAGCCCTCCGATTTTGCCTGCAGTGTGGTGTGGGCTGGGCTTTGAGGGAAAGCCGTCCAGATGGCTGCCTGCACAGAGCAGAGCTGCAGGTTTTTGTCTCTGGTGCTGAGAGGAGGGAAAGTTCATTGGAGCATACGCCATCACCCTTGCGTTTTAACAAAACTAACTCGCCATTAGTCAAGATGGGGAGGTGGTGACATTGAAACAAAGGTTTTCCATATAGTGTTACAGTCCTTGTCAAGTGAATAAGGGCTGGGTAGTTAGATGTCTTCTGTTATCTGAGTGATTTTTGTGGCTATACAAAATGTGAAGAAACTATAAATAGTAACATTTTCAGATTTACATGCAAGTATGTACTTTTTAAGATTGTTCTTATGGGAAAATGCTTTTATTTGAAAAGACAAGAGTCAATATAGCTAGCTTTCAGCCTTGTGGATTACTAAAAAAGTGTTTACATTTTAAAAAAGTAATTTAATCCCATGGTAGTGCTTATGGAGGAATCAACATTTATATTAGTAGATTTCCAGTTTGCAATTAAATAATATAGCATTCAGTTGAAGCAAGTATTAAAGCTATTGTAGCAGCTTGGTTTTTTTTTTTAATGTTAGGTTTTGAAAATAAAAACTTGTTGGTGGCGGAAAGCTACAATATATTGTGATTTCTAAAGGCATTATCAGAAATCATTTGTATCAATTGCAGATATAGATTTTATTCATTTCCAACAAGTGATATTTTATCTTAAAAAGAGTTAATTTTGCACAAACACATAAATGCATCCTACGTGCTTAAATATACTAAGGTACATTTTTAAATTCATATATGGAGAAAATTATATTTCCACCACAGTTCAGATATATTGCTTGAAAAACCAGCGAAATGATAAAAGTACTATTTTGTTCTGTAGATATTGAAGATGAAAAAAACATCATAGAGACTGGCCTATCAGTTTAGAAAGCCATTATTATTTGAAATGTTTTAAGAATTTTCAAATCACAGTTTTTGAGCCGATTATTAATTCACCTTTATGAATAGAGATACACAAATGAAGTTACCTGAGTCCACAGGTTTAACATAGGTAGGGGTTGTAACTTCTAGCTCTCTGCCTGCCACTGCCCAGGGGATTAGGATTTCTTAGAAGACCCTGCACATGTTCTCCATGGGCCACTGTATTGGAGGGTGCCTTCTCTGTCCAGTGGTGAGTGCTCCAAGCAGTGAGGCCTTTCTGCCTCTGTAATGTCTGTATAATCACCTATTAAGACAAACTTCCTCTCTCCAGTGTGTTTCCTTTTACTCGGCTCCATCCCATTACTGGCAAGTAGGCCCTCTTGGACAGCACTAAATAACCCTTTGACCCCCATGGTGTTTATACACCCTTCAGATTCTGAGGGTGGCAGTCACTTCTGTTCCTTTGTCAGTTAAGCAAAGTTCTTGTGTGCTGTTCTGGGGGGCCAGCTGAAAGCTGAGGAGAAACAAATGCTTGCCATTCTTATTCCCCACAGGAAATATTTGGGGAACTAGCATAAAAGTGTCTAGTTGTTTACAGCAGACATTTAAAGAAAGGAGTTAAAATGAGAGAATCTCTTACCTTGATGGAATACCTCAGTGAACTTTTTAACTTAATTCTTTTTTTCCCCTGTCCTGTGCATCTCTTTGTGGTTGGCTGTATCTCACCTTGCAGCCTCAAACATAAGCCATTTGTTTCTCTTGTAGACAATGTCTAATTGGATTTATCTTTGTCAGTAGACAATCTATTATGGCCTTTATTTAATACAGTTTCAGATGTCTTTCAGTGGCAGAAACAGATTAATGTACATTTTTATTAGGTGTTGTATCTATTTAATTGACTGTCAAAGTGATGAGAAGTTAGGAAATCATCCAAAAGAGAGGTCCATCTCCTTAGCCCAAGAGCTCACACATTAGGTAGGTTTTCCCTGTCAGTGGGATGCCTTTAGAAAACACTAATAGCTTCCAGCTGGGTGGAAAATCAAAACCTTTGGGGTCTGACAAAACTAGCAGATTTGAATTTGAAAGCAGAGCTAATGCCTCCATTTTATTTTTTACCACTCGCCCATAAAACATTATTTTCCAATATGTCAGCCTCATTTGGTGGCCAGTGGTCTGAAATTGAAAGTGGAACAAGCAAGCGGAGAAATCTGGACATTAGTGAGTCCGCCCTTTCAAGCTGGTGTGCCACTTTGTGGAAGGGTCTCCTCTAAGAGCAGGGGGGTCTTAATGACCATTCATCAATGCTCGTTGGCTGATCATCGAGTGCCTTCTCATTCAGTTTATCAAGTCTTGCACATAAAAAGTCAGAATAAGCCTTATTCAGCTTTGTTAAAGCCAACTAGAAGTAAAATGCTCCATTTGAACCCATTTTGCCCTTGTTTTTTCACTTTGTTAATGCAGCCCTGCTTAAATGAGTGCCTTTATTGGGTCGGTTAGAATATCTGAAACTATTAATTCTCTTGTATTGAATAGCTGGTGGCAGGCCAGAGCAGATGGGGTAGGAAAGTATTTGGTTGGGTGTATTGCTTTCAATTAGGATCAATGAGGTTTCAGCTCCTTTGAATTAACTCACTTAATACCCACTGTGTGCAGTCACAATGTATCACAACAGCCTGCTAGAAGCAGAGAGGCAAGTTCAGAATACCTGTGGAAAAGCTCGAATTCTCCCTTCACCAGCATGGAGGGCTTTCATTAACTGTGGACCATGTCAGTAGACTGCTAGTTCCTCTTGCTAAGTCAGATTAGAACAAAGGAAAAAAATGTGTACTGTAGGGCTGTTCTGTTTTGGATATCAGTGAAAAATACCTTGATACCAGAATGTCTTTCTGATGAGTGGTCTTAAGTTACTATCAGAAACCAGATTATGTATATAATTATTGTTTTAGAAGCCCAGTGTTTTGTTCCTGACTAGATTTACTGGTTCAGAAAGTGATGATTTAGATGACTTTTAAAAAGTGCCTTAAAAATGATGTGTGTTCTTAATTAAAAGATGTGCATTAATTGACATGGCTCTTCTGAGGAAGTACTTAATTGGTTATTAATGTATTCTTTGTTATTGTTCTGGATATCTTTTAATTTAATAAATGTTTCGATAGTGATACAGGAGTGTGTTTTGTACTGGAGAAAACTTTTGCAATAAATACATAGTCTGGTTATTCCCCCATTCACCTACATAAATGCATTCATCATGTTATTGATTGTCTATTTTTATTATACAGTTTGGATGTTAGTGATCTTGGCTTCTTGTGCCCTTTCTTTTTTCATTAGAGGGAAAGTTATTTTTGTCTAAGTAACTATATAGAGCTGTGTATCCAGGATTCCCAGTTCAGGGAGAAATGCCAACTGGGGTTGCCGCTTTGCTTGCTTCTTGGATTAAAGAATAAGAGGGGGAAACTGGTTCCTTGAGAAAAATGCTGAACTAGTCTCAGATGCACACACATTCAGTTAGACCCTTTCTGCAATCAGACTTCTAGGTGAGAATCTCCAGGGATCCAGGTTTTGTTGACGTGGATCAATTTAAAGTGGCAATTACTGTAGTCAGATAACAGCTTAAAAAGCCTTTTTACACATAGAAAAGATACATAATCACACAGCATATGGAAGTTCAATTTTCTGAGCTGTGGTTTAGGGACTTGCAAGTGTACCGATATTAAGACCCAGTTTTAAAACCAGATATCATCCAGTTTTCTTAAAGCGTATTGCATTTTTGTCATATGATTTTCTATTTTAGAAGTGATTCACCGTGCATATTGATGAAAGGTTGGGTTTCCCACTGTGAAAATGTTTTCTTTCTAACATAGGTATAGTATTAAAAAAAAAAAAATCAGTGGTATGTAGCATTGAGTGGCTTTTTTTTTTTTTTTTTTAAATACTCTATTTAAAAATGAAAATCCACAGATTTAGAATGCTGGATTCCATAAAGGCCCTTATAGCAGGACTTTAATTGATTATCACACTCATGCCTGCTGTAAAGCTTTCTGTCATAAGAATGTTTGAGCTTGGTGCTTAACTGAACTGAAATCCATTACATAGAACCTCATTATAAGTGACATCTAACTAAGATGAACAAAAAGATTGGCCTCATAAATAGGGTGCAGTATACTATTAGTGACAGAACAGAGTAATCATTATGAATTGTAGTCTTTTTACAAGTTGTCTCTGACAGTGATGGATTTTTGAGGGGTTCACTGGCTGAAGCAGCCTTCTTGGGTGCAGTGTTTAGGGGCTATAGAAGTTCTTATTGATTGACGCTGTTTATCAAAGACAATCTATTTTTAGTTTGTGCAAAGAGTGTGTGCATGTGTGTGTGTGTGTGTGTGTGTGTATGTATGTGTGTTGGAGCTGTGCACGTGATTTCAAACATGCTCCTGGGGAGAGGTTTAGGATGCATGAGTAGGTAGAAGTCAGAATCATTGCCTCTGTTTTCACATGGTATTTTAGAATTTCTTGGAGGTAGGGGGAAAAATCAATCTGAGCTAAAAGCATATGGAAAGTGTAGAATAAGCAAAGGACATGTTGACCAGCACATAGGAACAGCAAGAGTTAAAGGGATGCTCCTGTCTGTCATGTTCATGAGCTTGCAGGCTGGGCAGAGTCCTGACTAGAATTGTTTCTGTGTTTATAGTGAACTGAATGCACACTGGAAAGGTAAAGTGTGAGGGAATCTACCTGTCATGTGCCCTGTTGTTAAAACAAACAAACACACAGACCTAGGAAAAATTTGCAAGTGTTAAATTGAGGAAGAGTTTTAGAAGAGAACAGTATTTTCCTTCTGCCTGACATTTTTGTGTGTTTAGAAAAAGGCATGCAAGGCGGGCAGGCATATGTCTCTCCTATGAGGCAAGGATGTTTTACAAAGGACTAAAGAGGGACTGCTGAGAAGAAAATAGCCAGCTTTAGATAAAGCACTATAACAAAGGCTCGTAGTTTTATATATCATGGTGTCCATTAAAGCTTAATAGGGAAGAGTCCATTGAACCTGGCTGGGTGCGTGTTATTCATGGGCAGGATAAACATTTAAGGGTGTGCAAAAAAATCAGAAATCAGGAGGGCATGATTGTTCAGCTTTTGAAAAGACTTTACAATGAAGATTTTGTTTTTTATCTCCCATGGATCTCCATGCAAGGTAGAGGAGAGTAAGCTGCAAATGTTTGGAGCATATCAACGCAGGGATCCCAGGGGGTTAAAAGCACTCTAGTAAAATAAAGGTGGTTGGATTCTGCTTCTAAAAAGTGTTCTATTTGACACATACTACTGAGAAGCTGACAAAAGGAATGGTTCTGATACTTTGTTCAGGATGATAAACTGGCACCATCTACAAAGTCTTATAAAATATATTTTAGGCTGGGATTTCTAGTTCAATAAACAACCTTTGAGATTTGTGCCTATGTTTGTTTTTGAAATGTAGCTCTTAGTTATGTCTGTCAGAATGTGAAGAGGAAGGAAACCTTTTATTGTGAGTAGTGCTGGGGGGCCAGGTCTACATTTCCATCTATTTGGCAAGATAAGGGTTAACTTTTCACGGGATGGGGGGGTGGTGGTGGCGGTGAATGAATTATTCAGCATTTCGCTTATCTTTCCGCATTTCACTTTCTGCTTTTTGGTGCTCTGGAACTTGCGGAGAGAGGTAGAGCTGGTAAGGGGAGGCAGGGTTGTGATACTTTGCACACACATCCCTGTCATTGTTCTGCCTGAAGAGACAGGGCTGGGTTCAAGGCCACATGTGCGCCTGTCATCCTCCACATTTCTGCTCCAAGTGCAATCCGGAGTGTCAGCTCTCCATCTGTCTCTGCCTGGCAGGCGCACGCGCCCAGCACTCTGCCTCGGGCCATGCCGCCCCAGCCCCTCTGATGGCCCTCCTCTCCGCTGCCCCGCGCATTCCAGAACAGGAGGCATGAGCCCGCAGCGCGCTTGCTCTTAGGACAGAGCCGATTTCTGTGTGGTACGCTGGATTCCAGGATGCCTGGTGAGTGAGCCCTGTTCTGCTCCCCCTGTTTTTTGCAATGTAGGAAGCTTACTTTTTATTATGCACAGAAAATACCGTCTTCCCCACAGCTGCTGTATTTGGTGAGGTCAGGGAGCTGCGGGGGTTGTGTGGGGTGACAGAGGTGTGATTGGAAGGTGACATAAAGGGAACCATCAAGATCTGGATATAGGGGTGTAGAGTGTGGAGCTCTTGCTCTTAAAATTTGAGAGGTGTGTTTTAAAGACTGAGGGGGGAGTACAGCCACCTTTATTTGCCTGCGCAATTTACTTGAGGGCTTTTAGCTCCAGTGAGAAGTATTGTTTCTGTTCTGGATTTTGGGACTGTCATCTGTACCTTGTGTCCTGGAAATTTTTATCTGTGTGGAGGGAGTTTTCAGATTATGGCGGAATCCTGGGAGAAGGTTTCTTTAAAATCTGTTTTTGTCAGAGAAAGTGAAGGGAGCTTTGGAACTCTAAGGAATTTGAGTCTTGCCCTGAATCATCCCGTGGTCTTTAGATGTCATCAGGCAAATAATTGAAATCTGTTAATTTAAAAATTTAAAAAAAAAAAAAAAAAAAACTCTGCTGACTTAGTGAAGCTGCTGTGGTACTGGAAATTTAGTGTATGACAATTTCCTCTGAAAAATATTATCTTTGGAACCTAAGAGTGTTTCTATGATTATTGCCAGTGAAAGCTCTGCTTATGGAGGAGCCTGGCCTGGGGAAAGGGTTGTTCCTGCTGTTCTCAAGAACTGTCTATATTACCCTGTACCGAATGTGGAGCAGCCTATCTCCTGATAAAAAAGACAGGGCACAGAGAGATCCTCCAGCTGGCTTATTTGTGCAGATAATTTGGGTAGGACAGGCAGAAGAGGCTATGCTTGGTCACAGAGTTTGTATACCTCACAGATGGTGTTTTGAAACATTATCTGCCAGTTTTCTGCAACCACAGTTGTGTGTAGGTATTGCCAGTTGTTTGAAGAATGTTTTTCCCTTTAGGATGCATCTCATAGTTCATCCTCATCATTATTGATATATGTGCAGAAAGGATGCATTTGTGGCAGAAATGTATGTAGTTGAAATATGGGGAAAATCAATTTACAAAAAAGACAATGACTGAGGTCTTTGAAAGGTCATTTTAACTCTTTAAGCTCTCTCGTCTTGATTTATATGCACCATGCAACCAAAGAGGTGATGTGCACTGCGTATATAATATGGAACTGGTGTGAAAGTGCCTGTACATGTTATTTCACCAGAATATTGCAGCAGTTTTGTGTGATTTTTTTTTTTTTAACATCATAGTTCAAGTGTTCTTTGTTTTTATACTCCTGATATGTGTTAAATGATCTATCAGTGTCTGGAAAAATCTGTATGTTATTTTTGTAAAACAAACACCACAATAAACCCAAACAGCTATGAGTGATAATAGGTGAATGAGATTGGTTAGGACCCTTGCTACTCCTTACTAAATACATTAATTTAAAGCAAGCTTCAAAGGATCCTTATCTACAATACATTGAATTATATTTAAGGCTTTAGAGTCATTGGAAGTTTGTTTTAGTGTTAAGTTGTTAATATCTTAGTGGTTCTACAGCAATAGTTTGAAGTGTGGGCACTGTTTCTCTCTCTCTCTCTCTCTCTCTCTCTCTCTCTCTCTCTCTCTCTCATCAACTGTGTTAGAAAACCTTGTACTTGGATACAGAGAATATATCAACAGCTGTGACTATAAGCATGTGCCAGAATGGCGATACTGGAGCAGATCTGACACTTGGCTATTTTTGACGCCCATCTGTACTTTTTAAACTCTACTATGGGATGGACTCCCTCTTAATATGTTTTTAGCATATTTTAGTTCATACATGTATATTTATATTAATGGACAGTTTTAACCATCTGGGAAGCTTTATATTTTGAAATAAGACATTATGGTAGAAGATTAAAAGGATGTGTTTTGTGTAACCCTATATCATCATTGTTTAGTTTTTCTTTGACTACTCATTTATATATCAACTTATTATTTTGCTAGCTCACGTATCAGAACTGGCTCCTGATTGTCTCAGACTTGATGGAACTATTCTCAGATCAAGGGCCTCTTTCATAACATTGGGGATCCATGGAAATAGATGTTCAGAAACAGTTTATTCAGACATACAATCCTTGGGGTGAATGGGTAAAGAAAAAGTCTTAGGGCAGGGTTTTTTATGAACTATTTTAGTTAAAAAAAAAAAAAAAAAAAAACACCAAAAAACCACCCAGTTTTAACTGTTGGTAGCATAGTGTTACAAAATGAACTATGAAAAGTCAAAGGAGTTTATGTGTACTTTAAATAGATGAAACTATTTTAAAATTATTTAACTCACTATAAGGAAATATCATTTCACTGCCTGTCACTTTTGTAACAACTAGATCCTTATGTTTAAGAGAAGGAAATGTTTGCTTACGAGTAGGCTGGAGGACCTTGGGCATTTTATTGTTTCAGGAGGAGTGACTGCAAGCTTTCTGAAACATTTATATTTTTATCAATCTTTGTATAATATTATCAAAGAACATATGTTGACCTACAAAACGCTTTCAGGACTGTTTCCTTAAAAGGACAATAAGTGAGCACAGTCCCTGTAGCCCAGAAATAGTGCTGTTCTTTCAGAAGATGGCTGGTATTAGGTCAGACCACCCTTTCTCAATGGTCCTGCTGTCCAGATGTGCCTGGAACTTTTTTTTTTTTTTTAAGTTCAAGTTTCCAAAAGGGAAAAAAAAAAAAAAAAAAGGTTTGTTTTCAAAATCTGGTTTTACTTAAGACATCTCCATCCTGGAGTGCATTTCATAAATTGCCCACATATTTTTCTTAGCAGAGAACTTAACTGGCTGTAATTTTTAACACATGGCCACATCATGTGATATTTTCAAAACACTTACACATAGCTTTAAGAAGGTCCCTGCAGAAATGATCCATCCTCTCACAGTCGGCCCATTTTTTAACAGCATATCTGCATTTTCCATTTAGTAGAGCTATATATTATTAGCTTACATTTTTGGGTAGTAAAACAGTGCATTGCTGATTGTAAAACATGGACTTTATTATCTGCTGAAAATTGATTTGGCATTTATAGCCACTGTGTACTAGACTGTTTTTCTGTTTTTAACATCAATGCTTGCAAGCGATGATTTGTGTAAAAAACAGAAATGAAATTGCCATGGACAGACAACTGTTAGTGTCCTTAGTAACTGAACAGTTGGGTAATGCACCTGGTTATATATGTATATTTTAATAGATGCATCTAAATGCTATTATGCAAGAATAAAAACACTCATTCCATTCACTGACACTCTGTTTTACCTTGCAAGTTGATTTGCCATCGTGTAGGCTCTTTACTGTTTCAAACAAGCCTCATGCCAGCTATTAAAAGAAAACTATATAAGCTGTAAATATCCAATTATAAATGTAGATTATGCAGACATGCTTCTTTGTAGTAGAAATTCAGAAGTTCCAACTTCCCTTCAGCACTGGTGCACTCACCCCTCTCTCTTTTCTTTAACATTCTTTTCTGTTAGTATTTCTGAGAACTTAGACTTTTAGTTCTATACATTTCATGTATTAATAGGCAACTTTTATAGGGCATTTTTCTGTGCAGTTTTCTACTGAAAAATATGTTTTAATCTTTTTTCTATTCTTGAGAGGTATTGGTTATAAGTTCTCCAGGTTTTGTAAGACAATTAATTGTTTTATTTTCTAGAGTAAACATTTGCATAGTGGGCATTATAGAGCCTACAAATGTTTATTAACCACCTCATCACTACACTGATAATTGATATTTGTAAAGAAGATGCTGTTCATGATAATACCATGAACAGCCTTCTCAATCATCAGAGGAGCAAATACATTTTAGAGCTGGGACACTTATCTTACCTTGGGTTTATAGATGTTAAAACTGAGGCTCACAGAGATCAAGTGACATGTTCAGGTGGCTCATAGAAATCAGAAGTTCTTCCCAGACCACTCTTTACCATACTGTTGCTAAATCTCAATTTACATTAAATCATGTTAGCACGTTAGTGTCAGTCTTACTTCCTTGTGTTTTATCTTCAATCCTGAATTGCCCTCATATGTTTTCTTCCCTCCTACTTCAAGATTGTAAAGCTGTGAGAGAAATTCTGTAATAACAATCATTTGCCCTATGGCAAAAGTGTGTCCCTCAGATTTATTTTATGATGGTTTGGAAGTTAGAGAAATAAATGTGGTTAATACCCAAAGTATTAAACAGAATAACAAAAGAATGTATGCTATCACAACCAAAAAAAATTGCTGTAGTAAGGAAATTCAGGTCATAGACATTTGCTGGTTGCTCCAAATATGTCAGGTGCCACATAGGTATGATTCACTCTTCCATGCCCTCAGGGACTTCAGAATTCCCTGTTCTAGGCAGAGAAAGAAACAGATCCTGGGTATAGGAGACTGGTAAAGGAACATAGGGGAATGGGAAGGCAATTTAATGCTTACTAGAAAGCCCTGCCTGTCTCCTCCTACTTGCTCCAGTTTGGATCCCAGTTAATATAACTTAATAATTTTTAGTTTGTTGCTCTTAATACTTTGAACAGGACATTCATTTTCATTTTATTAAATTCTGATTTCTGTGTGTGATGGTGGGTATAGATAGCATGTCTTGAAAGCAATTTCTTTGTATGGTTGCAGTTCTTCTTAGCTAACTGTATCTAGTGGAATGAGTCATTAACTTAAATGACTCATAACTTGAGAACAATAGGATTTCACACCTGACCAAGAAGCAGGTTTATCAGGCTGGCTTTCTCAAACAGCTGTTTGCATTAATTAATATTAATGTAAATGTACTTTCTGAGAATGTCTAGCTTAATTATGTTTTTCAACCCATAGAGTTCCAATCAAAGGAATCAGGAAATCCTCTTAATCTCAAAGGGAATATATAACTGCCATTTCTGAGCAGAATAAATCTCTGATAGTATACCAAGAGCAGATTTTTATTGCAAACCTCTATATGCCAGGCCCTGGGCTAGGCACTGTATACACTTTTTAATTTGCACTTCAGTTCTACAAATTGTTTCTGTCATCACATGATCTATTTGAACCTTAAGATCAGATAAATGAAGTAGTTTGCCCAAGGACAGGTAAAATTAAATGGCAGGGATGGGGATTTCCTGGTCACTCTGCTGATTTTGGATTCCTTTCTGTTTTTTTTTTTTTCTTTGAGAGGGAGTGGGTATGTTGAGGCTGGTGGGGGAACCTTTTGTAATGGAGACTGGTGGAACATTGAAAGGGGAATGTTTGAATTTCAGGTATAGTGGTTTAGAAGGCAGAGTTGTTCTCTTTGCTGAAAAATAAAGGCAGAAAAGCATGAGCCCAAATTCATCAGAATGATCTCTGTTGGGGCAGGTTAGGATGTTGTTGGTTCTTTGTGTCTCTGCTCCTCTTTAAAAAAAAAAAAAAAGAGTATAGTGGGAATAATAGAGGGCTAATGCCATTATTTTGAAAAGCTTGGTAAAAAAAATATAAATTTACTACCTGACAAAGCTGAACAGGTTAACTAAAACATCATCGTTCTTGACTGGTAATCCTCAGATGGATGATTTTCTGTGTTTTGGATTAGTAGATAACTGGAAAGCAAATGGTATGTTTAAAAATGTTGGCAGGAAAAAAATTCTTAAAAATTGTGTAGTTTTTAAAAAATAAATAAGGTTTCTTGGTTGTGAGGCTGGCTGTTTATGACTGTCCTAGGAGCTCTGAAGCCTTTGGCCTCCTTAGCAGAGGGTGAGCCCATAGTAGGATGCAGTTCTCTTTTCCACTCTCCCCACCTCCTGGGTCAGGGGGAAGCAAGTAGAGTTTTGCTTTCTTGAGAGAAGGCTTCATCCTGATCTCCACATTTCCCTTTTAAAGGCTAAGTGTTAAGTGTAGCCTGGCTCTGTTTTATTGGAGGTATTCTTTTAATTCTGCATGGATTATTAGCATCATACAAAGTAACTTGATGCTCATGCGAGAAAATAATTTTGAAAGTACCTATGAGAACATGATACCGTGAAGACTTCAGCTTTAAGAGCTGTGTAATTAGATAGGCAAAATGCTCTTTAGGAGGAAGGGATGTGAGAGGGTGTCTTTATCATGCGTTTATGGCTTTAACAAGAGTCTTAATGAGGTTGACGAAATAAACAGCATTCTTAACAATCTGGGATGGTTTTGATGGGGGTACTAAGTTATTTGGAACTTCGAGAAAGACAATTGTTATGCTTCTGAGCAGATCCTCATTTTACATTTGAACTTTGCATGATTTTACTTCAACTGCCTTCTCTGGGGCTTCTTTGCTATAATGATTCTCAGGTTATTGGAATGAAAATAACACGATAAACTTTGAGCTTCCTGAAGTAACAATTTCTATACTCTCCCATTTGAAATGCTTAATGTATTTCCTGACAAGCATAAGACTGGAAGGAAGAAAGGCCTGGATTCTGACACTTCCTCTGTGAGATGGGTAATATTTATTGTAGTTGCATCTGAAGTTGTGGTCAATATTTAATAGTAATACTGGTAATTCTGTTAACATTTACATTTTTATTTTTTTCTCTAGTATTATGTTTGTACAGCATGGAGACAGAATATATTAAAGAAATCACAGCGAAAAGTTTTGTCCTTAGAAAACACTTCTTAAATTTGGTATTCCATGTTTATTTTCTTGTAAACTTCCCAGAATGTTCCTGGTAGTTGGTTTGTAAATTATAGACTGATAGAAATTGAGGCAAAACCAACTTCTTACTTACCCAGGCATTCTCTCTTTGTTGGTGTTTGCCTGCTAAACATGAAGGAATGAAAAATACTGACAAATATAGGTGTGATGAGGCTCTCAACTTTTTTTATTCGGTCTTTTTAAGGAATGGCATTGAAAGAAAGAGTTGCTTACCCTCATGTTGGACATATTTAACTGTTTGCCTCATAGACTGACTGAAGTTCTTCCCCTTCTTTTTCATCTGTGTCTATTTTGATCATAGGTTCTGGGTGTCAAACATTCGGTATCATAGCAGTGTTAATAAAACCCTTTTGAAACCATTTTCTAGTGTTTTCCCAAGAGCAGATTCTTTAACTCCAAAGTTGCTTTTGTTTGCTTGTTTAACACATCTGTACTTGCTAATCAGTCATTTTGAATGGCCGTGGTTTCCATACTTAGCTCTCTTCTCCATCAGTTTGTCTGCAATGTGTTTTATCTTTGAGAGATGGATTTGTATTATGAACAGTTAACATACTGTATCTTATGAGGCCATCCATCCTAAACAGAGCCTTCAGGACGTCAGTGCCTAGTGGTGTGACCATGAGAAAATCATTTTATTGTCTGCTCGAGCTTCATTCTCTTTGTCTGAAAAGTGGGAGCAATCATTCTGCATCGCATACCTCACAGGGCAGTGGTTGTGAGGACTGCAGGTGAGCTGTGCATCCCTTACAGCCTTGTCCACATGCGAGGAGTGATTGCAGTCAGGCAGTGGTGCTCTCTGAACATAAAAGTAGGAAACAGTGACCTCACAGGAAGCAGTTCTAGACTGTGTGCTTGGGGAGTTCTGTCTGTGTTGAATGGGATTTTCTGTCTTTCCATCAGCTGCCCACTGTTCTCTGTTTTTGTGCCCACCCTTTCTTTTACCCATTCCAGTCATATTGCTAACTTGGAAACCAGAAAATCAAACTTAGAATGTTGAAACATAATAAAGGGCATGCTCCAGGGAGAGCCCGAAAAGCCCATTAGTTTTCTCAGGAATTAATAAACAGTAGTTTTCGTTTGTGGCATCAATGGAGGTCACTCAGAGGCTTTTACTCCCTTACTGATTTTCTTCCCTGGGTAGGTGATATTGCTAGAGAGCTGGATTCTGTATAACCTTTTATTTCAGTTCTGTGTTATCCCAAGACACTGACTTTTTTCTTCACTGTTTAAAATAGACATTTTAAGCATCATCAACTCTCCTTGATAAAGTTGCCATTTACATTAAGATCTTGATTTCCTAGTTCTAATAATTCCATTCCAGGCTACCTGTGAGCCTGGCATACAGCAGGCAATCAGCAAATGTTTGCTTAATGAATGAGCAAGTGGGTGAGGCTCTCTGGCATTCACACAGATTTCAAAGGAAAGAAATAATGCACAAAGCATGGTAATTAACCAGGGAAAATTTAAGTGAATCTCATAATTTTTTTTTTTTTTTTTTTTTTTTTTTGGTAAATGTTATTTAAGAATCAAGCATTTCTTTTAGAATTAAGGGAAAATAACACATTGTTTCGTTTGTGTTTTTGGCTATTACAGCTATATCAGTGCCTAGCTGCGTATCAGTTAATATTACCTGTATAATAAATATGATAATTTATCATAGTTATGCTTATTTAAAGTATAATGCAACATATAACATTCAGTTGACCCGTGAGGGAGGCATGGGGCAGTTGATCAGTGACTACTAAGGTACAGTTAGGAGCAAGAAGTTTTGGTGTACTATTGCACAGTAGGGTAACTATAGCTAATGATAATGCACTATGTATTTTTTAAAAAAAGGATTTTGAATGTTTTCACCATAAGGAAGTGATAAATATTTGAGGGGCTAGATAGATATGGTTGTCCTGACATAAACATTACATAATTTATATACATGTATCAAAACCTCACATGGTACTCTATAAACATATACACTTTTGTTTTTGTGTTATCAATTTCAAAATTCAAAGGAGAAAATAAACCTTTCTGGCATAATTATTCACATTAGAAACAGAGTACCTTCAAGGCCCTTGGCAGTTGTGTATAACATTTTGGGAAATGAACTTTTCTTGTCCCTCTGAACCCTTTCATATAGTTTGGCTTTTCATTCTTGTCCCCCAGTTGATATGGGTATAACTTTTTCAGTCTTCTGTCAGGCATATTGAGTAAGATTCTTCAGAAGACAAATATTAACAAAATATTTTTATCTCTTCACTTACACAGGAAATTCAGCCAACAGTTTCTTCTATCAATAATCACAGATGAGTAGCAATTTGATAGGCTGGTAAAATTTATCTTAAAGTCTCTAGAAAGATTGCTAGGGTAATTCATTCAGTGTATGATATATATTTTTTTTTCTTGAAAAATGTGGTTTCTTATTTTAATGCTTTTTAAAAATATTTTTGCCCTTTTGTATTTGTTGCAACATTTACATCCAATCCTTTGAGAGGCATAGGTATGTAAGACTGTTGAGTTTCAAAGGATATCATTGTGTAATATACCTCAAAATCTTGCAAATTTGGCAGATTTCATAAGTATTTCTCTTAATTCATGCCTCTTAAAAATTCTTGGAAGGTCAGTGTAGCTTCTTAACTGATTGGTCTAACACAAGGATATTGCCAGTATTCTGTAGTATATTAGAGATTTTTGCAGGGGTAGTTCAGCACTTTGGATACATGATAGATAATGGTATATGTGGATAAGAAGTTCCAAGTGGAGTCCATCCAGCTTACCTGGGGACTTTTTGAAAATACAGATTCTCCATCTACCCCAAATCTACTAAATTGGAAACTCTGGGGTAGACCAGAGTTTGAACCAGCTGTGTTTGAACCAGCTCTCTGGGGATTCTCATGCATATTCAACTTGGAGAATCACTGTTATAAATTATAATTTTTCCCTCTTTGTGTATTCTTGAGAAATACCCACTCTTTGGTCATAAATAAACCACTATGGTTTCTAAATGAATATAAATCAATATACTTTATTCATTTTAAATGATCTATGAAAATAATTGAAAAACTGCAGATAATGTATTAGTTCAGAGCCTTGGTTTCTGGTGCTGTGTGAAGATGCCCGCACAGGAAAATTGAGGGTGGGTAGTAAAGAGAGGTGTTTCAACCCTAATGTTGGAATGTCCACTCATTCTGATAGTTGCTAAGCAAGTAAGTGTGTTTTCAATGAACACAAGAACCATTTATTGTACCCTTGTCTCCTGTGGAGGCCACCTTCTGGTTCTTCATAATTTTGTGAATTTAGCCAGTCCTCTTTAGAGAATCGGTGGAGGTAGACCTTGTTTTCACAATAAAATCAAGCACTCTTGAAAGTTTAGAAATACAAAAGTTTCCCTCTTATTTGTCTCTGTTTAACACAAATAAATGTTCAGCATAATTAAAAAACGTTTCCTCAGTCGTGCCTCAAGAAGATTTATTTCCTGTGTCTCCCGAATCTTCTGTTGTTCTCTTTTGTGCTGGGCAGGCCTTCAGTAAGCATAGTCTGACACGCTTTGTGGCCTTTGCCTCCTGTGATAAAATAGATTGAAATGATTCCTGGCACCATCTGCTGAAGAGGAGCAGCCCTGGAGGACTGTGCTTTGAGAGAAAGTGACTGAATGCTAAGAAATGTGGAAGTCTAGGGATGCAGGCAAAGGATTTTTTTTTTTTTTTTTTTTTTTTAAAGAGCATGAACATTAATACATCTTCTTGAGGTTTGATGGGACATGTACTGCCTACTGCCCCATCTGGTGCTTATGATAGCATGGCATATTAGCATGCCGCAAGTTCATAATGTATTCAGGGGAGGAAACATCCCTTGCATACCAATTGAGGCATCCTCTCTTTCAGAACTGCTTTTGAATTTCAATGATGTTTATATCTTCCAAGCCATGTCTGAGCGGAGCATTTCCGCTCCGAGGAATAACATGAGTGAGTGAATTGCCTCTGTGTGTGTGTGTGTGTGTGTGTGTGTGTGTGTGTGTGTGTTCTCTCCTTTTCCTCCATTAATTTGTCATCTTCCCTCTTTTTTTCTTGATAAAATAATAATAAGATTTTTAATATTATGTTGGTATATGATTTCAGCTTATTTTTTTCTTTTTGAAACCACATGCTTTTATTTTCTCACATAGCACTTAAATATTTTGCCTCATAGAATCATTTGTATAGAGGACAACTATAGAAGACAAATGTCCTCTTGTAGGTTGGACACTTTTGAGAGTCAGGCCTGTATCTAGTTGTATAAATGCCTCCTTGGTACCTAGAGTTCAGTTGTCCATTGAAGGAGTATTTATTTACTGAGGTCACACTGTGGGTCTGATGCTGTCATAGATACTGAGGAACTAATGGCTAGCAAGACTTGGAGGTCCCTCCTCTCAGGATATTTGCATTTGAGTTGGGAGAAGACAAGTACTAACAAACAGGTAAATTAACAAGATAATTGGGGAATAAGATGAAAACAATTAATGAGACTGGCTAGAGAGTGGCTGTTTGGATAAGTGGGAAGCTCCCTTAGATTGGGATATCAAGAAAGGCACCTTTAAGGGGGTGAGATTTTTGCTGAGACCACAGTGATTGGAAGATGTAGTGGCAGAGAAATGTTAAGTGAAAACCATGGAGATGAGAACATGATTGGCATTTCCAAGGTCAGAGAAGCTTGAGCCAAGTTCAGGGGTTGGTCCACTGCTATGAATTGGGGGTTTATTTGGAAGCCATCAGAGGGTTAAGCTAGGAAGTGACATGATCTAAATTGCCTTTTAAAAGGACAACTTGAGCTCTATGTGTCTTATATCTAGTAGGCACTAACTATGTTGAAGGAATAAGATGAGCCTTAAATCCGTGGAGGAGCCTTGTTGAATTGGTGTCAGCATGGATGTGACAGTCAGAAAAACATCTCTTGGATGTGGCCTTGCTTGATGTTTGACTTTGAGTAATTATTTAACCTTTTTTCCACTTAAGTCCTCACATCTGTTGAAAGGGGAAATTAACACCTAAAACCATTGTATTATTTTGAGAACCAACTGAGGTAGTTAATTAAAAGACCCAGCACAATACCTAATTAGGTACCTGATCGCTTATGGACACTCCCATCACAATAATAAGAAAAATATAGCTTTGAGAAATATTTAAACAGTTGGCAGGGACTTGCTGGAAATCCCTTTCTGGTTAGTGTTAGTTGTCTTCTTGATTAAAAAACAAAACAGAAAAAAGTGGTTAAAATATTGCTGTGATGGTACCATTCATCTGCACTCTGCTCCTCCTAATTCTAGAATTCCCTGAGAAAGAAAACTTAAGGCTGGGTACATGCCTGTAATCCCAGTGACTTGGGAGGCTGAGGCAGGAGGATCACAATTTTAAGGCCAACTTCAGCAACTTAAAGGGGCCCTAAGCAATTTTAATGAGACCTTGTCTCAATAAAAATATGAAAAGGGCTGGGGATACGGCTCAGTGGTTGAGCACCCCTGGGTTCAATTCGTAGTTATCCCCGCCAGCACTCCCCTAAAAAAGGAAAAAAGAAAGGTGAGGAATTCCATAGTAAAGTATATGTCCAATAAAATAGCCCAGATGTTTTAAATTTTTTTCTCCTTTTCCATAATGAGTCTCAGTCAAGTTGAATTTTCTTTACAATTAGCATTCTATCATTTACTATATATGTTTTCCTGAAGATGTTTATAACATTGACAAGGCCAAATTTTGCTTTATGAATTGCAGTGAAAATTATGGTTACACAAAGATAGTATAAAGAGTTTTAATTCATAAGGTACTGATTATTAATTAGTTGCATAGTTATTAATTATAAGCTTTTCAAGGAGAATATTTTAGTGTACTCAAATAGAGAAAATAAGGATTTCCTTAGCTGTTTGCATGAATTATACACTTAATTGCAAGGAATAATCTTTCAATTGATTTCATAGTCTGTGATGTAATGTTTAGCTTGTCAAACTTTCTGTGGAAGGACTGTTGGATTGGGGCCAGTGTAGATGTTGCTGGGGTTGCATGCCTAAATGGAGGCCAAGTTGCTATTGTCTTAGGCATAACTTCATTGAATATATAGGTCGGTTGAGTTAATCTGTGTTTGTTTTTGACCAGAGGTTCTCTCCTCCTCTGTCAGTAGATTACTTTTTGTGCTTCCCCACCAAATATTCAGGAGAACAAATAATGCTTAAGGAATGTGGAGGAGGAGGTAGTGTGGGTATTTGGACAAGTTTAGTCAGCACTTACGAGATTCTTGAAATGTTTTTTGGTGTCCGGCAGAACTGTACAGAGCCGTTAACATCTGCATGTTGTGTGAGAGAAGTCACATTTATTGCTGCTGTATTTTTGCTGGAATGTAAAAACAAAAAAACAAAAGAGGGAAAGTAGAAAGATGATGGAAAATTGGGGAGTGGGAGTCATGGTTTAGAATAAGCAGCTGGTTGTTGGCTGCAAAGATTTTTCATTTTCCTTATAGTACCACTTTGATTCTTAGCAACAGCATCTTTGAGAAGTGATGGGTTTACAAGGCTTTATTATCTGCCTAGCACGCTGTGTACAGATATGTTTGTAGTATTTGATTTCCCCTAGAAATAGAGGAGAAAGAAAACCCAGGATGATCAGGACAGTTAAGCACATTGATATGTGTTGGGTCTACCAGGACAGGGCCCTCATGGGTAGAATCCTGCTTGGTATATAGCTGTATATCTGCCTCAGGTCTCATACCTCCTCATTTTAATTTGTTTGTCTTAGATGGTGGAGTACTCGTACAAATTAATACTGCTAGATTTCTCCTCTTGTTTGTCTAGGCCAGTGATCATATCTGGTATACTATCCAGTTTGTAATTATTTTCAATTTCAGTTACTTGGTAACCTTGGCCTTTCTTTTGACCAGTTTTGCCCACCTGTTTTTCAGTTTCTGATAATGGAAACAGCTCTCTGTCATCCCTTCAAAACTTGTTTTCTACCAGGAGTGGTAGAGCTCACCTGTGACCCCAACAGCTTGGGAGGCTGAGGCAAGAGGATCTCGAGTTCAAAGCCAGCCTTAGTGGCTTAGCAAGGCCAAAAACAACTTGATGAGACCCTGTCTCAAAAATAAAAAATAAAAAGGGCTGGGGATGTGGCTCAGTGGTTAAGCATGACTGGGTTTAGTCTCCAGTATCAAGAAAACAAAAAACAAAAACAAAAAAACTTGTTTTCTTAGAACATGCCAGACAAGGTTTATTTATGTAAAGTGGACGTGTCATATTTGAAAAAAACCAAATTCGGTGTCACATCTGTGAGTCAGCCTTTCTGTCTTTCCTTCTCCCTCCTCCCTCCCTTTCACTGCAGACTTTACAACAGAGGTTGTCATGTCTTAGGGATTGAAATGCATGGCAAGCTTTAATCATTCTAAAGTCATATTGCAAACACAGGGTCTTAATGATGTCAGACTTTCACTCAATTTAAGATTAAAAGGAGATTAAGGCCTAGATGACATTTTCTGAAGCTTCATAAATTTTGAGGAAAGCAGGAGTCCTTGTAGATCTGAAAATCTCTATTGAATGCTCATTTATGCAATCAATATTCATTGTAAATGTTTTCATTTAAAGTTAATTGTTTATTGAAAATATATCATTTGACTTGGTTCATTTGGTGCACATTTGACAAAAATTTTACAGCAGCACATATTGGACACACACAGGTTAAACTCCTCTTTATCTGGCTCTTCATGATAATCTGAGCAACAGAGTGTTTTTTTTTTTTTTTTTTTTTTTTTTTTTTTGTTGTTGTTGTTGTTGTTGAGAGGGGTTACAGGGCCTCATGCATGCTAAGCACACTTTTTACAACTGAGCTAAACCTGGCCTAGGGTCTTAACTTGAAAGAATTCTGTGTTAATTTTTCCTAAAGGACTAGTCCTTTGGTGCTTAGCTCCTTGACTTGTGTTCCCTTCCCACTATGAACTTACACAGTTCAGGCAGGTGTGCAGCAGATGTTGGAGGAAGTGGGCAAGTAGATTACGTGGGACTGGCATCTTTTGTCCTAAAATAACCTGGGAAGCAGTTCTGTAGAAAATTGAGGTCAAGAGCTCTTTTGGGCTGGGAATATAGCTCAGTTGGTAGAGTGCTTGCCTCACATTCACAAGGCCCTGGATTCATTCCCCAGTACCACAAAACAACAACAACAACAACAACAACAACAGAAACCTCTTTTATTCCTTTTTAAGGGTCTAGTACTGTGTTTTTTCTTTCTTTTTAAACACATATATGGATGATGCCTGTTTTAGAAAAATACCTATAATTCAATTATGACAGCTCTATAATTCATACTTTTTTTAGTATTTATTGAGCTCTTAATGCATGCTAGACCTTTTTATTCCGGTGGGGATGGGTCAGCGAATAAAACGGGTAAATTCTTTGCCCTCATAGAACTTATATTCTAGTCTTTTTGGGGTGGCAAAAAGGGGAGGACAGGAATGGACAATAAATGATAAACATAAAATATTGGGGAATTATGGGTATATTAGAAAATATTATAATGAGAAATAAACAGGCAGGGTGAGGAGTTTCTTAGGGTTGTTGGGACGGGGGGCTCAGGTTGTGGTTCTAGTTTGAGTGGTTGAGATTGGACTCCTTGAGAAAGGAATTTTGAGCAGAGATTTGAGGGAGGTGAGGGAAGGAGCCTCGTGGGTGTATGGAGAAGAGCCTTCTAGGCTGAGGGAACATAAACTAGGCTGGAATGTGGCATGCATGGATTGATTGAAGGGCAGGAAGGAGACCAGCATGGCTGAGTTAGAAAGGAGGATGGAAGAGCACTCAGAGATTAGAATCAGAGGCAGCAGGGACGCTAGAGAAGGAGCTCAGAGGTCTCTTGAGGCCACTGGGAGGACTTTTTCCTGTCCAACAGACTTAACTCATCCCAGATATTCTTGATTGTGTTCCCTGTTTGATGTCATAACATCAGATGTTTAAACAGCATCTCATTCTCAAGACCTCACTGTGACTCATGGTTATATTATTCATTGTTCCATGCATCTTACAGATATTTATTTTACTATCATTTACATTCCATCCAATTTCTGTTTTTTTTTTTTGTAGGGCAGGATGAGTATTCTAAACTATGTACTACTACTCTACCTAGTGCTAACCAAGCCTGTAGAGTATGTCTTTTTTTTTGGGGGGGGGGGGGGTCCTAACTGTTATATTCTAGTATTTTTAACCCATTTTAGGTAGGAGGTATTAAGAAGCAGGCATTTGCTAAAAGTAAAGTAATAGTGAAGCTGTGATAACAATTAAAAACCTTTGTGTAAATCATGAGTTTGTATTAAGGGGCATTGTTTGCAACTCATTATAAGCTCCGATACAGAACCTACTTGGACATTTCTCTTAATAAGCAATATTCGTACTGAGGACTACCATGTTGTCTTCTTTTAGACCCCTGAAGGGGTTATGTTGTACAAGTTACTCTAGTAACCATCATCCTGTTAGAATTCAGATAGATGATGCATGTAATTTTTTTTTTCTTTCAATGCAGTGACACTCTGAAGTGATACCTGAGGGGACATATGGGTAGGAACAGATAAAATACTTTTGTCCTTTGGAAGAGCACAGGTCAGGGGTAGAATTCCAGTATAGCACAGCCATACTCAGTATAGCTATCTGAATAATTTCCTTGGACCCACTTAAATTCCTGACCTGTCTGAGGTTGTCGCTTTATCTCGAGGTAACTGAGTTGTAATGGCTACATACACATCATTTCAAAGTGTAAATGAGCTTTAGTGGCTGCACAGTGAATAGGATTCAACTTAATATAAAAATATTTGAGTACTGATTCTGGGAAAGACTCTGTGTTTCACAGAGGGAAAGACAGTCCCAGTGCTAACTAACTTAAAGCCCAGGAGGGTACGTACTGCTGAGGAAATGATTGTCCCAGAGACTGAGAGGCAGGACTGAGGAGTTGATTAGTAAGAAATTCAGAATGTCAGCAACTCATGAGGTTGAGGCAGGACATTCACAAGATTGAGGCAAGTTGGGCAATTTAGTAAGAACTTGCTTCAAAATAAAAAAGATCTGGAGATGTAGCTCAGTGGCAGAGTATCCGTGGGTCCTCCTTAAAAAATAAATAAATAAATAAATAAATAAATAAATAAATAAATAAATAAAGGAAGAAATCCAAAAAGCAATGAGGGCCCAAATGAACATGGGAATATTTTTAAGGTATCACGAGTTAGCAACTATGGGTTAGAAATTTATTGAATAACTGTTATTTGGGAGGAAAGGAGACAGATTCAAGGATACTGCACACTGTTTAAGCCTAGATTACTGGCAGGATGATCATGCATCAATAGAAATAAGGCAGCAGGAAGAACTGATTTTGTAGTTAAGCATAATCTTACCCATAGGTTGAATAGGCCATCCTCCAGATGACTGGAAATGTGGGACACTACAATGGGTGAGCGACGGAGTCCTGAGATATAACTAGAAGTAGAAAAATTAAATTGTACGTTTTTGTGATGGGTAGACAATTTCGAGAAAATGTCCAATACATTAATGATAACAATCTGGTTATCAAAGCTTTGAAATTTCGTGGCAATTTTATTATAGTTTGTTTTGATGGCATGTAAATTCCCACTTTGGAATTTTCATATTCTTTCCATTTGTATTTGATAATTTATTCCCCATGTTTTTGAGATATCATTTCTATTTCTCTTAGTTATCTTGAGAGCTATACTCACATAATTTTGAATACTTTCTCCTTCCCTTGCTGAATACCCTGTCTAGACATCACATTTTATCACTTTTTTCTGTTACTTATATCGTGTATGATTTCCTCATAGTGGAATTATTGGCTCCCAAGCACCCTTGTTTTGAACTTACATAGTCTCCAGGGAAGGGTGAAACATATTGAAGAACTTGGGCTTTGAGGTCAAATAAAGCTAGGTGTGACTTCCTCTCTGCCCTCCTTTCCATGGTGTTTGTGCCTCAGTTTTTCATCTGATTCCTTGGGTGTTAAGTGAAATCATGGACAGTGTTTCATACATGTAGACCCTCCATTAATAGTGGGTAAAGTAGCAGATAAGATGATGATAATGTTATTTATTTTATTTAAATCTCAGTAGGCTCTCCATGACTCTCTAGATACAGATATATGAAGGAGAATGGAGTCCTTCATGGAAAAGGAATTGAATGATTACTTAGTTCACCTCCTTCATCATGTTCACTTTGTCCCTTCTGGAAAAGACTGATAGAGACAACAGACTCACACCCTCTTGGTCCTGTGTAGTCATTTTTTCCAGAGGTTCCACCTCCTATTCTGGCATGGACATAGTCACCATTGCCTCTGTGAGCACTTGCAGGAGTCAGGTGGTTTTCATATTCATAAAATGTGACTATAGCCAACTATCAATTACAGCCTTTTTTGAAGTTTTCTCTCCCAATGCCTTTCTTTTGGCCATATCACTAATTAATTTCTGTATAAGAGAGTGAGCCATGGCAGTGATGAAATATAAAAATAGTTAATGTTGGTTCTTTTTAGCTGTTCACCAAAATACGTTTTTATTTTTTTATTTTTTGATGCTGGGAATTGAACCCAGGGGCTCTGTACCAGCCCTTTTATGTTAATCTTGAGATAGGATCTATCCAAGTTGCTGAGGCTGGCCTCAAACTTGTGATCCCTCCTGCCTCAGCTTCCTGGGTTGCTGGTATTCCAGGTGTGGGTCACCACTTCCAGCACCAAATAACTTCTGAGAGCTTGCAGAGAAGCTGTATTATTTATTACAAACTTTGTCAGAATATTGGTTTATCCATCTATCCATTTATGGAGGCTATTCCTAACTCCTCTATGGGTAGTTAGAAGTAGCAACTGTATAAATCAAATAAGCATTATCCAATTAAAAAATTTAGAAACTTTAGGATAAATTCAGTCTCTTTTTTTTTTTAACCAATGTGATTATTTTAAAAATCATGACTTTTAATACTGTCTTCCCAAAATTTTGAGAAAAATATAACTGAAAATTTCATATTATCAGATGGTGTCATCTTTAATGTAACACCGTGTCTGATACTATAAGTAAAATTATAGTCATACTACCTTTTATTTTATTTCATTTCTTTAAAATTTTATCTCAGTATCAAATTTCATGAGATGCTAATACAATATAGAGATATAAGTTTCTTAGAGTTTCATGCTAGTTTCTTGAACTAGTTTTTTTTTTCTTGTATATTTTTCTTGATTGATAACTTGGGCATAGAGAAGAAAAGAACTAAAAAAACTATGTTTCATCATTTTTTGGGAAGGGATTTCATAAACTTAGTTTGGGGACACTTGAGGATATCTTAGCTAATCTTAGAAAATGAATGTCAGTTTTCTTAAAATATTTCTAAAATTGAATAAAATTAACTTTTTGGAGAAACTTATTTCTTCTTGGAAAGGGGCAGGATGCTCTGTAATCAGATGGGCTGGCAGGGCCTGAGAAATATGTGTGATTAAAATTCTTCCTTAGCACTCCCCCCACTTCATGCTTGCCCATCAACTTTATAACAAATGAACACTGTGTCTCCTTGTGAGAGAAATGGCAAATGAGAGAGATTGAGGTCCAGGTGGTGAATTGTCTGGATATGAATAAACAGGGATACAAAGAGGAAAGAATAAGAGAAAAACCCATACTTTTGAATGAAAATATAGTTGTTTCCTCAGTCTTTTCTTTGTAATGCACATGCTTGAATCCAAACGCATCTCAGGGAACTAAAATAATGAAATAACACATAGTCTTCCTATGAGAAAGCTGTCTTTCTTTAAGCAGCAGGTACTTAACCTTTTCCCCTAGTGTGCATGTCAATTTTGTTCAGATTCTGAGGTTATAGTATTATTAACTGCTTTTTACTAGTGCTTGACTATGTTCCAGGCATTGTATAAATACTTTGTATTCATATTTTCTCATTTAATGTGTGTATACCCACATGGACATATATCTGCAAATACAGTAACAGTAATAAATGATGCTAATTTTGCTAGTAATTTTATGCAAAGTAGACCCCAAAGGTGGGAGTGATCAACTCTCTGATTTGAATGTATGGTGGAGTAATTAGGAAAGGCTTCATGGAAGAGGTAGCACTTGTTCTGTTTCTTGAAAGATCCGGAACTTGTTGAAGTCCGAAGACATTTTAAACACAAGACGAACATGAACCAGGAATACTATGGCATGAACTGGCATGGCTGGAGGTTAGAGCATAAGAAAGTAATAAGTACACATTTGTCTTGTAGGTAGGAATGGTAGCAAAGAAAGCCATTGGATACTTTTAAGCAGAAGAGTCACGTCACTGGGTTTAAATGTTAACACACTCTGAGAGTGATGTGGAGGGTAACTTTAAGAAGAAGATATTTGCATACACCAGGTGAAATAGGATAGAGATCTAATGGAAAAAGATCTCTTTTTCAACGCGAAAGAGGAGGGGGGCACAAGCTCTAGAGGTACCAAATAAACAGAACCAAAGGGTTCTAGTGGTCAGTTGATGTGGAGTCAGGGATTGGAGATCAGTGGTGTCTAGGGACCCTGGATTGGGATTTAAACAACTGGTTGCCATCAACCAGAAGGAAGACTAATATATGGAGAGAATACACTAAGCTCATTTTGAAATGCTAACTTTCATATTTACCTGATATATGGCCATGGAAATGTTAAAAAAGGAGTTGGTGGCAGATTTGTTGACTAGAGAGGTCTACTGTAAACCTTGATTTGAAGTCACTGGCAATAGCTAAAACCTTTGGAGTGGCTCATCAGGTAGAAAATGTGGCCTGGGGTTGTGGCTCAGTGGTAGAGTGCTCGCCTAGCATGTGTGCGGCCCAGGTTTGATCCCCAGCACCACGTAAAAATAAAATGCATTGTGTACAACTAAAGCAAATAAATAAATATTTTTAAAAATGTATGGTAAAAAGAGATGGAAAAAAAAAAAAAAAAAACCCTACTGGGGTGTAAATAGGAAGAGATGAAGAGGGCTCGGAACGTAGCTCAGTAGTAGAATTCTTGCCTAGTATGCATAGAGCCCTGGTTCCATCTTCAGAAACACCACAGTGATGGTGGATGGGGGGCTTTTGGTGGGGGGGAAATAGCACAAGAGAGTAGAAATAGTTATGGAGGTTTTGAGAGTGTTAGATGTCACTAAAACAAGGGGAGAAAGAGGAGGAGGTTAGGGGTAGCATGAAATGATGCAGAAAGTCCATTTGTATTTGGCTATCTGGAGGAAATGTAGCCCAGGTAACCTCTGTCCCTTTGTTGGAACATTTGTTGTGGGTAGCAACTTGGATGTTGCCATTAAGGCCTACTCTCAAAAATGGCTACGGAAATATAAGAGACACAATATTTTCGTTATGAGAAGTTTTGGGTTTTCTTTATCAGAGACTCCAGCATGCTCAGGTTTCTGAAAAGAGAACTGGGCAGGGTGAAAATAAGGGAGAAGGTATAATGATTGGCAGAGTAAAGCCCCTTCTGAGCCTGGAGGTGTGGGGTGTAGAGGAGATCTGAGGGTGGGGTTTGCAGGGATTTATAACTGATGACCACATTTTGGTCTCTCAAGGAGGGTATGAGGCTATTGGCAGAGAAACACATAGGAATTTAGAGAATTAAGGTAAAGCAAGTGATGTCTTTGAGATCAGCATAGCCTCTTTTTTGACTTTGTTTCCTTACCTTGTGTTGTACCAAGCTGGATGAGCCCTGGTTCATCTAATCTTGAAAGCCATCTTCATTTTCTCTTGACTGGTTGATGTTTGCCTTATCCCACCTTACATCTGACCTTGACCTCAGGGTGAACTCTTGGCTATTAACCTGCCCATTGTACCTCTGATTGAGGATACCTCCCTGTTCCTTTCCTAACTGGGTTCAGGGCTGGCTCAGGTCCATTGTTGGCCTGTTGAAAGCTAGAATCCGGCTTTCCTCCTTTTTTTCCCCCACAGATATTTTCGAGTATTGCTGTACCAGACACTGTGCTATAGGACTGGGACACAGCAGGGCTCTGGGGTGAGAGGAAAACTGAAGTTTAGATAAAAAGATATAAAAGAATTCTGAGTTTTTTAACTATTGTGAAGGAAGCAAAGGGGTGAAATCCTGCTAGTTAAGTTGGCCAGGAAGGATTGATCCTCTGAGGAGGGGACATTGACTGCTGAAGCGTAAAAGGTGAAAATGAGCTGACCCTTTGTAGAGTGGAGCAGGGAAATCTTTTTATTTATTTATTTATTTATTTATTTTTAGCTGGACGTAGTGGCTCACATCTGCAATCCCTTTGACTTGGGAGGCTGAGGTCCACCTCAGCAATATAGTAAGACCCTGTCTCAAAATAAAAATAAATAAATAAAAGGGTTGGGATGTAGCTCAGTGGTAAAGTGTCCCTGGGTTCAGTCCCTAATATGAAAAAAATTTTTTTCTAGTATTTATTGTGTTTGTAAATAGACATTCCATAAGTATTAGAATGTATGAATAAGTAGGAAACTTTGGGATCTGTTTGTGATGTTATTGTGCTTCACCTACTGGTCTTTCCTTGATTTCTGAAAGCCCTAAGAGACCTGTATAAGATAATCCTTTAAGTCAAGGCAGAAAAGGACCTTGTTTATTTGTTTTAAATAAAGATATTAACTAACCGGGCGCGGTGGCGCACGCCTGTAATCCCAGCACTTGGGAGGCTGAGGCAGGAGGATCGCGAGTTCAAAGCCAGCCTCAGCAATGGCGAGGCACTTAACAACTCAGTGAGAGCCTGTCTCTAATAAAATACTAAAAGGGCTGGGGATGTGGCCCAGTGGTGGAGTGCCCCTGAGTTCAAACCCCGGTACCAAAAAACAAACAAACAAAAAATAAAGATATTAACTGGTAATGCAGCTATTACTGAACACCTAGTATGTATTCATGGTGAGAAAGGCAGAACAAGATGAAAACATATTCTCTTCACTCAATTGCATAGTGGTTGCCTCTGCCCTTCCTTCTTCCTCCCATCAGTATCAGTGGCTTCTCAGAGGAGTGATCATACATAGGACAGGATGGTTATGTGTTGATGCATTGATGAGATGGATTGTTTTAGAATCCCTTAGGTGATTTTGATCCACTAGCTCAAAATCACCAGTGTTAAGAGGGATACATGTGTGTGCTCACACGCTCATGGGTGTGTACATGGGTGTGTACATTTGAGCTTTGCAGTTAGCCTACCATCATTACATGGATTAGTTTAAATGGTTACTGGGACTGTCATCCCAGAAATAGAGAGATGAAGGGGAGAGATGAAGCTCAAGACTTTGGACCTGGTGGATGTCACAATTTAGTATCTTTATTTAAATATATGAGTTCCAGATTTCTCAGAGGTGAAATGAATAGACAGGTAGTGAAAGAAAGGTATACAAAGAATAGGGAACGACTGAAGATAAATGGTGCCAACCTCATGATTTTGTGTAAGATCAGGCCAAGTAAGTTGACATAATGTGTCATCTACCAAGGCAAAATCCAGAGTTTGCTTCCTAGCCCAAGATTGTTCATGTTACTGTTCTTTAGAGGAAAGTGATGAAGATGATAATCTATGAAATGTTTTGTCTTCATAATTTTGCTGAGAAATTTTGACCAGTGGTCTTTGAAAAGAAGAAGGCACTCAGAACCACTGCTTTGTTCTCTCAAAACAGATTCCCAACATTTCTTCTTGTGCCCCTCAAGGAATGTCAACATTCAGAATCATAGTGGACTTCTGTGGTGGTATTGATTATGTTCCAGAAATTCTATACCTTTGCCTTTTAAGGAAGTAGTAGTGAGATTATTATAGGGCTGATTTTTGCATATATCATAATTTGAGTTAGTTAATAATAACACTGAGAAGCTGGGCATAGTGTTGTATACCTGTAATCCTTCCTTGGGAGGCTAAGGCAACAGGATCCCAAGTTCCAGGCCAGCCTCAGCAACTTAGGGAGACTGTCTGGAAATTAAAGAAAAAAACCAAAAAACAAAAAACTGGAGACATGGCTCAGGAGTAAAATGGCCCAGAGTTCAATCCCCGTACTACTACTAGTACTACTGTTACTGTTAATGCTACTAATTACAACAACATGAGAGATCTGTGATTGAGATCGGCTTCCTTTGTATTTAGAACATTTATTACTTTTGTGATTAATTTATCTGACAAATAGTATCAATGAGTGGTTTTCTTGAAAATAACCTTATAGATCTCTAGCAAGCACCATTTTTCATTTGTACATGGAATGCTCTTTGCAGTTGTCCATCAATGCTACATTTGATTTTCCCCCATTATAATTCTTCATCAGCTCAGAGAAGACATCTCTAGTGCTATATGAAATATAAATGATTCCTAGTGAATGGATGGGAATTTAGACTGTCATCTTAATTTAATAACATATATACCTACATTTAAAGTATTAATACAGGTGAGACTATATTAAGGACTTAATGTGAAATTTATTTGTGCATTCACTTGAGAAACGTACCTGGAACTTAAGGAGGTATGTGAACTGTAAAAGTGTATTATTCAAATTGTAGCTAGTCAGAATTCTGTGGTTCTGGGTTCCCCAGTGGTCTTCCTGACATTAAAAGGAATGCTTGGTTTTAAAATGTCTTAAAATAAGAGAAGTGAAAACAGACTTAGATGCAGTTGAGTACACATATGCAGATATTCCTTTGGTAAACAGAACTTGGGATTCTGTCCTTAGGGAGTATTTATCAGCAATTAATTATTAGGGCACTTTCTCCAAATTACTTTATTAATTAAAATAAACGCATGGACCTCCATGAAAAATCATATTATGCAAAATATTAGCTGAAGCAGGGACTGTTAAGAAATGATGAATATGGGGCTTGAAGTGTAGCTTGGGAGTAGAGCACTTGCCTCGCGCGTTCAAGGCCCTTGCTTTCAATTCCCAGCACAAGGGGGGGAAAAAAAGAAGGAATGTGAATGTAAAATTGAAACAGCTTCATAAGGTTTATGGACCTGATCTCCCTATATATTGAATGCGTTAAACCAACGAGAAATTTCCATGTAAATATGTGCTTTTAGTTCTCTATTAGTGTGTAAATATGATTATATGTAAAGAGTTTGTTACTGTAATTTTTTTGTCACTCATTTGTAGAATACAATCTACTTTATTCACAGTTGTGCAAACATTACCACAGTCAATCCTAAGATATTTTTATCACTACAAAAGAAACTACCACCTCTTACCCACCTCCAACCCTCCAACCCTAGACAACCACAAATCATCTTCTTTTTTATATTTATTCAAAGTTGTTGTATATATAACAGTAGCATGCATTACAATTTATAATACACATATAGAGCACCTTTTCACATATCACTGTTTGTATACAAAGTATATTCATACTATTCATGTCTTCAAACATGCATTTAAGGTAATGATATCCATCTCTTTCTACCATCTTTTTTTCCCCCTTTATACCTCTTTGTCCCCTCCCCCCCTCCCCCCCATTGACCTTTCTAGTGTTCCTCTAATCATCTTATGTTCCCTGACCCAACCACAATGTGAATCAGCCTCCTTATATCAGAGAAAACATTCAGTATTTGGATTTTTGAGATTGGCTAACTTTGCTTAGTATTATATTCTCCAACTTCATTCATTTACCTGTGAATGTCATTGTTTTATTCTCTTTTATTGCTGAGTAATATTCCAAAAAAGTAAGCTCTAATCCCCAACATGTCAGATTAGGCCCCAAGTTCCTTAATAAGACTCCTGTAGCACAAGAATTAATATCAAGAACCAATAAATGGGATAGATTCAAACTAAAAAGCTTCTTCTCATCAAAAGAAACAATCAGTGAGGTGAATAGAGAGCCTACTAATTGGAAACAAATTTTTACCACATGCACATCAGATAGAGCACTAATCTCTAGAATATATAAAGAACTCAAAAATCTTAACACCAAACAAACAAATAACCCAATCAATAAATGGGCCAAGGAACTGAAAAGACACTTCTCAGAAGAAGATATATAATCAATCAACAATTACATGAAAAAATGTTCAACATTTCTGGCAATTAGAGAATGCAAATCAAAACTAAGATTTCATTTCACTTCAGTCAGAATGGCAGCTATTAAGAACATAAACAGCAATAAATGTTGGAGAGGATGTGGGGAAATAGGCACACTCATACATTGCTGGTGGGACTGCAAAATGGTGCAGCTATTATGCAAAGCAGTATGGAGATTTCCTTGATACTGTAATTTATAGCCTGTCCAAACTTGCCTTTGGGGACCCTCTTAGAAGACTCAACGTTTTAGTGAAGCTGCCTTATGGAAAGGGTGCTATTTTGTTGTGTGCCCTCCTTGAATGCTTTATCAATAATTTAATCATTTATTTGGGCTATTTTTATTTTATTTATTAATTTATTTTTTTGTACTAGGGATTGAACCCAGAGTTGCTTAACCACTGAGCCACATCCCAGGCTAAATTGCTCAGGGCCTTGCTAAGTTGCTGAGGCTGGTTTGAACTTGTGATCCTCCTGCTTCAGCCCCTGGAGCTGCTTGGGTTATAGGAATGAGCCACTGGGCCCAGCTATTCAGGGGTTTTGTTCTCATAGTGGTCTACCTTGTGAATTTCCCCTCCCCACCAACTTCTGGATCTTTATTCAATAAATACTGATGCTGGACGCTGTTGAATAATTGAAGCACCAAGGTGAATAAGGCACTTTTTTTCTGTTATTTTGCATTAAGCATTTTCATGTGATAAATACATGAGACCTCTATAGATAACCTCACCTTTTGCAACCCTCCCCTTCCTTTTTTGGTTGTCTTGAATTTCAGTTTCACTCCTTTAATTCGAAGCTGATCATCCTTGGTGGAGATCTAAATGAAAGTATATTCTTTCCTTAATATTTTTTTTTTTTTAGCAAATCATTTTGTTTCTAGGAACCTGGATATGCTAGATTTTACTTGAATTGACTTTAAGGCACTGACTTATTTTACTTGTCACTCACCAAGAAAAAAAATTCTGCTACCAAGTGTGATAGAGTGCCTTGATTCCATGGCTTTATTTATTTAGTAAATAAGTAAGTACTGGGGATTGTAACCAGGGGTGTTCTATGTTCCCTGCTGTCTTAATTTTTTTTTTTTTTTTTCCCTTGAGACATGGTGTTTCTAAGTTGCCTGGGATGGCCTTGAATTTGCAGTTCTCCTACCTCATCCTCCCAAGTTTCTAGGATTACAGATGTGTGCCACTGTGCCTACCAATTCCATGGTTTTATGCTATTCATCCTAGATTCAGAGATGTTTTTCAAGGGATTCAGAATTAGTTCATTATAGTTTTAAAACAGCAAAGAAAAAAAAAGATTTTTTATTATTATTTTTGTTTTACTCAGAATTGAACCCAGGGCCACACTCAGCTACATCCCCAGCCCTTTTTATTTTTTATTTTGAGAGAGGGTATTGCTAAATTCCAGAGCCCTGCCTTAAACCTGTGATCTTCCTGCTTTAGTCTCCCTAGTCCTTGGGATTACAGTGTGAACCACCATGTTGCCCTACTAGAAAAAAAGTTTTTCACAGTATAATTGTTTGACAATTTATTTGAAAGTTCTAGCCCATTGTGAACCATTGACATAGAGATAGCCATTCTTAGTATCCTAATATAGATTCATCTTATACATATCCTTTCAGACTTTTCATTACATATACATCTGTCTGTTTGACAATAGGCTTTTAAAAAACAGGATCTTGTAAAGCATGTAGATTTGTAACTTTTTCTTTCACTTAATGTGTTTTAAAGATCTTTCCATGTAAATGTACAAGTCATTATATTTTACTGTATGGTTGTATTTGAATTTCAGTTACCAAATGGCCATTGTTTTTTCTAAACTCCTTATTGTAAGCATCTTTGTACACTTGATATTATTTATATTTAAAATTTCCAAAGAATGGAATTTATATATTAGAAACTTAGCAATTTATGCCTATTAGCCTGATTGTCCTACAAGAAAAATAATCATTTTATAAAAGTGTGCTAAAGTGTTATTTTTACCTTAACTAGTAAAAAAAAGTTATTTTTTTACATGAAGCCAATGATTTTTTTTAATAAATTAAAAAATACTAGTATTTTAAACTTTTTTTTTCTCCCATAGGATTATGTGTCATTTATATTTCCTTTCTGCATTTCCTGTGTCTTATTTATCAAGACTGTCAGTTCATTGTTATCTCATACCAAGTAACTTTTTCCTGGTTTGTGACTTTATTTATGGTACATTTTGCTCTATTCAGTTTATTAATAAGAGATATTATTGGTTCTGCCTTTTTTTTTTAAATCATGGTTATACTTACCTAGTCCTAAAATTATATAAATATGTACTTACATACTTAATATTTTAAAAAATTTATATTAGTTTTTTTATTCCTATGGATCATGAATTTGAATATAGTACTCCTGGCTTATCCTCAGGGGCCTATGTTCCAAGAACCCCAGGGATGCCTGAAATTGTAGATAATACCAAATCCTATAAATGGTGTTTTTTCCCCCATATATATATATGCCTATGATAAATAAATAAACAAACAAATAAATAAATAAAATTTATGTTTGTCTTGGGGATTGAATCCAGGAGTGTTTAACCACTGAGCCCTATCCCCAGCTCTTTTTATTTTTAATTTTGAAACAGGGTCTCACTACATTGCTGAAACTGACTTTGGACCTGGGATCCCTCTTGCTTTAGCCTCCTGAAACGATGGGATTACAGGCATGTGCTACCACTCCCAACCAAAGTCTAATTTATAAATTAGGTACAGTTAAAGGTTAGCAAAAATTACTAGTAATAAAATGATTGTAACAACATATTGTAATCAAAGTTATATGAATATGTTCTCTCCTTGTTAAAAAATATCTGATGTAGCTGGGTGTGGTGGTGTATACCTGTAATCCCAGCAGCTCAGGAGGCTGAGGCTCAGGAGGATCGCTAGTTCAAAGCCAGCCTAAACAAAAGTGAGGTGTTAAGCAATTAATTGAGACCCTGTCTCTACAAAATAGGGCTGGGGGGATGTGGCTTAGTACTTGAGTGCCCCTGAGTTCAATCCCCAGTACCAAACAACAACAACAACAACAAAAAACTTATGTAGCTGGGGCTGGTAGTGCATGCTTGTAATCCCAGCTACTTGGGAAACTGAGGCAAGAGGATCACAAGTACTATGCCATTCTATTTCAAAATATAAAAGGCTGGGAGTGTAACTGAGTGATAGAGCACCCCTGGGTGGGTTTAATCTCCAGTACTGTGGGTAAAAAAACAAAAACAAAAGCAAAAAAATCCCTCGTACTGTATTTGCTCTTCTTCCTGTGATGATACACGTGCTGAGGTGAGGTATGGTGAATGACTAGGCATTGTGACATAGCATGAGACTGTTAAGTAAGGATTGCTTGAACTCAAGCACTGTGGTGCTGCAGCAGTCCATCTGATAACGAGGACAGCCATGAAGTGATTAACAGGCGAGGAGCGTCCACAGTGTGGACATGCTAGACAAGGAAATGACCCACATCCAGGATGGGGCAGAATGTAATGAAATAGGACAGTATATTTCGTCATGTGATGTAGAATGCTTTGCAATTTAAAGCTTATGAATAGTTTATTTCTGGAATTTTCCATTTAATGTTTTCTATGAATGATAAAATTCATGGAAACTGAGACCTCAGCTAAGGGAAGACTACTGTATGTAAGACAGACGCTTACTTTAAAAAAAAAAATGTTGTCTAGTAGTTCCTAGGAAAGTTAAATGAACTGCTTTATATTTTTTCTCACTAACTTTGAACCCAGGGGCACTTAACCACTGAGCCACTTCCCCAGCCCTGTTTTCATTTTTTATTTTGAGACAGGGTCTCACTAAGTTGCTAAGGCTGGCTTTGCACTTGTAATCTTCCTGCTTCAGCCTTCCTAGTTGCTGAATTATAGGCATGTACCACCACATCCTGCTTATTTATAGTTTTATCCTACATATATATATGAATATTAGGTTAAACTTGTTATATTTCATTTTTAAAGTTTTTCTCTTTTCATTTTTATTTCAAATTAACTTCTAAAACATCCATAAAATTCCAGAAAAAAAAAATTCTATTGGTGTTTTGTTCCGTATTGTAGGTCAGGGACTCATGGGATGAAGCTAGTTTAAAAGATGAGGAGGTGAGGAAGGGCTGGCTCCATGACAGTTCATTGAAACTTCTACAGGTGACCAGAACAATGATGCCACTGGACAAAAGGAATAAGAATTGACTCAAACAGGTCACGGCATACGAAGAGGTCAAATAAGCTGGAGACTGAAGTATAACCTGGTAGATTAACCACAGAAGAGATTGTATTTTTGCTGGAATGCTCTAGGTAGAATGGTGTTGATGGAAGCCCCTTTGTAGTTGAAGTGAGGTATAAATATGCAAGACGGTTGCATTATCATCAGAAGCTTTTATTTTGTTATTTCTATCACTGAAGGAATAACTTACCTTTCTGGAGTAGTGAATTTGAGTTGAGTTTTCTGGGCCAGCAAAAAGCCCTGAGGTCAGATGACATTCGCAACTGATTAAACCAATGAGGTGTGAGAGGGGACTTGAGAAACAAGCAGAGGTTAAATCTATCTGGGTTGTAGGTTATTTGAATGGTTTTGGATTTTATCCTCAGTGAAGGTGAATCATTGGAACATTTTAAAACTGGGGAGTCACATGATCCTATTGTTAGAATGTATAGTTCTTGAGGGTGGTGATTTAGTTTTCATTTTTTGTTCTTCATCTGAACTGGAATTGTGACTTTATAGATGGCTTAATAAATATTTTTAAATGAATACCTTTAATTAATTAATTATTATTATTATTATTATTATTATTATTATTTGTACTGGGGATTGACACCATAGGTGTTTTACCATTTAACTACATCTCTGGTAATTCTTATTTTTATTTTTTGAGACAGTATCTCACTACATTGCTGAGGGTCTCACTAAGTTGTTCAGGCTGACCTCGAACTTGAGATACTCCTGTCCCAGCCTTCGAGTTGCTGGGCTTATAGGCATGCACCACCGCACCCCATGAAATGAGTACTTTTAAAAAAAGAGTGAATATATTTGTTTTTGAGAAGATCATTCCCTTTGTCATATGATAAATAGATTGCAAATTAGTGGTAGGGTTTATGGAGACAAAACAGCTTCTGAAAAAGTTCAAGTGCATGATGGTAGTGGCTTGTGTGAAAATGGGGACGTGGACTGGAGAAGCACAGTGAGGAGGTAGGATAATTTGATGGTGGCAGGTGTGAGAGAGGAGGAGCGTGGGATGTTTTACATATGAGAAGGAGAGTATCATTAGTTGAGCTTACCTCTTCCTATATTCTTCAACTGCAATATGGTTTTGGTCTTTGACATCATCACACGCCTCTAGATTCCAGCTTATACCTTGTTTGTTACCAAGCTCAGTGGATTTGGCAAAGACTTGTAAAATATCTCCTGAATTTTCCCTTTTCTCCCTCTTATAACCATTACCATGCTAGATGTCTGTATCTAGATGCCCAGACTCTTGATATCCAGTATTCCTGCCTTTCTTATCCTATTTGTTCTTTGCTCCAGGTATACCCATAATACAGAAATGTGCATGTCATTTGTCTGCCTGAACATTTGGTTCCTGTCCCATTGCCTATAATGTGAAGCATAAATGGGTAGTGCTTTTTTTCTTGTACATTCAATTAAATTCAAGAGATATTAATTTAAGCCTGGCATGGTGGTGCATGCCTATGATCCCAGAGACTGAGGGAGGAGAATTTGCAAGTTTGAGTTTAGCCATGGCAATTTAGGAAGACCCTATCTCAAAATAAAAATAAAAAGGGATAGGGATATAGCTCAGTGGTTGAGGGCCCCTAGGTTTAATCCCCGGTACCAAAAAAAAAAAAAAAATTCAAGATTCTGCTCTTTGCTTGTCTGTGATTTAAGCAGAAGCGCATGCCCTGTGCACCTTTATGCTTTTCTGCCTTGACATGCCAACTGCTCTCTGGATGACTGTCACTGACTATACTGGAGGTCTGTGCTACCACTTTCCTGCAGAAGCTCCTTGGGCCTTCTGGAACCTTGACAAAGATGTCACTGGAGCAAAAGTTATCTATACTTTTAAGACTGTAAGAGGCTTGGATCCCTATTTAATGATTTATTTTTTCACCTTCTGGAATGATCCACAATTTGGCAACCGAGTGTTACTTAGATACTTATGTTCCATTTCTGGGCCCCTCTGATGCCTGTGTCTTTTTCCACTCCTTACACAGCAGGTGCTGCTTTTCTGTTATGTGGGCAATTTGGCTTTTTCTTACCAAGTATTTTTATCTTAACAATTCAGTGGACATTTGCAGATTGCCTGTGCCAGGGATTTTAAACTTTTCTTATTTAAACTGGAGATCCCTCCGCACCCCCCCCCCCCCCAGCCCGAGATCTTAAACAGGACTTGGGAGTACAAAGCAGATGAACATGAACTACATTAGCTGACGTGAGATAGCTAGGCCCAAGACCTCTTGAAACTGCTCCCCCACCCTCAATAGCTTGGTAGCCATTTGTCCTTGTGATTAGAATAAAGAGCAGTAGTCCCTGGAGTGAAGGTGATAATAGCCATGGGAGGGATGACATTTCTAAGGGACTTGCACATAACACGTAGTGCTTGGAGTCCAACAGTATCCCTATGACCAGCAGTTCTTTCCCTCTCAAAATTATTGATTCTTCTGCTGGAACCATCATTTCACTGTTTGTTAATATTTATAATGATTTCTCTTTTCTTGATGGATGGCAGGTCATCTCTCTCTAAAAATAAATAAAACAAATAGATTATTTCTTGCTTTTGCTTCTCTGAATTTCTGTCTCTATTTGAATGGGTGTGTACTTCAATCCTATCTGCTTTACATGTCCTCAGTCCCACCCTAGGGAACCATGGATTACTTATAAGCCTCTGGCTATTTTGGTAAAAACTAGCTTTGCTTCCTTCCTTCCTCCCTCCCTCCCTCCCTTCCTTTTTTTTTCTTCCCTTCCTTCTTTCTCTCCTTCCTTCCTTTATTCAACACTATTTCTATCTCACTCTTTTAAATCTCAGATTTCATGCACTCTTTTAAAAGCTGAGGAAGTTGTAGTAACAAATCAGACAAAAGTCTGTGTTGTTTGATCTGACAGTCTGGTTGGGGAGACATTTTAAAATAGGGTAATATGTCATGTATAGCTAGATTATTGCTGTAGAGTAAGGGAAGAGGAACTCCTATTCCTAATTGAGAAGATACAAATTGTTTTCTATTTGGTTTTTCTACAAATAGTAGTGGTAGATTGGTATAGACTTTCCTTGGCCTTTACCAGGTTTGTTTTTTCCTTCCTTTCCTTCTTTCCAGGGAATCAACCCAGGAGTGCTTTACCACTGAGCTACATCCCCAGTGCCTTTTATTTTTTATTTTGAGACAGGTTCTTGCTAAGTTTGCTAAGGCTGGCCTTGAACTTGTGATCCTCCTGCCTCAGCCTCCCAAGTTGCTGGGATTATAGGTATGTACCATCAAGCGCAGCTACCTGGTTTCCTTCTTAACTAGAGAGAGTTCATGTTCCTTAAATGCACAGTAAAATGCTTCAGGCTGTCATCTCTGATTCTGGGTCAGTTCTGACTGTTCCATCTAAGGGCTGGGAACTTAGGCATGTTCTCAATAGCTTGCTTATTCTGGGGTTTATTAGTAACCTGGACTAAAGTGTCTTATGCTCAGGCTTGCTCTAACTTAACTTAGATGAGTCTTCAGGTTTCAAAACTGTTAATTTTTTTTTCCTATCTCATAATTAAATGGAATCACCTACAGACACCCAGCATACAAACCAAGTGAAAGCCATGAATGGCAATGGAAGGCAGTTCAGAAGAGGCCAAAGGTGTTCCTCCCACCCCCCACTGTACCCCTGTGGGCTGCTTTGTCACCTCCACACACTTCTGCCACACAGTATTTCTGGGGTAGCATTTCACCACCATTATTCTAGGAGGTGTTGTCCTTTTGTGATAACAGAAATGTTCTAGAACTGGCTATCTAGAGCCAATGCTCTGTAACTGTCCTTATAAGATATTAGCCATCAGCCACGTGTAGCCATAGCTGTTTTGAGCACTTGATGTGGCTAGTGTGACTGAGGAAGTAGATTTTAAGTGTTATTTAACTTAAATAGCATACACATGTTATTCCAACACGGACTATCATATTGGAAAGTGTAGTTCTAGTACATTTGTTAGCCCTAGATTTAACATGGACTGAATGTGTTGTGTTTTCCAGTTTTCCTGATCACAGATGAAGTAACATCAACATGAAAAGGACTGGAATAAGTTTTGATTTATAACCTTTGGCAAATTGTTCAAGCCCTTTGGGCCTCAGGTCCTTTATTATGCCATGGGAAAATTTATAGTAACTTTTCACTGTGAGGTTTAAAATGAGATAAAACATGCATGGCTGACTTATCCTAATAAGGTTTTGTTTGTTTTCTTTTTTTTAAGGTTTTGTTTCTGTTTTTGGTTATAAGAATAAAAGGTTCATTGTAGAGCAGAGGAAAATAGTAAGAAAAAAATCTGTAATCCCATCATGTATAAAACAGTGATAGAAAAACTTGTGGAATGTAGCAAGTAGTATATATTTTTGGTTCATCAAATGCTTTTCTAGTGGTGGGCTCAGTGGTGCATATCTATAATCCCAGCAGTTTGTGAGGCTGAGGCAGGAGGATTGCAAATTCAAAGCTAGGCTCAGCAACTTAGCAAGGCTCTAAGCAACTTAATGAGATCCTGTCTCAAGATAATAAATAAAAAGGGCTGGGAATGTGGCTCAGTGGCTAAGTGTCCATGAGTTCAAATAAAGCTCTCCTCTTTATTTCAATGATGTTATCTATGTGGTTACACTGGCACTATTATTATTATCAGTAAGCTTTTGAAGACTCTGTAGGTCATATGTATATAAATTTGTTTTACATTGCCTCCCCCACCCCCATTGTTATTTACTAAAACATAGGGGTTGTTTTGTGATTACTGAAAGGTATTCAAAATTTTTAAAATAATTTTCTAGCATTTGTCTAGATTTATCTTTGGTGGCTTAATGTTTTTTAGAATGTAAAATTTCTTTTTGGTATTAGTTTTGGATGATGGGGGAAAAGGTACATGGATGATTTTGAGAATTAAACTCTCATGTTTCCTGAAAGTCTTAAAATCTCAAAGTTGAGACTATTGGCATGCTTTGTAATCTCACAATAACATTCATTTAAAATATCAAATTTATTGAGAACCTTCTGTGTGTTGAGGACTATGCTAAGTGCTGGGAATCTATAAACAGTAAGAACTGGGCATGGTGGCACACACCTGTAATCCAGCAATGTGAGAGGCTGAGGCAGAGGATTGCATGTTCAAGCAACTTAGTGAGACCCTGTGTCAAAATAAAAAAATAAAAGCACTGGGGATGTGGTTCAGTGGTTGAGTACCCCTGGGTTCAATTCCCGTTGCAAACAAGTAAAAGTCACTAATGTCCGTATGTGAATTATGGCTTACATACTGCATGATTAGAAGGGTCTAGACAGTGTAGTATGAAAACACAATACAGTCTGGACCAGCTTCAGATGGAAGAGTTGTCAGCAAAGGTTTTCTGGTAAAAGTGACACCCAGAAACTCTTTGCTGACAACCCAGGACTGGAATCGTGACTCAGTGGTAGACCACTTGCCTCGCATGTGTGAGGCACAGGGTTCAATTTTCAGTACCACATATAAATATAAATGAATAAAATAAAGGTCCACCAATAACTAATATATATATATATGTATATATATATATATATATACATATATATATAAATCTTTTTAAAAAGTGACACCCAAATGGAGTTTTAAAGAAATGATGGACAGACCAAGACAGTATTGGTAGAAGAGTATTCTATGAAAAAATTACAGTGTGTGTGAAAGCCTTAGTGATGGGGAAATTCGCATGTGTGAGGCACAGGGTTCAATTTTCAGTACCACATATAAATAAATGAATAAAATAAAGGTCCACCAATAACTAATATATATATATATGTATATATATATATATATATATACATATATATATAAATCTTTTTAAAAAGTGACACCCAAATGGAGTTTTAAAGAAATGAAGGACAGACCAAGACAGTATTGGTAGAAGAGTATTCTATGAAAAAATTACAGTGTGTGTGAAAGCCTTAGTGATGGGGAAATTCAGAGAACTTCAGTAGTTTAGGATGGCATTGGAGATGGGAATGGAGTGGATGGGAGAAATGAAGCTGAGTCTGGAGCAGTTGTACAAGCAAGAAGAATCACAAAGCTCCTTCTGCACTCTATTAAGGAATGCCAACTTTCTATTCAAGGTTATAACAGATCTTTGAAGAATACTAAGAGGAGAGGAGGAGGGTCTTTGCTCATGTCTTTGACACGCGTAGAAACATGGCTGGATGTTGTTTGGAGGGTAGATCAGAGATGGATAAGTAGGACAGGGCAGAGAGTCCATTCAGCAGGTTGTTGGACAGGCCAGGTGAGATGTTGGATGATGAGATTTGAGTTTGGGAGGTAGAAATGTATCCTCTGGATGTTTGGGACTAGAACTTCTATTAGGCCAGAATAATGGAAGGCATCCACGTAATGGCACGGTGTGAATAGAACCACCCTTTACAGAGTGCTCTCTACCTCTTTGTCAGGCATTTGGCCGAGCATGTTGTTTGTATTATCTGAGTTTGTTCCCACAATACACGGGGTTGAAAATACGTGGTGAGTTTTACATAGGATATGGCAGAACTGATATTCAAATCCTTATTTATCTTTTAAGTCCAAGTCCTTTATAACTATGGTGGTATAAATAAGTAACTAAGGAGAAATGTAGAGTGAATATTTGAAGAGGACTAAAGAAGGAACTTTGAGGGAGAATACGAGTAATTATCACAGAGGTGGAGAATTGAGAACCCTTAGATTTAGAAGGGGCAGCTAAGAAGGCAAGAGAAAAAACGAGGAAAGAATAGACTCATGAGATTATGGGGCTGTTAATGATTCAAGGAGGAGGAACTGGTGGACAGTGTCAGATGCTACAGAGATGCCAGATATACATTTTGTGGAGTAAAAACAAAGTGGCAGCCGGGCGCGGTGGCGCACGCCTGTAATCCCAGCACTTTGGGAGGCTGAGGCAGGAGGATCACGAGTTCAAAGCCAGCCTCAGCAATAGTGAGGCACTTAGCAACTCAGTGAGACCCTGTCTCTAAATAAAATACAAAAAAGGGCTGGGGATGTGGCCCAGAGGTTGAGTGCCCCTGAGTTCAATCCCTGGTACCACAAAAAAAAAAAAAAAAAAAAAAAAAAAAAAAACAAAGTGGCAGTCTGGGGATATAGCTAAGTTGGTAGAATGCTTGCCTTGCATGAATAAAGACGTGGGTTCAGACCCCAGCACCACACACACACACACACACACAAGTGGCCATTGAAAAAATGGGGTTACAGGAGGATTTTGGGGGGGGATGGGGGAGGAATGCTAGGGCTTGAACCCAAGAGAACTCTACCACACCACTGAGATAGCCCTAGCCCTTTTTATTATTTATTCATTTATTATTTTTGAGACAGGGTCTTGCTACGTTGCTGAGACTGGTCTTGAATTTGCAATCCTTCTGCCTAGGCCTCTCAAATTGCTGGGATTACAGGCATTTGCCTGTAATGGGTCTTCATTTCTATAGTGAGGAAGTTTTTTACTAGAACCTTTTCCATAGGCTTTCCTTTGGGATTCATTGTCCAGAAGTGGACCACAATACCCATTACTGATAAGAAGAAAGTGGTTGTTTATTTATTTTTGATACCAGGTATTGAATCTATTGGTTAACACTGAGCCACATTCCTAGCCATTTTAATTTTTTAGTTTAAGACAGGATCTTGCTAAGTTGTTTAGCCACTCGCTGAATTGCTGAAGCTGGCTTTGAACTTGGAATCTTCCCGTCTCAGACTCTCCAGCCTCTGGGATTACAGGTGTGTGCCACCTGTAATTGATAACCTGATTAATGTAAAATAAGGAGGATCTTCTCCCAAGAACTATGGAGAAAGGGTCAGTATTTTGAACAAATCAGGGCACTCTGCAAGGAAGAGACAGTGGTGTCTGGGACATGACCTAAGCTAAAGAGTCTGTATTTTATCCTGTGGACAATGGACTCTCCCAAAGATTTCATTTAAAAAAAATTTTAATTTATTTTTTATAGTGCCAGGAATTAAACTTGGACCTCACACATCTAATAGGCAAGTGCTCTGTCACTAAGCCATACCCCCAACTCTTCTCCCAAAGTTTTTATGTATTTATACATACTGAGGATTGAACCCAGGGGTACTTTACCACTGAGCTACCAGTTTTTTATTGTTTTGTTTTGAGACAGGGCTTCCCTAAGTTGCTGAAGTTGGCCTTGGATTTGTGATCTTCCTGCCTCAGCCTCTTGAATTGCTGGGAATGCAGGCATCCACCACCTCTCCTGGCTTAAAGGTTTTAGATTACAGAAAAGATAAGATCAAATATTAGAGTTTATGAAGTAACAATATTCATAAAACATATTTTCTTTTTTTTTTTCTTTTAATACTAGGAATGGAACTCAGGCAGGGGCACTCAACCACCAAGCCACATCTCCCGTCCTAATTTTTGTATTTATTTAGAAATGGAGTCTCATCGAGTTGCTTAGTGCCTCAATTTTGCTGAGACTGGCTTTGAACTCATGATCCTCTTGCCTCAGCCTCCTGGGCTGATGGGATTACAGGCATGCACCACTGTGCCCAGCACCTATTTTCTCCCCTCCCCACTTTTTTGTTTTGGTACTAGAGATTTAACCCAGGGGTGCTTTACCCGAGTTATATCCCCAGCCCTTTTTGTTTTTTTTAGCTTGAGAAAAGGTCTCACTAAGTTGATAAGGGCTTTTCTGAGTTGCTGGGTCTGGCCTTAAAATTGCTATTCTCCTGTCTCAACCTTCTGAGCTGCTAGGATTACAGGCATGGGATTTTGTGTCTGGCTAACACCTATTTTCTCAGTCTGTTCATGCTGCTATAACGAAATACCTCAGAGTGAGTGAGTTATTTATTTATTTTCTAGTTCTGGTGATTGCACCCAAGGCCTTATGCATGCTGTGCAAGTGCTCTGAGCCCCATCCACAGCCCTAGAGTGAGTAATTTATAAATAACAGAAATCCATTTCTCACAGTTCTGGAGACCAAAATCAAGGCATCAGCAGGTTTGGTGTCTGTTGAGCACCTGGTCTGTACTTCCAAGATGTTGCTTTACTTCTAGAATTCTTGGTCCTCACAGGATGGAAGAGATGGAAGACAAAAGGAGCCTACCTAGCATACCTCTTTAACCCATTTGTAATAAACCAGTCCCATCCCTGAGGGCAGGGCCCTTGTGGCTTAGAGGCTCTACCTCCTAATACTATCTCATTAGCAATATGTGAATTTGGGGGCACATTCAGACATATGATATGACATGACATAAGAGATCACTCTTACACTTGCCTAAAACTGCACTAAGTTGATTGCCGAGTTGAACTAAATTTCAGGCCTCTAGTATCTTTCAATATTAGGTATGGTCCCTGAATTATTATGGTTTGACTTAGGATTTTTTTTTTAATTTCACAGTGATGTGAAAGAGATATAAACTTCAATAGAAATTGTACTTGAATTTGGAAGTTTGATCATTTTTTCTGGGCTAGTGACATGCGGTACCATGCTCTGTCACCATGCTGGGCAGCAGCAGCAAGCTGCAGCTCTGAGTCAGACACCTGATCCTGAGAGTAAACAACTGATGCTCTACAGTGTACTGTGTTGCTAGGCTATCATGTTTGGTAGATAGGTGTATTAAATGCATTGATTTGTGATATTTTCTAGTTAACAATGGATTTATCAGGATACAACCCCATCAGCAGTCAGGGAGCATCTGTTCCTATGTAGTCCATGATGTCTTTATTTTTGTGCCATTGATGGTATTCTTTTGCCAGGAAATTAAGGGTTTTTTTTTGTTTTTTGTTTTTACACCAGATATTGAGCCCAGGTGTGTTTAACCACTAAGGCATATTCCCAGATCATTTTTAATTTTTTTTTTTTTTTTTTTTTTTTTTTTTTTTTTTGAGACAGGTCTTGCTAAGTTACTTAGGGGCTTGCTAAGTTGCTGAGTCTGGCTTTGAATTTGTGAACCTCCTGCCTCAGCCTCCTGAGCAGCTGGGATTAGAGGCCTGCACCACTACCTCAGGCAAAATTAAAGTTGATTATTTTCCAACTGGCAGTAACACACAGGGAATGGATTTGTAAAAGTTAGAAATGTAACATTGTTCTTATATATACTTTTTAAATATCCTCCTACGGAAGAATTTTTTAAAAAATATTTCCATCAAGTTGACTACCTTTTGCACTGGTTGGAGTGGATACTATAGACACCTCCATTGTACAGATGGTGGCAAATGACAGAAAAGAGGCAGGGGTTATGTGGCATGGCCAGTGCTTAGGGCAGCTGAGGAAAGCTGTAAGAGGATGTGTGTGATCTATAATGGGCAATGAAGAATGTGCAAAATGGGGCAGGTCATTTTGGCTGAGGGAAACCACAGCATGAAAGCAAAGACAAAAACGTCAGGGAAGATGCCCTGTGTAGATAGAGCATGGATTTGAGGGAGTAGCCTGTGGTGGATCAGGAGAGCAAAGCTCACACCTGTTGGTGCCGGATCCGAGTAGCACCATGCTAGGGTTTCGAACACATTTTTCTCATTTTTCACCACCTCTCCCTGAGTGAGGAAGGATCATATCCCCATTTTACGTATGAGGGACTGAAGCTCAGGGTAAGCTACTTGTGGTTGTTCCCTACTAACAGTTGAGGAGTCCACATTTGAAGTCAAGTTTGTCTTAACTTGGAAGTTGTTGTAATAGGCCAGCTATTCCCTCCACTGTATCATTCCATTGTGCTTACAGTGTCAGCACTTGACTCCTATTCTCAGGCATTGTGGAAGCATGCTGAGCAGGAATGGGCATTCCCAGAAGCACTCATCAGGGAAACATGGATGGAAGGATGGAAGGCAGAAGTAGCCCTTGCCACCATTCTAGTCCATGGGTGGTGGCCTGTAACATCTCACACCCAGACGTTGGAGTCACTAAATGACTATTGTCAGAGTTCTAGTTCTACCTTGTCCAGTAAAATTAAAATTCTATGCCCAATTTCATTCTTTCCTATTATCTTTTAGTACTACATGGGTTTCACTTTGGCATAATTCTTTTTTTTCCCCAGAATTGTTTTTGTTCTTTTTAGATAAACTTGACAGTAGAATATATTTTGACATATCATACATACATGGAGTATAACTTCCCATTCTTGTGCTTGTACATTATGTGAAACTACACTGGTCATGTATTCATATACGAACATAGGAAAAGTTATGTACAATTCATTCTACTGTCTTTCCTATTCCCATCACCCCCTTCCCTTCTTTCCCCTTTGTCTAATTCAATGAACTTCTATTCTTCCTTCCCCATCCCTTATTGTAAATACCTTTTAGCTTCTTTAACCAACACTTCTTCAAGTATGACTAACTCTGGACTAATTACTAAATGCCTGAGAAGTTCTTCATAATCCATAACACCTCTGAGACTTGTAACTGATATGATGAACTCTGACAGAAAAGATGTGCCACCTACCAAAATTGACCTTTCCTTTTACACTATGTCTGGAATGGTATATAAACAATAAAAATGTAGAATATCTATTTTTCATACTTAAAAAATACACCTGAAACTATTTAAACTAAGTTAAAGTAAAATAAGTGCTAAGGCAGATTATGCCACACCTTTTCTTTTTTACTTAAAAAAAAAAAAGGAAATGGAAAACATACCAATTCTAGAAGCCCCTGACAATGAATTGGATACTGAAATGGTATCAATAATGTATTTATATATGCCACATTTTCTTCCATGCATCAGCCATCTTTGGTACATATGTGTTGGATATTTGCCAAGTGAGAGAAATCTTACCACATAGAGAAGACCACCTTTTTTACAAGTAGCATGAATCATTATGGTAGAAGTAAAGTCAGCCCTTTCTGATTATACTTACCTTCCCTGCCTGATCAAATAGATTTTATCATTTATTTCTCTTTCCTCCCCTTTTTGTCGGTCCACCTCTACCTCTTTCTTCCCCATTTTAAAAACAAATCAGTTCATGTCATTTTTTTTCAATAAATGTCAGCATTCCCCTCCAGCAACTAAAAAATAGAAATTACATTCCAGAAAAGTATAATTTTCATGAACTTAAAAAAATTACATGAGATATATACTATAACTTAATATTGGTTTTACCATGTCCTCTAATTTGAAATGGAGTGAAATGCTTCTGTGGTTAAATCATAGCTCTTGTGCTGTTTGCTATAAAAGTTTCAAGAATATATATTTCAGATTTTTTCACCAAATAATCCAAAACAAATGCAACAGAGCTCAGAATACTTGAAACATATTTTCTGAATTTATCTTAAATCTCTCTGTTCCAGGGGGTTTTTGTGTGTGTGTGGATTAGGCCCAGCCCGTTTTTTCACCATCTATCTCCATCCTGGATTGATTGCTCTGAACAGCACAGAATGAGTTACATATGGTCCCACTTTGTCTCAGTTTGTAGGACCTCTGGGTTGGAACTCCATTTGATCAGAGGGAAGCCAACCATCGCAGAAATTTGGCTAATGTCAAAATCCTAGATATATATACATATACATATATTCCGGTTAGAATGTATATGTCCTGTTTTGGGTGGTGGTGTTTTGCTATCCATTGGTTCAATGGTTACTATGCTTAGAATGTTGATGATATTTTAAAAATGAAAAAGAAATCACCTACCTATTCTGATGATGGTGCTTTTGGACAGGAATCATGTTACAAATATGGACCAAGACTGGTATTCAATCCATCTTCCAGTAAAAATTATGAATATATCAAAAATCTTTCTCAAATTGAGATGAAGATAGAAATAACAAGATTATTGTAAATATAAGTTGAGATCTTAAGTTTGAAGAGAAGACCCATTGACAGCTTCATAGTCTGCATCCTATTTTCTTAGGATGTGGGCCATTTTGAAAAGAAAGATGCATGGGTTTGAGGTGTGTTTTAAAGTTTACATTTGGCCCTTAACTGTATGAGGGTAGGAAGGTGGAGCTGTGGCCATCAAGGTTCAGCTCTAGGGCCAGGGCACATGGAGCTGTGAGAGTAGCTGTCCCCTGCAAACTCCTGTCTTTCTGTTGGTCTTTTCCCTCTTTCTTTCCTTCTCTTTCCTTCTACTGCTTATTTGTTTCTTCATTACACCCGTTTGCCCTTCTCCCTTCCCCCTCCTGCTCTTCCTTTCTCTGTCTGTGCAACCACGTGCTTCAAGTCTGTGTATCTGGACTGCCTTCGCTAACAGTTCCGTGTGAGTGTTAGCAGAATGAAAGCCAGATGGACCAGCAGTTCCCACTGTTATCTCCCAGCCGACTCTGGCAAGCCTCCCTCTCTCTCTCCTTTCTTGGCATGACAGAAATATTTGCCTTTATTTAGGGAGACTTGTATTTGCTGCTGTACCTCTTCCCTCAGCTGCAACATAAGCCGAAAGCTATTTATTCCCTTGTTGCTGAGGTTGGTTGAGGTGAGTAGAATGTGCAATGAATTTATTGAAGAAGCAGTTTTAAGCTTGCCTAACGTGTATTTTTCTAGAATAAATGATGTACTGATACTACTTTCTCAATGCTTTGGAATAACAATATGAAGACAAGTTTTTGAACAATAAGTAAAGGTCGAAAAACTCTCCAATGTGTCTGTCTGCTATCGTTTCACTGAGGACACTTTTATTAAATCTAGGACATTTACTGTTCAGCCAGCAGTAAAAATGAAGAAACAGAGACCCTTGATACTGTTACCTGATCATCATGCAAAATGCACTTATTAGGATGATTCTTTATTCTTTTTATCACATCTTCCCTAATATGGTATCAACATTATTTTGACTTTTTAAAACCAAGTCTAAGGGAAATGGTTTTGAACAAAGATGAACTAGACTTGGAATATATATATATATATATATATATATATATATATATATGTATATATATATATATATACATATATATATATATATATATATATATATTTGGTACTGGGGGTTTAACCACTGAGCCATATCTCAAGCCCTTTTTTTTATATTTTATTTATAGACAGGGTCTCACTGAATTGCTTACTTAGGGTAGACTTGGAATTGTGATAGCAACTTGGGCTTTTCATTTTCTTCAAATAACTGACTTTTAAGTAGTTTTGAGAAATTTTCACTATGATTGTAATATTTTAAAAGGTCTGTTCTTTAATAGTTTGTTATGTTACTTTTGTAAGACTTTGAATAAGAAATATTTGTGAGCTGTGGAAGCATCTTGAAATATTTTTGGTGTGTGTATACACAAATATTTATAGGAAAGTAGATCTAAAAAAACAACAAAAACCCCATTTCATTTTCCTGGAGATTTAATGCTTTAATAAGTAGATTGGATTGAGAAAAAACTGTTCAAAGTTTCAAGGGAAAAGTATACTTCGGAGAATATAGTTCCGAATTATAAATGTTCATTGTTGGGTGATCAGGAAAATTCTCTATCTGTCCCATACTTAAAAAAACTAGGCATGTCTTTAGATTTTATTTAGTTCTCTGTTGGGGCTTTTACATGCTGACTTGTCTAAGATTATTAATTGGAGTTCTGGTCTCATGATTTTAAAATGACAGGTCAAAGATGCACACATTTTAAGTAAATAATAGCTTGACTTCATTGTGAAACTTCTAGCATTTATGTAGTGGTGATTTTTAAAGCAGAGAAGATAAAATTGAAGGGAGAGATGTGTCTGTGAGACATAACGTGTTTCATCTAATAGGCCAGAAAACCAGGCATAGAAAGGGGATGGCAGGTGTTACAGAAATTCATCACAGAGCCAGCTCCTGCCAGTGTCTCACCTGCATAACAGACTTTGGTTTTTGTTATTTCTGGGCTGTCATGAGGGGTTCATTATCATCCTTCTTCCTCATCTATTTTCTACTTCTTGCTAATGTTGGCTTCAGCTTTGAGTGAAGTTGTGCTGTTGCATATAACACTACCAAGGTAGCATCTGCCCAAGCCAGAAATAACAATAGGATATAATATAACCTAGTTACAAATGAGGTCTTGCCATCTGTGCTACCCCTTCTTAAGTGGAGTTTGGATGATAAAATCCTGATTTAAACTTTCGTAGATAAGCGTAGTTTATTGATAGAAGATGTTGAATTTCTTCTGTTCACTTGCTTTTTAAAAAGATAAATCCCACTTGAAACACTGAGGTGCTTAGGCGTAGAATAACCTGTTCCTGGTGGCACCCTCCAGATCGTACTGAGAAGCACTCCACAATGCCAGACTCACCTGTGGATGTGAAGACGCAATCTAGGCTGACTCCTCCAACCATGCCACCGCCCCCAACCACTCAAGGAGCTCCAAGAACCAGCTCGTTTACGCCAACAACATGTAAGTAGTCATATTTTGGATTTTGTGTTTTGGTTTTGAAGATTAAATTAAATTTTTTTCTGCAAATATAAAGGGAAGATAAGATTCAGCATTGGTGTATTATGCAGAAACGAAGCAAAAAAATCAGTTTGCTAGTCAATAGGTATTGACCACAAACCAAAGTATCATGTCTTATGTCTTATTGACACAACTGCCAATATTTGCTTTCCTTTGCACTATTTCTTGGGGTTTGGAGTTTCCTATGATTTTAGCAAAGGAAGAATATTGAGTTTGTTCTGTCCCTCTACTTAGTACCCCTATAACTTTTAATTTTGTCTAATGTGGAGCTCTTTATTTTAGTTTATTTTGACTTAGAACATGTTTTTAGGTTACTTCTGATCTTCCAATACCACTTTCCTCTATGTCAAATAATTATAATGTTAAAAATATAGTTTCCCTAAGTTAAGCTTCCCTATAGCGGAAGCCTTTCTGAAATTGGTAGCATCACCCTTGTCTTGAACCTGTGAGGCTTTTGTTAAACCTTTGCTCCATTACCACTTGGCTCGAATCCTGCATTCTTAGCGGTGTGTATTGCTTTCTGTCCCATCCTAGGAAAAGACATAACACTGACAGAGCAGCAACTTCCCTTTCTTTCCTGTATATTCCAGCAGAGAGAGTGAATAGCTTTGTTTTAGTCGATCTCAAAATTCTGGTTAAAATTGTCATCAAGGATTTGTGAAACTAATAAGTGTTACCTGTTGCAGATAATACTATTTACAGACCATGTGCCATGAAATCCATAGGAATGAAAAATAACTAACAGGCAAAAATAGATCCGTGGGACTATAAGGGATCAGCAAAATACACATCCTAAGCTGTTTATGCAGTGTTGTGCTGCCATTTAAAAGACCTTTCCAAATGTGTAAGGAACAGAAGACTGTGACGTGCCAAGTTGTAACCCTGTCATCTTACATTTGGCTTGTTGTTACCCAAAGTTACAGTGGTAGGCATATGTCTCTTGTGAGATGGCTGCTGAGCTATTGTTTCTTGACAGGTTACTTTGGTTCTCATTTGGGATAAGAGAAGTACATTATTATCTTGAAATGAAACTCTAAGAAAAACAGGTTCTTGAAAACTTCCTCAAAATGTTACTGGAGATAGTTAATCACAATTATAATGATAAAGATCCATTTGGTAAATTAACTGAATTAAGATAATAGAATCATTATTTTCCTCAGAAATATGCAAGTCTTTTTCTAGCCTAGTTTGTATGAATTATTATCTTGATGTTCAAATAAATTTCATTGGAAATAAATTTACTGAATTACTACCACGCCATGTTCTTGGTTGGACTGAGGTGTCTCTTTTAAATTTCTTGAACTAACTCCTTGATAAATATCATATCCATTTGGTCTTCTTACGTAAAATTTGCATTTTTCCCTAAATAAGTGGTTAAGAAATATGAGGAGGAGAAAATAGCCTTCTAATTGGGTGGTATAAGGTTAAAACTTGAAAGTCTATTTCTATAAACACAGCTGTCAGTTGTGTGTACAAAACATGATTAAAAATGTTCAGTGATAAATTTAGTCTCCACCAAATGTACACTTTCTCTAGGGGAGCAGTTTAGGAAGGAATGGTCCTGTTATATTGATGTAAGCCTGTGACAAAAGGCTGACTTGCAAAGCTGTTTGTTCTATGTTTGAAGCATTTCAGGTGGTTGGCATATGTGCACATGGGAGGCAGAGCTGGCCCTGTGTTTCAGCAGACTCCATTTATCATCAGCTTCTGTGCAGAATGCCATCCCTCAGTGTGCAGAGTAGACCAGTTTAGTGAGAGAGTGCCTGAGTCTGGTGATCTTGTGAAGTCCAGTCATTTTGCAAAGTCCAAACATTTTTTCTAATTGTAAAATCACTAGATTTCAGGGGAAAGAAACCCGATAGCAATTTCCTTGTGCACATTCTTTGTAAGTTTATTTATTTTATTTTTTTCCTTCTGATTTTGTGCCCTTGACAGTAACTAATGGCACAAGCCATTCTCCTACAGCCTTGAATGGCGCCCCCTCACCGCCCAATGGCTTTAGCAACGGGCCTTCCTCTTCCTCCTCCTCTTCTCTGGCTAATCAACAACTGCCCCCAGCCTGTGGTGCCAGGCAACTCAGCAAGCTGAAACGGTTCCTCACTACCCTGCAGCAGTTTGGAAATGACATCTCACCAGAGATTGGAGAAAGAGTCCGCACCCTTGTGCTAGGACTGGTGGTAAGCTGACAAAACCAACCTGTTTTCTAAGGGTAGGGGAGAGTCGGGCAGGGAGAGTCAGAAATTTAGACCCCATTCTCACAGCATTTTTGTACTGTAAGATTTGTGTGCAAGTCTGATATATTCTGCAGTAACACATTTTCTAATTTTACATTATGTATTGACCAATCCCCACCATGTTTCTTTTACTATTTGATGAAAAAAAAGAGCTATATAAACTTATTGTTATCTTGTTTATAAATGCATGTTTGCATGTACATATGTGTGTATCTGTGTATCTGTATGTATGTGCACGTGTCATGTACATATGCATATATACATATGAATATATGTATATATATTTAATATATACATATGTACATGTGTATGTATGCATATTCAATAAATATAATCTCCTGGCATAGTTAATGACTTTCACCAATGACAATATGGTATTGTTATGTTACTGATTCATTCTAATTAGGTGCTCATAACTGAGTTGCTTTGAGGGATTTTTATTATCCACTTAGACAAATAAGGATTTATAACAAGTAACACATTCTTCTTTTATGCAAACAATCTTTAAAAAGATTTTAATATCTTAATAACAGTACATAAAATTTGCCATCTTGCCATTTTTAACTGTAGGACTCATGGACATTACATCTATCCATGTCACACAGCTGTCACCATAGTCCATCTCCAGGGCTTTCTCATTACTCCAAACTGAACCCTCTACCCATGAAATAATAACTCCTCATTTCTTCTCTCCCTAACCCTTGGTAACCATTAATTGTTGTTTTGTTTTTAAACCAAATCTTGTTATAGATAGAATTACTTAAACTATTAGATTGAGAGCAGAATTGTTGATTTTGGTGCATATACTGAATTTTGTACATTATCACCCTGGAAATGAGAACATATATATATCCTTTTTGCCCTAAATCACTTTTACCTTTATTGAGATTTTCTGCACAAGCAGGGAATTCTCTAGCACTTAGGAAGGCTACTATCCCATAGCAGACTGAGCCATAGAGGAGCTATAAGACACATATTCAGTCCTTTTATCCAGGCTTATGGTGGAGCTGAAATTTGGATGATAGGCAGCAGTTTCCTTTTTCTTGGAATAGATCATTTATTTTTATTACAATCACTGCATCCTACATTTGACAGAGATTTTGCAATTTAAATTTTAGCCACTGCCTCTCCTTTCCACTCCAAGAACAAAAGGATTTGCTATTTCCCACAGTCTATCTTACACACCTAACACAGCTCCAGGACAGAAAGTGGACTTGGGCAGAGGTGTGTCAGGATGCTTTAGGTACTTTGTCAGTCTTGTGTTTTACATAATAGACTTTTCAGCATATAAATAAGTTAGACTAAAGAACCACAAAGTAAATCCAAGGTAATTATTGTATCTAGTAGATACATTATTGGTAAAAAATGTTTTTTCCTCCCAACCTGCTTTATAAATTTAATATGTTTTTTTATTAAAAGGTGTTTCAGCACTGAGGTGCAACTCAGAGGTAGAGAACTTGCCTAGTATGTGAGAGGCCCTGGGTTCCTTCTCTAGTAGGAAAAAAATAAGTTTTTTCATAACTACTTGGTTCCCCTAAGTAGATCTTTCTCCATAGTAAGTGGTATACATTTTGTGGGGGAAAGGAGGTGGTACCAAGGATTGAATTCAGGGGCAATTGA
>CM046658.1:127261712-127306712 GCA_025594165.1 Tamias sibiricus
ATTTTTGATTTTGTGGCACATGGTATCCAAACTCCAACTTCACGAAGGAGGAAAAAGTTTTTAAAATATTTGAAAATATATTACCCACATAATCATGATTAGGTTACTAATTACAAAAGGTTTATTTTTAGCATTGTTATCATATAGGAAGTCACATTACTACAGTGTGTGGAATGTGCTTATTTTTAGCTAATACCCTAGTCTTTAAAACTTTCTAAGGCAGTATGCTATGGTATTATTATGAGATAGTTCCTTGATTAATACTCTCAGAAAGTGGATTTTAGTTACCAGGAGGCAACTCTAGTGCCTGTCCCTGATAACCTGGAAGTCCTTCTTTTTATTAATTTTTTTTTTTGGATGTTGATGGACCTTTATTTTATTTATTTATTCATATGTGGTGCTGAGAATCAAACTCAGTGCCTCACACATGCTAGGCAAGCTCTCTACCACTGAGCCACAACCTTAGCCCCTGGAGGGCCTTCTTAAGGGCTCTGAGCCCAAAGATTGAGGCAGCTGGAACTTTCTATGTTCAGAAATGCCTTTGTATTAGATGGGTACATAGTATTTGTGTACATGGTACCTGGTTTCTACAGATAACATCTATGAGTTGCAAAGAAGTTTGTTATTGATTTTTTTCCTTGATTTTGAGAGATAACCATTATTGGGGATGAATGTTCATACTTCCCTACTATCCCCTCCTTTCCCCTTCCCTCAAAAACCTAATAAAAAGAAAAAGCAACAATAATCTGGATTTAAAATGTCAGAGTAGGCTCAGATAAAATGCTGCCTTAGGTTTTCATTTTAATGTCTTACTATGTGTGAAATTGCTTCCTTCTCTTTTATTACATTTGAGATTTCCAAAATTACTATCAGCCTATAAAAAAGCTGGTTCTGAGAGTCTTTATTTAAGGTGCTGGGATAGGTGAGCAGTGAGAGTAGCATGTACACAGGATTTCTTCTAATATATAATATTTATATGTTCACGTATCTATGTTCCTTAAGATAAGGCTGATAGAAGCAGGTTGCTTTTGTAGACTACTAGTGTGTACTGCTTTGAGTATGAATTCTGCTTTGTGTATGAATTTCAAGTGGGACATCCGACCATACCAACCCAGGCCATTACTTAATTGTTGTATGAATCTGATGATTACGAAAAAGAATCTTCGTGTTCCTATGTTTTCTAATATATTTTCACTCAAGTTAGTAATTGATTAAAAGACATTTCATGGGATTATCCTGTTTGACCTGTATAAATCACTAGATCCAAAACTGAATGTGTCAGGGAGACACTTTTGAGATTAATCGGACCATGTTTGTATTTCACTACCCTCTTTCTTTCTTAGAGAAAACAAAAGTTACTCGTGGATGGAGCTGCAATCTCACATGCTGTAAAATTTATATTGCCCCATAAAGGGCCCTTAAAAATCATTAGTGCACTGCTGGTGTTATCAATGAGGAAATGGAGGAGAGGTGAAGTGACACGTAAATCCAGGCCCTGTCCTAGAGTTGGCCCTGACATTGAACTGAAGCGTGCACATGACAACATTGTGCTGCAGCTGTGTTGCCTACACTGTTTCAGAGTTTGAGCAGCAGGCAACTAGGTGGACAGGTCGGAAGCAGCCTCCCAGTCCACCTTCTCACTCCTGTCGCACTCTTGCAGGCCAACCTGCCCCTGCTGCAGCGCGAGCTCCTCCACTGCGCAAGGCTGGCCAAACAGAACCCTGCCCAGTACCTCGCCCAGCATGAACAGCTGCTTCTGGATGCCAGCACCACCTCCCCTGTTGACTCCTCAGAGCTGCTTCTCGATGTGAACGAAAACGGGAAGAGGCGAACTCCAGACAGGTGAGAGGGTGGATGGACCCTGGACCTATCACAGCCTGGTCCTCCTACCTGTGGTATAAGGACATGTTTCTTTGTAGTTTCACTGCTGGCCTTCATCTATGGGGGAATAGCAAGGATATAAGAATGCAAAGTCTCAGCAGCATTTTGCATAGTATATGTGAAATGTGGAGACTCTTAAAACGAAACTGTGTTTTACGACTTGATTTGTCATATACTTGGTTTCTTTTCTCTACTTTTTTTTCCTTATTTTTCTGCGTTTAATCAGGCATGATGCAACAGCCTATGAGATGTTGACACTGGCCTAGTTATGTTCCAGATTCACAGTTGATTAAGATCCTTGGAACTGCCCAGAGACCTCTGTCTGTGACAGACTTAGCTACCCTTAAGTGTATTAGCTGCCGTGCAAATCAGAATATTATTAAAAGCCAGTTTATAGTGCAGTCATTACATAATTCTCTGCTAAGCAGTTTTTATGCTACAACCTCTGGAATTTTTCTTCCCTTGACCTAGGATTTAATAGTTTAAAATTCCTAAAGCAAAAGTTTAAATATTAGTGAAATATTGAAGAGTCACCTCCTCATATGACCTGCCAATGGTACTCCTTTCTTCTTCTTGCAAATTGTATTTTCTTGGTCATATTTAAGAGTGAATTAAGAGCATTTAGTACATTTGCTTTTAAAGGGAACTGCTTAATGTGGGTACCCGAGTGATATGTCTACACAATGATGAGAATGAAGAAGTGGCTCAGGAATAGATTTACGTGTCTATTCCTGTCCAGTCTGAGTCCATTAACCTTGTGGGAAATAAGTACTGTGTGCAGGTATTGAGATATTTCAGTTCCATGTTTCTAGGATAACGTGATAAAAGAATTAGGGAGAAGCTCAATGGCAAATTGAGAAGAAGAAAATTTATTTTGGGGGAGAGGAGGGTGTAATAAACAGATTTAGATAGTTAGGATAAACACAAAGATAATCCTCTAAGCAAAATTCAAAATGGGCATGACCTCAGCTAGAATTCCTAACTACTGAGTAACCATAACACAGAATGTGAAAACTTGGTTCATTCATTTTTTCTATATTCCCAGCCATTTTTCCACTGGCTCTTTTCTAGTAATTTTTATTTGACTTTCCTGGGACAATCCTGAGGTAAGCTCTAAACAGTTAACCTTGAAATCAAAACTTCATATTAAATTCCACAGACACTCAGCATTCTTGTTCTGATCTCTAACACACTCTCTCTCTCTCTCTCTCTCTCTCTCTCTCTCTCTCTCTCTGTGTGTGTGTGTGTGTGTGTGTGAGAGAGATGTGTGTGTGTGTGTGTGTGTGTGTGTGTGTGTGAGAGAGAGAGAGAGAGAGAGAGAGAGAGATTCAGTCAGGCAGAATGCTCTTAAAAAGAGTCTGTCTTGTTCTCTGGTTATTCACAGACAGTTGCTGTAGTCAGAATTCATATGGTTGATCTTTGGATGGAACATTCCTTTTCAAGAGGAACCCTGAAGTGTATGTTATAATGGAAAGATGGCAAATAGGCTTCCTTAGAATTAGAAGAAAGAGTAATGAGACTATGTTGTGTAAATACATTTGTATCTTGTGGGAATTTGATCAGAGCCAAGAAAATATAGACCTCTACAGTATTGGGGTTTTTCTATATATTTTCTGCATGTATTGCCTGCATCTTGTTTGCATCTGCATTTTCCTCTTCTCTGGTTATTTATCTGCATATCCAGCTCTACTATATGAAATTTTATAGAGTATGGAGCTGTCTGACAGCAGAGCTTTTTTGTTTTACTGAATGTTTTGTTGGTGCATATGGTCTGACATGGATGAGCAGCCACGGTGAGATTTTGGAGTCTATTAAACTGGCTCATTAAAAAGATCAATCTGTTTCTGTAATAACACTGGGAGCCATCAGTCACTAAAAGAGGGAAAAACTGACACCTGAGGAGAAAACACATTTTGGTAATTTGTTCATGACATGTCATGAACAAAAGAGCGCTCTATATTTTGTTTACAACTTTGGGGGTTTAAATTCTGTGACAATTGCTGAGTTAATGTACTAAACAACCATCACGTGTTATGGAGATGGGCTTTGGCAAATTGAACTTCTCATTCTTAAATATTATTGACACACGTTATATTTTTTTCTTTTTTAAAACATTGTTGTTTAAAGGAATTTTACAGTCCAGGGAAGTCTATGGAATCTCTTTTTCCTTTATTTTTCCTGTATACAAGAGTAAAATGTTCTCTAATTTCTTTAAATAATAGCTCTGGGGAGAGTTCCTGAATTTGATGTCTATGGTAGAATACTATGGAACTCAAATTAGAAAAAGACAATTTTCACTTAAAAATCATGCTTTGTTTGTCCTGTCCCAAATATTAGAAAAGAGAATTCTGATTTGTATTTTTCTCACTATGTCAAAGTTATATGAAATGAATACCTTCACAAATAGAGACTATAAATTAAGGGCACTCTTTTTTTTTTTTTTTTTAATTGGGGATTAAACCCAGGAGCGCTTTACCACTGAGCCACATCCCCAGCCCTTTTTATTTCTAATTTTGAGACAGGGTCTGAGTTGCTTAGGGCATCACTAAATTACTTGAGGGTGGCCTTGAACTTGTGATCTTCCTGCCTCATTCTCTTGAGTTGCTGGGATTACAGGTAGACACCACCATGGCCTGCTAAGGGCACTGGTTTTAAACCTGCTCTCTGTGATGGCTTCTAAAGACAAGAGCTTTTGTATGGAGTGTGGAGGGACATGCACAGCTAGTGCTTGATTTCATGGAGACTGAGTGAAGAAATACTAAGGTTTTAGAGCAATACTAGTTATTCTAATTAATGCTGCTGTCCATTCTTTCTCACAGATTTGATATCACAGCTTTTTGTTATAATTTGCCTTTCATGTTGTGTTCTCACCTGTTCTGCTAATTTTCTGACTCAGGATTTTTCTTGCTGAAGAAACCAAATGAAATGATCTTTGGTTTTGTATTGGTATCATTGTTTTTGTTATTGTGGTTTGTTTTCCCTTTTCCCCGTACTGTCTCAAATGATAGATGCTATTAATCCCTTTCTTATACATTATCATTTTAATTGGACTGCTTTACATTAACTGCAGTTTAACACCTCCAGGCATTTATTACAGAGGCCACATAGTTGGATTAATATGTATTTCTTCCCCCCTCCCCAATAATTACACATTTTCTGGAATGACTTGCTTGTACCTTAGAATTGCATAATTTGTCAACTAGGAGGGATACACCAGACCAACTCCTCCTGTTTACACTTGAGGAACCTAAGGCCCAAAGAATTTGTCTAGGGCTACAGAGTTTCTTAGTGGACAAATCAGCATATGTGTGTGTGTGTGTGTGTGTGTGTATTTTTAAAATATTTTATCATTATTATTATTATTGATACGCGGGATTGAATCCAGGGCTGCTTAGCCACCAAGCTACATCCCTAGCCCTTTTTTAAATAATTTTTAAATTTGGAAACAGGGTCTCACTGAATTGCTTAAGGCTTCGCTAAGTTGCTGAGGCTGGCTGTGAATTTGCGATCTTCTTGCCTCAGCCTCCCAAGTTGCTAGGATATAGGCGTGAGCCACTGCACCTGGAAAGATGAGCATATTTACATAGCTGAAATCTTCCCATTACACAAACGTGGTTTTTTTTTTGGTGACAAATTTAAATAAGGAAAACTTAACCAAGAAATACGTTTTTATTTTCTTACTTTCTCACATTTCTTTTCTTTAATTGCTCAAGTGGGTAAATGCCATCATATAATATTCTGAGGTTTTCTAAATTCTGTTAATGATAGAAGATCCAAAGTGAGCTAGATTGCCTGCCTTAATGAGTAAGTTAGAAAATGCCAAAGGTTTGAGGGTCTAAAGATAGTCATTTTGAAAGCATGTTGTTTGATGTGAAACTTATCATTGCATTACTCACCAACTGAACAGAGTGGACCATTTCTCCTTTTCTGTGAAATGATCAGGGTGTCAGTGATTATGTCCTTCTGAAAAGAACAGAGTGTATTTTATAAGAAATTGTTCAATCTAGGGGCTGGGGTTGTGGCTCAGCGGTAGAGCGCTCACCTAGCACGTGCGTGGTCCGGGTTCGATCCTCAGCACCACGTAAAAATAAAAACGCATTGTGTACAACTAAAAGCAAATAAATAAATATTTTTAAAAAAATTGTTCAATCTATGCAAGTAAGAATGAAATTTGTATGATCTATTGCATTTAATATTCCATGAGGAAAATGTAGGAATTCTATCTTCAACTTTGTTTTACATTGCATCTTTTATGCATTCCTCAATTTCAAGAAATACATGAACATCCCAGGAGTCATTATTATTTTTCATATTAGTCACATCAATTGTGAGATGTCTAGTGAAATAGCATTCAGTTACATTTATATGGTGGGAAAGACAGCGTGATTGTAGAGGTCTTCCAGGCTCTGCAGCCTCAGCCTTAATTGGCAGCCTTACTTCTTGCCACACCCCAGGTCTCTTCCCTCCTGAACAGAATGTCCTAGCTGTACTCCTACTGATGGTTTCTTCTCTTTCCTGCTTCTTATATGTCAGGATTGGCTTTACAGCTTGTCTCAGTAGTCTTCATGTGAATGAAGGTTCCTAGTCATAAATCCTATAAGAATGGTTACAATTTATTAGGCATTAGATGTGCCAGGCCCTGTAAGTTTTTTAACTACTAACATATAGCACTTATTTTCTAACAGTGCTATTGATGTAGATTCAGGAAGGCTGAATGACATGTCTGAGGTCACATGGCTTATAAGAGACCCTGAGGGATTCTAATCCTAGGCTCCCAACTCAAACACCTGTGTTCTCAAAACCACAATTTTTTGCCACCAGCCTCTGCATGTCCTATCTTGGAAATAAAAGGCTTTGACTAACTTATCAAATGCCAACCATGTGTTAGACCCTGTATATAGACTCTTTCTATAGTCCTCTCAGCACCTCTGACTTAACCCCCATTTAGTAGATAAAAACAGAAGATCTTAGAGGGTAGGCCCACCAAGATCACATGACCAGCAAATAGCAGAATAAAAAATTGAAGCCAAATTTCATAGAACTGCAAAGCCCCTGCTCTTTTGAGTATACATTATGGAGTAATCCTTTCTCCTTCTGAGCTCTCCTAGACCATGTTCATGCTATTCATGTGGTACCTTCTCTCTACAGATCCCACACAAGCATACAGAAGCCTTGTAGCTCCAGTTAACTTATTTTTATGGTAAAGAATGTGTCTAGTGTTAAATCATTATCTTATGGAGAGTTGGAATGATCATGTGTCATTCATCTTTATATTCCCACTGAAGCTTAGGCTAGTAAGTTATACATGGTGGGTACCTAAAACAAAATAAAGCAAAATACTACAAATAAAATACCCCCACCACCTGAAAAAACAAATGGTTCAAGATAAATTTAATGCAGTTATTTTCAGTAATATATCAAATGACTTCTCCCCCCAAGAGTCTTCATTTACTTCTTTGGTTTTAAAAGATGCATCTCTGAGTTAGACATGGTAGCATATCCCTGTGATCCCAGAGACTCTAGAAGCTAAAGCTGCAGCATAGCAAGTTTGAGGCTTGCCTGGGCAACTTAGCAAGACCTGTCTGAAAATAAAATGGGATGGAGATGAAGAATAAGTCTCCAGTGTCACAAAAAAAAAAAAAAAAAAAATAGAAAATCTCTGAAATACAACAATGAAAACAGCCCTTAATGGCCCAGGGACCCAATACTAAGATGGATTCACTGACCAGAAAACACTGGAGGGCTCTAATCGAATGTGCAGATGAATTAGAAGAAGAAAGCCTCGTTCCAAACAGCAGGAAGAGAAGAAATGGAATATTTCAGCAGTGACAGAGATTAGGAAACACAAGGGGGACAGCCAGTAACAGGCAGTGTAATGGTTGAGCAGATGGCCAGCGTCAGGAGACACGTGACAGAAAAATTCCACCTTCCTACTGTGGGAGGGAAGGCTCAGGTGGATCTGTGAACCTGTGCGTTGTAATCCATGAAGGTCCAGGCATTGTGTTTTTGTGTCCAGAGTGGCACACATCCACCTGCCTCTTATTTACTTCTGAAGACATTAGCATGCAGCTCAGGAAGTTCTCTCTGAGGTGGTTGTTCTGCAACAGAGAGATTAAAGGCACTTCTCTCCATCTGGCTGGCCAGGTAGTGATGGTTCTGTGGCATTCAGCTCTCTGTTCTTAACCATCTAAATGTCCCCCTTCCTCCAGAGTGATAGCAAAACACAGAAATATTGCAGGTTGTCATGAAGAATTAAGTTTGATTTTCTTTTTAAGGAGGCAGGGGAGTTTGTAATCTATTTTGTTTCAGATATATTATTCAGCACCACGAAAACTGAATTATGTGAAATTCTTATTTAAACTCTCCTATTTCCTAACAGTTTCTGAAGAGACTTCTTACTAAATTATGTTTTCAAATATGATGACAGGAGTGATTTCCCCCCCTTCAACTCAACATCTATTTCTTCTGTGGCCTTAACAAACTGTGTGCATTAGAAAAGGGAAGGAAAACAGGTTTGATGTTGAGTTATTATTGTCTTTGATCTTTAATAGAACTGTTACCTCCTAGAATTGAGATGTAGACTTCTAAAATTCAAGAATAAAGAATAAAGTAAGATTCAGTGTCTGACAGATGTTAGATCTCATAGGAACTTTAGATCAGTGTCTCACTGCTACTTGTTTTTTGGGGAGCCCTGGGTGGGACATGGCTGACCATGCAAACAGCAAGCAGATGGGGTCCAGCAAGCAGTGAGTGACTGGACCAAGATCAAGGTGTCCTGGACAAAAGGAGGGGCCTGCGCCACAGGTGCTTAAGAGATAAGCGATAGGAGTTGGATTTGGAGAAGATCGTAGAATGACTTCCAATGATGGTTTGGAAGGTGGCTCAGGAAGCACCAGAGAGTCAAGGCCAGGTTAAACATGCTTATTTTGAAATGCCCGTTGTAATTCAAGCGAGCAACTAAGGCATGTAATATATTTATTTGCAACAGGGCTTAGATTAGAATTTGCCCTTCTTTCCTGTTCTAAGGTTTATTGTGATGCCACTTTGCCTCCCCCTAGAACAGTCTTTATAATCACATTTCCCCCATATTAAGAAAAAAAAAATCTTAATGTAGGGGAAGAAAGAAGCTTATACCTTCTCCTGTCATTAGGAGATTTATCCTCTTCTTTTATGTACTATTTTGACTATTTATGAGATTTTTTTTTCTTACTTCCTCTTTTCCTTGACTCTGATACTATTTTATTATACATGTTACTATGGGGGTATCAGTGCACACTAGCCAACCATGCCTTGTTAAATAATGTGTGTAGAGTTTTATAAAAAAATTTCATGTTCTTTTGTAAATGGTCAGTTTATAGATCCTATTATTGAGGAACTGGGGTGGGGAAAGCCTCCAGTGGCATAACGTGTAAGTTATTGCTGTCTCCTCAGTTGTCCCCACAGTTGTTATTTCCTGTGAGTGCATTTTACCAGTTAGGAAACTGAGGCTGGAAAATTAAGGAATCCGGGATCATGCAGCCAAATCCTGAGTGCCCTCTGGGCTCAGGTTGTCAGACCTTGACAGAGAAGCTAAATGTTGAAGTGCTCAGATGATGTTCAGGAAATTGTCTCCTGGTACAAAAAAGGAATATCCAAAGGTAAAGTTTAAGACCAAACCAAAACTTGGTTCCATGTGTCTGTGAGACCTGACAGGCTTCCTTGTAGAGTTTGAGTTATTTCAAGGGCATGCCTTATGGGACAATGAAAAGTGTTTATTTTTGTCTAGTACAATTTGAAAGGGCAACAAATTAAAATACAAGTACAGAATTTGCCTAAGCAAATGAGGTATAGGTAGCTGAAGGTGTTTCTAAGAAGCAGACAGATAGCAATTAAGTTGTTCTAGTCACCATTCTGGATGAACATCCTTTAATTTGGGCCAGCCTAAAAGCTAGTTGAGAGTGATTGGGGGAAGCAACAGGGAGGTCTTTTGTAGCTTTATTTCTATGAAAGTTTCCATGCTTTGCTGTTATAAAATGTAACTCTCTGTGAGTGATGAGCCTTATCATTTCACTATCTGTCAGGAGTGAGGGGACCCAGAAAAGGACAGCAAGGACATGCAGAAGTCAGGGGACAGATGCAGGGCCCAGCCTCGTCTCTTAGGTCATCGCTGCCCTTACATTAGGGGAAGAAATGCTCCCCACCCCCATATAATTGGGTCATCAAAGTAATAACACCAATGAGGGCTCATGTGAGGTTGAAGGTTAATAACATATCGAACCATCTGAAAGTTATCAGGATTCTTCTGGTGTTGTATGTTGTTGATGTTCTCATTGAAACAAAAAGAGACAGTATTGTAGGTTGGGTTGGTTTCACACAAATCGGTCAAAGATGTTTCATATGTAGGAATGCTATAGGGAAGGTACAAATCTATAATCTCAGCTACTTGGTGGGCTGAGGCAGAAAGATCACAAATTCGAGGCCAGACCTTGTAAGGGCAACTTACAAAACTCTGTCTCAAAATAAAAAGGGTTAGGGATGTCATTCAGTGGTAGAGCACTTGCTTGCACATGCAAAGCCCTGGGTTCAGTCTCCAGCATTGTGGGAAAAAATAAATGCTACAGGATCTGCTCAATGGTATTTTGAGGATATATATATATAATTTCCACACACAATGAACAATTTATTTGTATGTTGTTTGGTTTGACCAGAGAACCATCAACTCTGTGTATTTTGATCTGCAGAACCATGATATTAAACTGTATAGAATAATTAGAATATTATAATACAGAACAACCAAATTGTCAAGTTTTCAAACTAGAAAGAACCTCAGAAATCATCTAGTCCAGTGGTTTTCAAACTTATTTTTGGCAGCAGACTTTTTCCCTTAAAAATGAAATCTTAGGGGGAACTCCAATTTTTAACACAATAATAAGGGGGTTCCTTGAACCCTTTAAATTTTGATTGGTTGGAGGAAAAGGTCTTCATTGCCTGCAGAATCCATTAAGCACCTCAGGTGACATAGTTTGAAAACCATTGATCTAGTCCCACCCTTTCATTTTATAGATGAAAGACAGGTCAAGAGAGGTTAAGTGACTTGTCCAAGGTCACACAGCTAGTCCTGGAAGAGCCAGGACTAGATCTCAGAATTCTTGATTTCCAGTCCAGTGTTCTTTCCTTTACACCACACTGCCATAAGGTAGGTGCTGAGTTAGCATTATGTTCATAGTTATTAATAGTCTTCAGTATTTTCCAACTGATTTATGCTGGTAATATGCATTGAACATTCAAGTGTATTATTCAGAAATGCAGAGGATGAAAATACAGATTGAAATCACATAGGTGTACTCTTAGAAGATAAATCAATATCTAGAATGTTTACTTTCACTTTTAGAAATTATTTTAAAGCAACACATTTAGGTAATGTCTGAGCTATACTGGATATTTTAGTCTGATACCAATGATCAATATGTATGGAGTCAGTATGTTTTTGTGCAGACATGCACTTGATGGGAGCAGCATTGAGATCGCTGGCTGCCACTCCCAGGGGGACCATGCACTGCTGTCATTTCCATTATGGGCCAGTCTCCTGTCTTTAGCTTGTGTCTCCTCCTTTAGAACAGTGTCTCCCCCATTTAACTTATAGTGGGCATGAGCTCATTTCACATTCAACTTTGCAGACTTTCCCTTGGTTCTTTGTGTTCTTATACCTTCTGTCTCTGACCCTTTTGTTCTTCTCAGTCTGGTTATCTAAGTTGTCACTGGGACTCTACCCTAAAGGAACATAAGGTTCAGTCATTGTAGAGCCCTGTTGCCCCTGATGATATCCATTGTTGGTCCAGTTTCCACTCAGATGTTCCTCTCTGGTATTATCAGACTGTCACTAGGTGCCAGAAAAGTAGAAAAGTGTCTGAAGTTCTCTATATTGTTTTACCAACTTGAAAAACTAAGAGAGACACAGAAATCTGCAGTATTACCACTGTGAATGGGTAGAATTCTTAGGAGATTTCTCTGGGAACATAGATGCTGCCACTGGTCTAAGAATAAATTGCTGGTTCCTGAGCAGAGCCAGCTGCTGTGGGAAGCCTTAGTTCAGGTACTGTGATTCTGTCGGAGTTGGATGCAACTTGTTTCTATCTTATCAAATATATTGAGTAAGTCTCTAAGCAATAGAGATTCCTTAGAAAATATTTCTTTGGCCCTACTTTTGTTTGAGAATCAAACAGCAGTGATCAGTTTTTAGGCCTCATTTATGAAATGCATTCCTTCTGGATGCCAAGTTCAAAGTTCTGTGGATCACATGAGGAATGCTGTTGCTGTAAGAGCTGATGACCTCAGATAAGACACACAAACTCTCTGGGTGTGTGTTTCTTCCACTTAAAGGGGGAGCGATTTAGATATTCCTCTTAGTTGCTGCTGACTGATCATGTTGGTGACACAAAATAATGTTAGTGTTCCAGATGCTGCATTGCTCATTATGTTAGCTCAGTTGACCTCATTTTCCAATAGACTTGGTGATGATGCAAAGGTTATGTGTCTTTGCAGTCCAGTTCTGTAGCCAATGGCCACAGCAGGCTATTGAGTACCTGAAAAGTGGCTACTGCCACTGAAGAATTGAATTTTAAGCTTTATATAATTTAAAAATTAGGTAACATTTGAATTTAAAGTGTCACATGTGGCTGCTGTATTGGACAACCCAGCTCTCGGGTGTTCTCTGACACGAAAATCAGATGCCAGGTGGAACAGGTGTGCTGCATTCTTCCAGAGAGTGATGATTTATGTCCTGCTGAATTGTCACTGGCTGCAGTCTGTCCTAGGGTAGCTTGTTAGAAGTCAATCACTTTTTTTTTTCTTGCATGAAAATGCAGAAAAAGGAGATTGGATTTCCTCTTATTTGTGACTTAACCACATGGGCTTCAACTGGAAAGATGTTTGTTAATTTGATGACAAGTGACGCATTTTCTCCTATGCTAAGTCTCATATCATTTGGGCCTCAATGTGGGTTTCAGGGAATTCCTGTAAGTTTCCTGGGAAGCTGCTGAATTTTGAAAGCTTCTGGCTAGTAAAAGGAATATTCTGTTGATACAAGCTTGATATGATCATCTGAACTATGCTGGTTTCTGAGTCTTTAATAAAACAAAACTCTTTTTCTTCTGCCCCCCCAGAACCAAAGAAAATGGCTTTGACAGAGAGCCTTTGCACTCAGAACATCCAAGCAAGCGACCATGCACTATTAGCCCAGGCCAGCGGTACAGTCCAAATAATGGCTTATCCTACCAGCCAAATGGCCTGCCTCACCCCACCCCACCTCCACCTCAGCATTACCGTTTGGATGATATGGCCATTGCCCACCACTACAGGGACTCCTATCGACACCCCAGCCACAGGGACCTCAGGGACAGAAACAGACCTATGGGTAAGACTGAAAGATCTATTCACTTTTTTGGCGATTGGATGTTTTAGGTTCTTGCATCATTACTTCTCGACTGAGTTTGAGGCTTGAAATCTTATAGGGGCAAAGTTTTGCTTTCTTTATGAGAAAACTTGATTGGTGTTATTAATATACTCTATTATATAATTGAAGACAGCAGGCTAATTTTCTTTTTGTTTTGGGAGGAGGGCATCAAAATTAATAATAAAACCCTCAATTATGGTAACAAAAGCAAAATGAATTTTTAGCTTATATCTTTTTTTAACACAAGAGATTTCATATGTAGTCTGCCTCCCACAAATATTTTTCAAAATTAATTTCTTTTATTGTATATTTTTAAAATTTCAGATAGTATGAGTTCATTTAGATATGTCCAGTCTCCATGATATTCCATATTTCCAAAATATGATATGGCATACTGTTCATGGCTTGACAGTGAGGAATGCTTGGTACTTTTCTTTGCTAGAAAATGCCAGTGATTGAAATTAGTATTGTCAATTTTGCATCAAAGATCAGAATACAGAATGAATGAGTTTGGTAAAATTTGTGTCCAATTTGCCTGTGTCCATTACTCTTTTCATAAAACTATTGGATAGAAAGCTTTAGGAGACTTTGCCTTTTATTGAGCAAGTGTCTGCTGCAAAAATCAGAGGGAAGATGCCTAAGGTAAGTTTTGATAGATGATGGGTGGTTGAGGAGATGGTATCAGGTAATAAGTGCACTGTTCCTGGGACACCTTCAATGCTTAATTTTTGGGGAATCTAACTAAGAGCAACAACCATCTCCCTCTTCTTTCCCCATTTCCTGTGACCATACCACCCACCAGCAGGACTCCCTTTACTTTATAACTAGCTGCTGGCCAATTTTCTGACATGGGAAATTTGGTGGGCAGGATACCAGAAAGAACAAGGATGAAGTCGAAGTAGAAAACCAGAAAACAGAGCTGAAGATACAGAACTCTGGGAAACAGCCAGCCAGCTATCCACTGCTGGAATAATAGTGACAGGTTTTTATTTTTGTTTTTGTTTTTCACAGGCAGAAATAGCCTGAAATGCAGAAGTCTATGTTAGGCAAACGGGGGCTGCTGTAGGTAGTATTTTTGCCTTCCTGTCCAGAGTCCTCCAAATGTCTAGAAACCAGGATGGGGATGAGATGACTGAGGCTTTGGTTGTGAGATAGTAAATTAGTAATTCTGGTTGCCCACAACAGTAATTTCTACATTTATATATTGTGTCAGACAAAAATGGCTAAGCATATAATTTGTGATTTCTTAATGGCCAATCTTTCTAATGTTCTCACAGGTCTGTTTCTGAAGAGCTTTTCAAAAGTGGTTATGCTATTTCTCAGTCTAGACTGAGACCTCAAAAACAAATGTGATAACAACCCCTCCTTATGCAGAGGCCTTACTACTTATTGATGACTTAAGGTCTGAAAATGTGATTGCTCATTTTTAAATAGCAGTGGAATCATCAGGTTGCTGTCAGACCAGTTCAGGAGATGATGCCCTGTTGTAGGTGCTAGAAAATGGTCTACATCTTAGGCAGCAAATGCTGTTTGGTGAATTATTAGTTACAGTGCACTATAAAGTAATCAGCAAGGAAGTAATTATGCTTATGGGCAATGATTATGTTTTCATCTAGTAATGTAAAATATCCCTTTATGAATTATATCTGTATCCATTGGTTTTATGTGATTTTCTTCAGACCATGTTTCTTACCTTTTAATTATATTAGCTTATAAAAACTAATAGTGCTACTCTCTATAAATATGTGCAGCTACTTAACCATCCCTAAAGTCTGCCAGAGTTTAGTGTGTGTTAATGTAAAATAAAATCTTGATGTATGAGTAACAAATTATGGTGTGACATCAGGCTGCCATTTTGAGAATATAAAAATTGTCATAAAAGTATATTTAGTCTAATATGATTTATAAATGCCTGTTATATGTAGGGACATATACTCAACCAAATCCTTTAATAAAGTAATTTTGTAGCAGCATTAGTTTGTAAGTAAGCTTTGGATTTTAGCCTAGTTAGCCAAAAATCTTCTGAAACCTAGGAACCAGTTAAGACACAAACAGAAAATGTGTTCTTTGATGATTATGAGCTATTTTACCCTTGTATATCCCTATGGTATTATGAACAGAAATAAAATGTGTATGGTGTTGAATATTTAAGTATGTGAAGTAAAGAAATTAGTTTTCAGTTGTCTTATTTTTTTCCTTACATAGATTTGATTCTAACAAACGACCTTCAGAGTTAAAAAGCAACAAATGAAGCCCTTATTTCTTCTCTAAGTACTTGGGCACAAAAATGTTTCTAGCGTTCTTATTGTTTTGAAAGAAATGAGATGAAGCTTAGACTACTAAGACTAGTAGTAGACTCCTGTTAGCCACAAACTTCCTGTTGCTCATTAATTGTTCTGGGTGTTAGAGCTTGAATCATTATTGATTTAGTCTGCAGAATTTTTGAAAATGTTGAGACCTTTGGCGGTCTTGGTTCTTACGCCAAATATTTAGATGCCACCATCATGAAAGTTCCTGTCACATTTATATTCTCGTTACCCTCTGGTTATTTTCTATGGTGATTAATTGTAACAGTAATGATTTTTTCCCAAAAAACATAGGCAACAAATAAGTCAACAAAAATACATATTTGCAAACATTTCAACTTGAAATATTCACAATAAGCAGAGCAATAACTATCCCCCCCCAATAACTTTTCTATTAAGCAAATTAGTAAAACATTTGCAATTTTACTTTTTGCCAATAGGTGGCATTGACAATTTTAACTTTTAAAATGTATCTCTGAGTATGTTCTGTTTGGACAGGCATCATGCACAGTATTTTTATATCTAGCTTTTTTATTTTTTTAATCTAAGAGAGCTGTAATAAACATTCACTTTCCTGGGTTATAGATGAAATTGTATCTTGTAGTTGGCTGAAAAGAGTCATGTGAATCATCTTTTTTTTTCCCCTTAAGTCAGCTGAAAGAAAAGATTTCTAACCACTTAGATTTCATAAAAAGTGGAATGCAGTATCTTTTCATTGTCATTTAATTCTTAAATGACAGGACCTCAGAGAAGGAGCCTCAGTGTCTAGAAGCCCAAACCATGCCAGACTTAATTTGCTGTTCAGATTAACAACATAAGGCAGAGCAACGGAAAAGAATTGTTTGGGCCATTTAAAGCAGAAAGCATTACATAGCCCAGTGCCCTTTCTTGATGTAGAGGGTAAAGGGCATTCTCCACAGTGAAGGCGTGAGAGTAACACTAGGTTTCTAGACATCTCTCATCAGTTTTCTGTTCTGCCCTTTAACAGAGAAATATATGTTCATATTCTAATGACTATCTTACCTACCGGCTCTCATTCATTAATATCAGTGCACTTGGTAAACATTTATATGATCTTTTTCATAGCAATGTAACTGTGTTGCTGAAAAGCATTAATACTCATGACTTCAAAGTATGATTTTCAGTTTCTTAATTTGAATATGTGATATTTGTTGACTTACAACTGGCATATGGATTTTTTTATAAATATCTCATTTTTATATCTTATGTTTTTGCAAATTGAATTAGTATAGATAGCTTTAATATTATCCACACACTCTCTTTGTGGCCTAATGTTATCAGCAAGATACATATATTAGGATTGTGTTCATCTGTAACTGCTGAAACATGAAAAAATGGTTTACTATGTTTGTTTTGGAAAATCATATAAAATGAGTTATAATGTCTATTTTTTAATGCAGAACAGTCATATTTTAAAACCACCTACTGTCTACTCAAAGTTTTTTCTATTTATTTAGTGCTAGGGAGTAAACCCAGAGCCTGTGTATGCTAAGCACACTGTCTACTACCTAACTACACCCCAGCCGCAATTTCTTGTATTTATTAAGAGCAAGAATATGTTTATATTTTTACTTAGGGAGTCTTATATGAATAAGAAGCTATAGACTTGTTATCACATAGCTCTGTCTCCTCATGTGTAAAATAAAAAGTTCTGATGAGATGACCTCTTAGAATTCCTTGGAGTTCTAACATTTTTGTCATTCTATGAGGAAGCTATTGGATAATTCTGAATTTAAGTATAATTCTTGTCTCCAACCAAAAATAAAATGTTTTAACATCTTTGAGTTTGCCCACATCATCCCAGCTATGTGCAGGTTTGCATATAGAATGTGTACTGAATGCTTTAGGGCAACTAAGCCTTTTTCTGTCTATCTGTAGGGTTGCATGGCACACGTCAAGAAGAAATGATTGATCACAGACTAACAGACAGAGAATGGGCAGAAGAATGGAAACATCTTGACCATGTAAGACATCAGTAATCATTTAGGTTAAAAAATGTTTTGAAAACAACTGAAGTGAGGTCATACGATAAAAGCTTAAAGATGCTTTGAAGGTATTGTGTTTCCTGTTCTCCTTGAAAAAAAAAAAAGAGTGAATGCAAATGTTTGAGTAGAATACAGGATTTGCTTTCCAAATTGATGTGAAAGCCACATAAAAGAAATATTTAGATCTTGGAAAAAGACCAGCAGGCTACTGTTTTATTTTGAAAGGGCTTTTGATGGACTTACTATTCCGGAAAGGTAGATTTACTAGCTATAACACCTTGAGGGGAAATATGACTGTCATGATTCACATTCACACCTTGTGATTCTCTTCTCATTCCTGTTGAAAATGCTCGTCTCTTGGGTCGGAATTTTAGATCCGACCATTGGGAATACTAGACTGAAAACCTTCGGAAATGCAATTTCATCTTTCATTATCCTGAAAGAGTCGGTTTTCTTACTCACCAAATTCTTCAATGTGTGGTGATTTGAATGTTCTCCTCTTTTTCCCTGTTTCTTGTGCAGCTATTAAACTGCATAATGGACATGGTAGAAAAAACAAGGCGATCACTCACTGTACTAAGACGATGTCAAGAAGCGGACCGGGAAGAATTGAATTACTGGATCCGGCGGTACAGTGATGCTGAGGACTTGAAAAAAGGCGGCAGCAGCAGTAGCAGCCACTCCAGGCAGCAGAGTCCCGTCAACCCAGACCCAGTGGCATTAGGTATCTTTACTTCAGATGAGAATCTTGATTTTTTGAGGGGTGGGGGTGGGGGGGGGTACCAGGGATTGAACTCAGGGGCACTTGACCACTGAGGCATATCCCCAGCTCTATTTTGTATTTTATTTAGAGACAGGGTCTCAGTGAGTTGCTTAGTGCCTTGCTTTTGTTGAGGCTGGCTTTGAACTCAGAATCCTCCTTAGCCTCTCGAGCTGCTCAGATTATAGGTGGGTGACTCTGCGCTGGCAAGATGAGAATCTTGAATAGATATTTCTTATTTATTAACATAGACTATTTTTAACATGTTTTCAAAAATAGGGGATACCCTGAGTTTATGGCAGAATTGCAAATCTGAACCAGAATTTCATTGCACTATTAAAATTTGTGCTCCTTCATAATATAGCTATTTGGACCCTGCCTCAAAACCTGCAGAAACCCCATCTCAGAGTGGGCCTTTGGCTTCTGCTCTTCTAACAAGGTCTCTCGGGAATTCTTCTGCACAGCGGTGTTCGACAGCACTGCACACAGGATGTGTGTTTTCTAATTTTTAATTCAAGATACAGTCTCAAAGACAATCTTGTATTGTGGTTGTATCTTGCATTAAAAAAATAAAAGAAGAAAGAAAAAATCTTCTCTCAAAAATCCTTCCTGGACAGAGAAACCTAGAAGCTATACAGTTTACCTACTCCACTTGAAAGTTAATGATAAAGATGTAGCCCTCTTCCTGTGACTTGATCTTAAGTTAGATTGCTTAAGTATGATTTTATTATTTATGTAATGGGACTATTAATATAGCTAAGCCTTAGAAATTGGGTGTTAATAACTATGTTTAGTATTGGTGTTTGGAGATTGTTATGGTTATAAATAGGATTTAGTTCCAACGATATTGAAAGAACTCTTCTAGAATTTTTGAGTGGCCTGCTAACTTCTACTTGAATGAATCATAAGGTGTCATCATTTACATTGCTGGCTATTGTGTGTGAACCATTTGAGCAAACTTAGTGGACATGATTGTGTGGATCCTCATTCTCTCATCTCCTTGGCTTCATACCTGTAGCTCACTCAGGGTAGGTATAATCCTTGCTGCAAAACAAAATCTAATTGTACACATGCGGATTGAAGCTCATGTCTTTAACATAATTGACACCATAGCTGATTATCAAGAATTAAAAGCTTGAACTATATTTTATCTGGCTATTGATCACATTTTCTTTTTATTAAAATTATTCATAGCCAGTACAGTTATGTTTGCACTTAGATTTGTGGATTTCTGCTAATTCCTGAGTGCTGAATGCCTATTACTCTAATAAGTATTAAATTAAGGAAGATTCCTAGCTACTTAATTTACCCAACAGGCAGATTCCTAGCCACTTAATTTACCCAACAGGTATTATTCTAAAGCAGACTTTAAAGACAAAAGGATATTTGTCAGGTTGTATTAAGGCAAGCAGTGAAAACAGAATTAAGTTTGATTTGAGCCATAATAGGGCTAAACAAAGCTATTTGGAGCAGAGTACAATAAACATCTTGTTTTTATTTCCTTATTGTGAACAAACATCAGTTAATCATGGCAGATTTGCTCCAGAAAAATATTTATGGAATATAATGGTAATATTTATAACCATCTAATATAGGCAAAAACTGAGAGCCTTACAGAAAACAAAATTTTAGCAGTAAAAATATACATTTTTGGCCTGTTGTGTGACACACATTGATGGAACTATTATGCATTTATTGAGTACTTACTATGTGCTAGGCTTTGAACCAGGCACCATAATAAAGGAAAGAGATTATTTATTCCTTCCTTGAGGATCTTTGGGTTTGGTAGAACAGAGAGACAAGAGAATGATGTTCTAGGCACAAGAGAGCCACCTCAGTTGAGTCCCACAAACTGGTGGTCTTGCAGTTATCTCTGTCCACTGAAAAAGAAGAAATTCAAAAATTGATTTGACATCATACCTAAGGTGTTATTAACCCACCAAATATAAGCCACTTTGTACATAGTCACTACTCCTGTACACAGACTCTGATGATGCCAATGTACACATGTTCTCCAGGGAGATAAATTTAGTTTCTGTGTTTTATGTATAACCAAAAGAATAAACATTTTTTTAAAGCTACTCCTTCAGAGTATACAAATTATACTACTTTTAGTGATGTTTAATGAATTCATGGTTTTGGTAAAACTGAGAGGTTGCTTTGACTTTTAAACTTTTGTAGTTAAGATTATCCAAATGCTACAAATATTTCATTGCTTTGTTTAGATACCACAAAAACAGTTGTGTTCTTTATGGACAAAGAACATAAAGTAACTTAATGGCTACTTATTAAGAAACCATCACAACTCTTAAGAGCTACACAGTGCCCAAGTCCTGGCATCCAACAGTTATTTCTCTGTGTGTCCTTCCTAGTTGATTCTTGAGGCCCTTGAGCTTCATTATCTGGAGTTAGGTTGTGGCTGTCAATAAGAGGACAGGTAGTTTGTAATCATTTACATTTACATTTACATTAAGTGCTCTCTCTTTCAGGCTTTGGAGATGAATGTATTGATGTGTGTAATGAAAGAAGCAGGGATTATTGGTTAATAAATCTTGGTTGCTGGAAAGTGTTTAATGGGTACATGTGTACAGTTAAAGTTATGGATATGTCTGTACTTTTATGTACATGTTGATCTCCTTATGCTATGATTAGGTTGTATATTTCTTTTAGCCTAATTCCTTCAATTCTTAAACTGTGTGGCTTCAAACGAGACCTTCAGAATATATTGTAGAAGAAATCTTTGGTTCAGAATATTGTCCAACCTACATCCCCAATTTGGGAGCATGGGAATGTTTGTTATACACACATTCTTGGAATTTTAAAGTTGCATTTGGGGACTGCACAGAGGAGAATGTCACTTCCATGACTGATGTGTTGTTTTATATACTCAGCCCCGTTCTCACTGTTGAAATACATCCACAGCATTAAGTCAGTATGGGGGATTAGAAAAATAGCATGATTAATCTATCACTAATTGAATTTTAGGAGTTTTCCCCAGATACTAAATAACAACTTTATTGTGAATAGCCTCTGAAAAAAATTTAAACACTGAGAACATACTGAACTCATAATGTCATTCCCATTCTTTAAATAAATACAAGTTGAAATCTTAAAGGACCTTTAAAAATAGATTTTCACTTGAAATAGTGGAAAAAATAGATTTTTCACTTGAAATTGTAAACATGGATTATTTTTATTATTCCTCATTTACTGTCCATGAAAAACTCTAAATACTCAAGTCTTAACAGAATTAGCTAATTTTTAAATTGTTCTTTCTAAAAATGTGACTTGTTTATTTGTTTAGTTACATTGTATACTTCACCAGAGACTCAGGTTAATGTGATCAGAATTGGCAGACCCAATCACTGTGTTATCTGTGATTTAATCACTGTGGTAACTACCTGATTCATAAAGATAAATAGCTGCTGGTTAGCTTTTCATGTGTTCTCTAAGTGTTTGTCTGGGTCTCTGTAGCTCTTTTCCTTCCTATTTCATTTTCTCTCAGTGTGCTTCATATCCCTGTCTTGGTTCCTAACATTTTCTTTCCTTTAATGTATATTTTTTTAAACTGGCTTTGGACTATTCTAGAATCTATGTTCATTGTGTGCTCTCTGTTTTTAAGAAGACTTCCACATCATTAGAGTTCTAAAAAATAAATTTAATGGTGAGTTTAAGACTATTAGGGACTGAGACTTACAGCTCTGAAATATGAATGCATCTATTCCACTTTTTGAATGTATAAATATTGTGATGATAGGGAAGTAAATTTAAAAAATACTTTCATATATGTGTCAGTAAGGGTTTAGCTCTTGCCAGAGAAAGAAGTGTCAGTTTTTTTTTTGTTCAAGTGGAATGAAAAATATAGCTGATTATTCATTAGAAGAAGAAAAAACCTTAGCAATTCAGGAGTTTGTTGAATTGGTGGAGGAGTTTGCATATTAAAATTGCTCTAGTTGAAGGAGCCAGGTGTGGTGGCTGACACTTGTAATCCCAGCTATTCTAGAGGCTGAGGCGGGAGGATCATGACTTAGAGGCCCGTGTAGGCAACTTAGTGAGATCCTGTCTTACAATGACAACAACAAAGGACTGAAAGGCTGGGGATATAGCACTTGGCTAGAATGTCTGAGGCCCTGTGTTCAATCCCTAGTTACCTCCCAACCCCCACTGAAATGCTCTTGTTGGCAAATTTTATACTTGCCCTATGATTAAATGAAAAAATTTCCCATTGGTATCTACATTCTTAGGAAATCTAGCATTAAGTTTAAAAGTACACATTGTGAGCAGCAAATCATCAGGATTTGAAGTCTTGGTTCCCCTTCATACTTTTTTGGTGACTTTCGGTAATTCATGATCTTACTGTGCCTCAGTTTCCTTATCTGTGAAAATGAAGATGACACATGTCTCTTAGGCATTTCTGTGAGTATTAAGTGAATTGACAGGTCTAAAATATATAGTATGGTGCCTGACCTGTGTACATGTGATGTACTCCTGGTGTGCAATCTCAGAATGGTAGTAAGTGAAACAAGAGTGCTTTTTGTTTGGCATTCAAGATTCTAAAATTTTAGTGAATTATTAGATACTTTTTCATATAGAAAATATTTCCAAGGTGGATACTTTATTTAACAGGCAGAGGAATTAGAATTCTTTCTTAAATATAGTAAAAATCTATTGTATCTTTAGGATCCTGATTCAGAACATGTGGCTGCAGAAAAAATAAATTTCCTCCAACCAAAGAAATACTGTTCAACTTCTATAATATCAGAATATGGAAACTACACACAAGTTACTCAGAATATATCTGCGCATAAAAGTCTGTGAAGTTTTATATACTTGTATTGATTCCTTTAAATCACACCATGGAATTCATCTCATGACCACTCGGCTGACTTTATAATGCAAATGCCTGCTATGATTAAAAAGTCTGCTTTATAAGAGCGCTCGCCTAGCACGTGTGAGGCCCTGGGTTCAATGCTCAGCACCACATAAAAATGAATAAATAAAATAAAGGTATTGTGACCAACTACAATTAAAAGTAAATTTTTTAAAAGTCCACTTTATATAGGGTTTTAAAAGACTCTTAAATAAGTCCATCTTTTAAAAACAAAGAGATGGTTATCTTCTGGTATGTTTATTGTTAAAGATGGAAATTCTAAAGCTGTTCCTAGTTTCTAGTTTGGGTTTGGGCTTGTGTTGAGATTTCTGAACGTATTACCCTTAAAAACAAAATGAAGTGGCATTTGTAAAGATGAAATCATTTAACCTTTCTCTTGATGGTTTCTGTAATCGATATTATCATGATCAAAGCCTCATTCTGCCCACTACAGGATGAAGGCTATACCTAGGTGCTGCCAAGCTTTGAGCATTGCTGTCCTGGGTCATGTGAGGTCACATTGGTTCTCCAAAGGCTGTCAGCTCATCCCTTCATGTATATTGATGGCGGCCCTTGATGTATCTAGTATCCAATGGTCTCCATTCTGTCGTAAGTGTAGTGCATCTTCCATCCCTTCCATACATCAAAGATTGCCCTTTTCATTCACTCACATTTCTTATAACTTTAGCCTTCATTCTGACTTGGTTCCCTTTTGTCATTGATGTGTGTTAGCTTTTAGCTTAAGGAGGCTGCCCTTGCTCTCTTCCCCTCTCACCTCTAAGCAATTTATGTCTCAAAGCAAACTAAACTTGACTTAGATGGACTTCTCTCTACTTTTCCCATCTTTCAGTAGTTAGATATTTGTATGTCTCATATTTTAAACCATCTCCTGTAGCTTCTGCTGTCTTTGTTTCTGCTACTACATTTTAGAACAACTGTTCATTTTTATAGCAACAGGTATTTTATAGGTAGTAAAGAGCTAATCATTAAACATTAGCTCCTTTAGAGTTCAGCCTTAGAATATTTGGGTATTTTGCATGGGTCTGTTTAGATCCCCAATATCCTAAAATAATAAATTCATACGAGAGTGGTCTCTTGCTCCTTTATTTATTTTTTTCTTGTTATTTATCAACTCCAGGATTTTTATTTTGGTCTTTTAAACTCAGTTTTGCCTATATCGATTCTAATATTGCTACTGCTTAATCATAAAAGATATTAAATCAATGTATTAATTGATTTCTGGAGCTGTTAAAGTCTTTAATATTTGGGGAATCAAATAGATTGAGAAGTACCCATCACTGTGCTTTCCATTGTCAGACCTGGTGTTTAGCAAGATAGCAGTGACTAAGGACTGGAGAGGATATTGTAAAATGTGTGTCTATAATTACTTCCTTTTAAATTTGGATATTTTGAAAAAATATTCCTTTATAAAGCAGAATAGGATTGATAAAGCTGTTTTGCCTGATTGGCATTGGTATATTTATTGGGTGTCTAGGGAAGGTGGAGTTGGGTCTATGTGGATGTGGCAATATATCAATGAGACATGTGGGGAACTGTATGCAGCCAAGGTGAAACTCTGCAGAGCATCCCAGGGTGGCATATGAACCCCCAGGAAGCCTACTGTAGAGCGCATGGAAGGTGGAAGGTTGACTGAATCCTGAATGTTAATGTTTGAGAAAATTTGAGGCTATATACATTCATGAAGTTTAAGTAAAATTTATTTTTAAAATGTATAAGAAATTTGAGGAAAAAAAAGTGTTTTGCTTAATTGAAGCTTCTCCAATGGTTTTGATTTCTTTAACATTTTGTACTATTTGGTTATGTGCTGGAAGGGGAGAAGGGTTTATGATGCCTTCTTCATCTTCCTTGTCATCTTCCTTCTTCATCTTCCTTGTAATAAGCACATATCTATTCTTAGTGGTCATCCTGCTAAATAATGGTAATGATGAAGATAATAAATAGCAAGTAATATCTGATGAGAGCATATGACATGCCATGCCAAGCATGTCATAAGGAGCACCTCCTTCAATCCTCAGATGAAGTGGCCCTTGTCTTACATGAGACAACTGAGACAGGGGGAAGCTAACTTCCCCAATCTCATGTAACTAGTAGTTGGTAAAGCTAAAATTCAACTTCACTGGGTTTTAGAACTCTCTTCTCTCTATGTTGCCTCAGACTAGTAATTAGTATCATTCATGCATGAACTTTGGATAACTTAGCATCACTTTTCTTTTTCCTTATAATAATGTTTGGTTCTTTATCAAAAATTTGGATAAATGAAAATAATTTGCTCCTTTAGAAAACACATTTTTTTGTGTGTTTATACTTTACTGATCTAATCTTATCCAGTTACTTATACTTAAGTTGAAGTCTTTTATCCTTAAAAATTGTCTGAAAAGTTGTCATAAGTACATCTTTCTGTTTCACTGTACTTGGCTAAATGTGAATTTCATAGCACTTTACTTCTTCTGGAAATAGTTATAGGGCTAAAGAAGGTAATCTTGAAAAACCTAATTAACTATGTCCTATTTCCAAGTTGTATATGCACCAGTTTTATCTAGCTTTTTTTTAAGAATGAAAATTGTTTCAGTAAGAACCTTTTGGTTTTTGTCATTTACTTTGTGGAAATGAAAATGCATATGAAAATGCATGGGTATTTCCAGTCCATCTGATTATTCAACAGTCGTGAAATTATAACGTAAACTTTTTAAAAGAAACTCTTTGGAATAAATTTAGACTTAAGAAAATATTGCAAAGATAGTATGGAAAATTTCTGTATATGCTTCACCAAACTGTTATAAACTTTTCCTAATTCAACATAGTTGTTATAATCTAGAGTTCTGGCTACCTGATAAACTATATACCCTGCAAGGATTCAAAACATTCATTTGTTTTTAAAGAATTTAAATATAATGACATACACTTAACTAAAATGATTGTGCTTTTTCTTTTTCTTCATGTTCTGTAGCTTCATAATATATAGGATATTGGACTGAATTTATTTTGACCTTCAGTATGTCATTAGATAGACTGATATTTTTAAATAATATTTTGTTAACTTGGCATTTCTTTAAATGCAGAGAAAACTTCATTCTGCTTAAAATTTGTCATAAAAGTAAAATTTTGATTATTTTCTTCCTAAAAACTTCTGAATATGTAGACTTTCATTGAAAATCCAATATGGGCTGGGCACAGTGGCACATACCTGTAATCACAGTAACCCAGAAGGTTGAATTATAAGTTTGAGGTCAGCCTCAACAATTTAAGGAAACCCTAAGCAACTGAATGAGATCCTATCTCAGATAAGGGCTGAGGATATAGCTTAGTGGTGAAATACCATGGATTCAATCCCCAGCACCCCCTTCCCCACAAAAAAATCCAATATGGAAGACAGACATACAGATTTTATCTATAGATGTCTCTATATATTCAAGCATTATGTAAAAATATAAAATGTTCATGCCATTTCTGTGAACATATTCTTTTAAAAGTTAGCATTCCTATATCTACTTTATTATGAGTTTCCTCAAACCTTTAAAATTTGATAGCATAAAAAGCAGCAGTTAAAGTGTTTTATTCTTAAAAATTGTCTTTAAAAGTTGTCATAAATACATTATTTTCTTTCCTGGAAGCCACATGCCAAATTTTGTTTGGTGAAATGAATGTGAATTTATTCTAATGAGTCTTTCTTGTTTCCACTGATGTCAAATCCATATAATCTAATTCATGTGAAAAATTTTAATGCTTAGTGAGATTTTTAAGAAGTAATTAAGTGTGAGAACTGGTTAGCCATCAAGTAGGGCTGACTATTTATTGAAAGGTGGTAGTATTGGAGCTCTGTGGAAATTATATTATCCTAACATTTGAATTTTTTTTTTAAATATGAGTTTGACTCTTGAAAGGAAAAGTAAAAGATATAATTTATTTAACAATATAAAACATACCTATAGAAATCCTCACAGTGAGAGAGTCTGAGAAGAGTGTTCTCAAACAACATATGCTATAAAGAAAGAAACTTGCTTTGGATTTGAGCATATGAGGCATTGAGACCAATGGTCCTCTTATTTCCCCGGGCTTTGATGACTGGTCTTGCTATTTTTGTGTATTTTCTAGAAGTGAAATGTTCAGCCTTTTAAAATTGCATTTTTATAGCAAAGCCAAGAGAAGGGGCATTGCTTGCTTCACTCTGTGTAAGTACGTGAGGATGCTGATGGTACTCTCCCTTCTCTCCACCCCCTTCCCACCCTCTTCATAGATGCACATCGGGAATTCCTTCACAGGCCTGCGTCTGGATACGTGCCAGAGGAGATCTGGAAGAAAGCTGGTAAGAATTGTTTAAAAACACGAGTTTAGTGTTCTGGCAGCTGTGTGCAGTTGTTAATGCAGTGATGTGAAGAATGACAAGAAAGGACTTTACTGCTAACAACAATAGCAAAAACAAAACAAAACAAAAAACTATAAAACAAAACAAAAAAACCTCATTAATATTCTTAAACCAGCCCTGATTAAAACATGAAATAGTTTTTATTTTAGTAGCATCTGCTAGTGCCATTATAATTGAAAGGCTGGCAATATTTCCTTTATAAACCCCCTTTTTTCAGGAACTATAATGGTTTCAGGCTGGAATTTGGCATAGGAGGCCTTAGCTTACGTGCAGTTTTCTTTGATGAAAAAAAAAATCCAGTGTTTTAGAAATTAAGTTGCATACTTCAGCATTTTGCTCTTCATTCTTCAAAAACAAAATCATATCAAATTTAGTTGACTTGTTAAGGAACGTGTTAAGAATTTTTGTTCACAATTAGCTTTAAAATTGATCTTTTGTGCTAGTTAATATTCGTGGATCAGAGCTAAATTATGTTTTAAGTTGAATGACAAAAGTTGCTAACCTTCTGTCTTTCCTTGCCATATGCACTGTCTGCTTTCCATTGAGAGGTATTGCTCTATATTTTGTAGTAGATTTGAAGCTTCTCATGACCCCTTAACTGATTATTGGGCTTAAAGAAGTTCAGATCTGGAAGAATCTCCGTGGAACTCCAGCTGCACAAAACCTTGTATAAAACCCAACTAGGTTCTGAGCTGCTGTAACTCCAGCTCTTAGAATAGTTTGACCATTTGGGATGGGAAAATGGGAAATGCCATTTTGCAGAGTCAAGTGACGTAGGGGTGATAGCACTAATGGAAGAGTCAAGGCAAAGGTTATTGTTTGTTGTTTTTTCTACAAAAGATTTCCCTTTGGGGTTTGATTTTACTCAGCTATGTTTGTAGTTCTCTGCAATTTGCTAAATCTCTGGTCACTTGTTTCTATCCAATTATTTATTTTGCAGTACTGGGTATTGAACCCAGGGGCATTCTACTACTGAGCCACATCCCCAGTCCTTTTTATTTTATTAGTTTATTTTGAGACTGGGTCTCACTAAGTTTCCAAGGCTATCCTTGAACGTGTGATCCTCCTGCTTCAGCCTCAACAATAGCTGGTATGCCTGGCTGAAATACCAGTTTTTATAAGTGTGATAAGAAGTTTCAAAATATGATAGTATTCTAAGTTGAGTAGTTTAGATTAAGAACTGGAAAGTTCTCTTGCCTGTCAATATGCAAATCAGATAGATTCATTTCCTTACCTATATGGTATTACCTGATTTATGGTAATAAGTCACAGGATTTTTCCAAGTTGTTCAAATATGCTAAATATCAGATACCCGAGAGAGTTGCTACATCTTCCTCCTAACCATTTTTCTTCTCCATTTTTAAGCTGACGGTCATCTTATTCAAGTAAGAGGCATAAAGAATTGTCATTTGGATAGCAGAAGGATGACTTTTTATGTTGAGAGGGGGAGAGTCTTTTCCTGTTTCCCTTACTTAACGTGTATTTAAGTTAAATTCTTGATAGTTCTTAAAGAAAAATTGACAGTAAGGTCTTGTGTAATCCAAATTCTTTCTGTACGATTATCTGCTCAAGTCTTTGTTAGATTGCTATTAAGTGAGAACAGATTTTTCTGAATATACCACCTTTGTTGGAAAGTCAACTTGAATAGCTAAGCACAAAGGAAGTCCTACCATAAGTGGTGAGCAGTTGGAAGCAGATTCAGAACAGTGCTGTGTATTTTCTACTTAATCAGTTTTTTCCCCACTCGATATGTTATGATCTATTGAATCTACCATTATTTTTCTTCACTGTTTTGTGGGTCTCTGAACCCAGTCTTGATGCACTTTTGGTTTGGGGGACTTAAAGAATAGGAAAAGAACACTGTTTTTTTTTTGTTGTTGTTGTTTTGTTTTGTTTTCTGTTGTGTCACTGTACTCTTTAAGACAGGTTAATTATTGAGAAAATGTTTTTAGATTATTTAAGTTTTAGATGTGGCTACCATTGATGATTTGTTAATGGTGAAGATTATATTTATATTCTCACAGTGGTGCTCTTAATAAGCCACTTAAGAACAGTAGCAGTAGTTGAGTGTAGTTTTCTATGGATGTATGCTAAATCTTAGCATATTAAATCCCTAAAAGTATGGATAGCAGTTTTACCTGGAAATCTCCAATAACTGCTTATAATATCCACATCTGCTTCTTAAAAGACATTATTGGTGTTCCCAGTGTCAAGGCAGGCAACATGAAGAAGACACCAAGGACAGAATGTGACATCTGCACTCAGCTTGTTAAAATTTGAAAACATTTTTTCCCTAGGATTCTAAAATTGGCTGTGCAAAAAAACACTTTTTTTTTTAAGGAAGAAACTTATAAAGTATGACTTTGCAATGAAAGTAGTACATATTGTCTTTGTAGCAAAAGTAAATAAATTTTAAAGCATTTGAAAAATACGTGGTGGAACTCTAAAATCTTCTAAATGTTATGCAGTCTAGCAATGCATCCTTTTGCATGGAAAATAATTGCAAAAAGTATATATTGTGCATGGAATTATGTCATACAGTTTTTGCACCATTTTACTTTGAAATGATTTCAAACTTGCATAAAAGTTGCAAAAAAGTATAAACGTATAAAAAATTTTCTTATAGCTTTTACCCAGATTTCTCACTTGACCCGCCCCCACCAACACACACAAGCATACAACCATTTGGGAGTAATTTTTAGGTTCAATGTCTTTTTACCCTAAACATTTTAATGTTTATTTCCTAAGAACAAGTATATTCGTTCTCACATAACTATAGTATATTTACCAAAATCAAGACATGAACATTGATGATACACTATTTTTTTGATTTTTTTAGTTGTAGATAGACAGTATCTTCATTTTATTTATTTATTTTTATGCAGTGCTGAGGATCAAACCCAGTGCCTCACACATGCTAGGTAAGCACTCTACCATTGAGCCACAACCCCAGCCCAATACTACACTATTATTTCATCTACAGACCCTATGCATATTTTGCACATTGCTCCAATAATACAGATTAATATTGCACATTTTTAAAGATTAGAAATCTTACTAAATGTTGAACACATCAGTTTTTCCTTAAAAGTAGTATTTTTAAAAGCAACAGCAAAGATAATAAATGTAACTCAGAAGTTACAAAGGATCTTTATAAAACTGGAAAATAATCTAACATAAAGATGGTTTTAAAATTGCAACTGAATGTTTTCTTCAGTATATTTCTTTTTAAACGATCAGAGAATGTTTGCAGTTGGTAATAAATATTCAAGCACCTTGCAAATGTCCTACCAATTCTCTTTGCTGATCTGTATATGCCTGTGGGATTAGAATAGGAATGCATAATTTAAATATAAATTGCCTGATTTGCATATACAATTAGTCAAGCTACAGCTTTGATCGTAAGCAAAAATTATTGTCCTGTATTACCACTTAGATAGAATTTTAATTCACCTTGAATATTCAAACTAAATTAGACCCTGGCTGTGTAGTTAGAAGGGCAGTCCTTCCCTGGTGCCCCGAGTCCTTTATGATGAGGTAATAAAGGCATCTTTCGCCTCCTGGTGAAGAAGGTGCTATAAGCTCTGTCTGCAGTGCCCTGATTCTATCCAGATTTTAGTCACATACCTTGAAGCAACTAACAAAGGCTTAACATATTTTGGCTAATATTTCCAGTCTGGATCTTTCTCTTATACTTTAGTTGGTAAAACCTAGCGGACAGTAATTGCAAATGAATGTACTTCAGGTATGATGCTGCTAAAGTGACTGAGGCTACAAAAATCAGGGCAGCAAATTACTAGTAAGGAGCCTCTAATGGTCCTCACATCATGGACTACAGATATGCAAAATAAACCATAGGAATTTAAGAAATCCAGGGAGTACTCACATCTCTTACATTTTTAATCTACAGTAAAACATTTTTATTAGGAATCTATGTTTTTAATTAAACAGAACATTTAATTAAGGTGCTTTTTAAGTGGGTGAAACAATTAAGTGCAAACACTTGAATGAAACATGTCATAATTAGTTTTAATAGAGTGTTAATTGGTACTAGGTTTGCCAAGTTAATAATTACTGCTTATTAAATTTTCAATTAATCATTGTCATTTTGCTTTGAATAAAGATGAAAATTAGATAAACTAATTCAGGAGGAGGATATTTTCCCTTGTTAATTAGAACAGTTAATTTTTTAAAATGGAAATTACTTGTTTTAGTTGTCAATCTTATGTTATACATTAGTTGAGTATTTGCACCCTTACTACAGCCAAAATAAGAGCTAATTTGACACCTTGCAGGTTTGCATTCAGGCCTGATCGTTTGGGTTGTGGTATGATTCACTCATGTTTGCTAGTGCAACAGTTGGTTGTAAGCAGAACCATTGTGTAGATTTGATGAAGTCCATAGACAACTGCTTAAAACATAGGAGATTATTTTTTAAAATCTATCATTAGATCTATAATTGTGCTTTATAAAAGCACATCTGTATTACTCAGAAAATATCTTCAGAAAATGACTTAAAACTGGATCATCTGTTTCATCGATTTTATTTAAAAGGTCTGTATTAATTGCTAAGTTGCCTTTTCACTTGTTTGTATTTTTTGCCAACAAAATTATTATTTGCACTCATGTCTGGAATCATGTAAATTTTTTCTTCTTTCTCCATTGTTTTCTGAATACTTTACCTGTGGATGTTCTATATTTATATAATCTTAGTATTGTGGACTACCTTCTTTATGTGTCTGAATGGTCCAGGAAGGTTTCTATGGGTATTCTTATCCTTGATGATAGTCGAGTCTCAGATTCATTTCTGGAGACATTGGTTTGGTAGAAAAGTTGTAGCAATGTTATACGCATTTCAAAATATTCCCAGAAGTACAAGTTTAGGAAACATTCTCACTCTTTGTTTTCCTAAGTGAATTTCAAAGATCTGCTAATTTCTTAGCTGGAACCACCCAATAATTTGGATGAGAGTCATGCCTGTTCAATCAAATTCTGTTCAAAAGGGATCAGTGTCCAAGGTCCTGAACTGAGAGATATTCTCTTGTCTGGTTTGCCCAATGGGCACACAGAGGAGGCCGTCAATGAGGTGAAGCGCCAGGCAATGACCGAGCTGCAGAAGGCAGTGTCTGAGGCAGAACGGAAAGCCCACGACATGATCACGACAGAGCGAGCCAAGATGGAGCGCACTGTGGCTGAAGCCAAGCGGCAGGCAGCGGAGGACGCACTGGCGGTTATCAATCAGCAGGAGGATTCGAGTGAGGTAAGGCATTTGGTAGAGCATCCAAGTGAGCATCACAGTTTTCGCTAACTAAACTGCTCATTTTTGATTCCAGGAGATCAGAAATAAAAAATTTTGGAAAGAATTTAGGACAGTTTGGGAAAGCTGAGGCACTTGTGGAGTTGACCAAGAACTGGTCAATTTTTTTTTTTTTTATTAAAGACCTAAGTAAGGAAAAATTCTTGTCCAAAAGTGATTTAAAAATGTTTGAATCAGATTAAGGTGAAATGCTTCACATCCTGTCATTGAGATACTCAAAACTCGACTGTGTGTGTGTGTGTGTGTGTGTGCGCGCGCGTGCGCGCACACGCATGCGTGCATACATGTGTATTGTTTCCTTCTTATAGAAGGGATTTAATAGAGCTGTATTCTGTAAGCTATGGTCTCCAAAGACCTACTGCAGCCCTGAAATCCAAATTAGTTCTATTTTGCCTAAAATTTAATGATAAAACAATGTTTGCATCAGCTAAAGAGTTCTGAAACATTTTGCATACTATCTGTATTTCCATAATATTTGTCATAACCATGATGGTCATAACATTGCTATTAGAAATAATATTATTTTGGTGTAATTCCCATGTAATAATTCTCACACATACACAGACACACATGCACTCAACACATAGTGTGAATGACTCAAGGATCTAGGAAGTAAATAACTAAAACATGTAACAAAATACTTTTTAATGTATAGCCTATAAATCAGAGAAATATAGAAATGTTCCATGTTAATTAATACAGCATCACAGTCCTCAAACCCAAAGTAACTTTAGATAAAAGACTATAATTAGCTAGTCTCACAAAGCTGAACTCTGCAAAGGCATGAACTGATAAATCAATGGTCTACTACAATACATATCTATAATTTGTGAGGGAGAGTAAGAATTTAATTTGTACCAGGCTTTTCTGTAGATGAAAGACCCTGCAGGAATCACTCAATGCCCAGAGTTTCTATTTAATGTGTAGCAGATGAATAACAAGGGGACAAAAGGAATTGATTTTCAACATTTGAAAGTTTCTCAGGAAGAGAGGGACAAAGGAAAGTTTATCTACCCTTTAACTGCTGACTTTTCCATTGTCGAATTAAACTAGACAGAAATTCAATTTTATTGGCATCTTGCAGCTAAGATATATAAGGACTTTGTTTTGTATTTATGTTTTTTTAAAAAAATTCATTAGCATCTTTTGAAGAAAACTTCTGTATAAGTTAGTAATATTGTAAAGCACATTTGTCATTCTTCAGATATTATCACTTTCACATGAATGTTTTAGGGCTGTTCAGAGCATTTTGTAGGTCACTAAAATCTAAAGATAAATGTCTAAGAAGAAATTGTGAATTAGTAAGTCTTTGTGTTTGGACAATAATATGCTGTATTCCTTTAGTATCTATAAGCTTTGTGTCTTTATTATAAAACCTCTCTAGGAAAAAATATGATTTTTTATTGTAATATGTATTGAACAGATCTCAAGTCTAAACAGTTCCCTGGGCTCCTCCAGGACAACAGAAAACTCTGGCTTCCTTGGGCTAGAAGAGAGTGCCCTTACCATGGCTGAACCCCCAAAGGAAGGAGAATCTGTCAGTCTAGTTCAGGACATCTTAGAATTCTCACCTAATTCCTGTTTTTATATTCAGGAATTATCTTAAATATTAACCATTTAACCCAGATTCAGCCCACATAGCATTGTGCTTTAGACACTTTGTGAATCATTCATTTTCTTAGGGGAAAAAAAAAAGACCTGGATATGATAGTAATTGCTTGGAAATATATATACATATGCCCATTAAATGCAACAGCTATTGATTTAAAAACTGCATTCAGAAATTGATGGATCTTCTTTTTGTGACCTACCCAGGGAAATAGGTTATTTGCTACATATAGAGCTAAACTACATCCATTTATTCATTTATTCTTTCAACAAATTATTGAGCTGTTATTATATATCAGGGACAGTGCTGGCACTGAGGGTACAGAAGTTCCTGATGCATGGTAACTAGAGTTTAATGGGAGAGTCAGATAACTAAATTATAAGAGTCATAATAAACTTTAATGTGAAGTCTTCTGGTACTGAAGGCTAATCAGGACCGGGTTAATAGCTGCCCTCCCTACCTCCCACCTCTTTATGATGCTTCCCAGGGCAGTGGGCATGCCTCATGTAGGGAACAAGAGGAAGGATGGGAAAGGAAGCTTTGCTGGTCTTTGGAGCATGATGGCCTTGTGACTGATGGGCATTTATAAGAACCATTCAGATTGCAGTGTGGCAAGAGATTAGAGGAAATGTAAAAGAGGCACTGTCTCAGTGTTTCAGGAGGATGATGGGTAGATGAGGATGATTGGTAGTGGTGCTGGGGGTGGGGAAAATTGGCTGGATACCCAGAAGATAGAATAGGCAAGAGAAGATGTGTTTGGTGGGCTGTCAGGAAAGAAGTGGGTGGGCATAATGGTTTTTTCAGTGGCCATATAGTGTTCAGGATATACACATCAGGTGACCCTACCTGAACCACTTTCACAAACTTGCTGGCTTCTGTCTACCCAAGGTAGGTGTAGGGGTGCTGGGGAAGACGACTTTTGGACCTTTGCTCATTTTGTGTGCATAAGCAACACCAGTTAAAACATTTAAAAGTGAGAATCAATTATTTAATCCAGTTAGACAGACAGGTCTTCTCTGTTTACTGGAAAGGGCAAATAGAGCACAGAAGCTTAAGTAGTTCATCTTGTCCAATGTGAGAACTGGGGATGTGCCCTGAAAGGTGAACTGCAAGATGGCCCTGCATCCCAGCTTGAGTAGGCCAGTCCCAGTTTATACCTGTCATCCACATGTAGCTGCTCAGAGTGGCTCCTCCCACTCTCTGGTGTCCTGGTTTGGATGATGTTGTATGGTCACATCATTTAAAGGCCATATTCATCTGATTGGACGATCATCTGCTCGAGGGCAGAAGGAATCCAATGGCAGGGCCTGAAGACTGGATTCTAGTCCCAGCTCTGTTGCCATCTTGGGTTCTTGAGCACGTCATCTTGCTCCTATATTGACCCCATTTCTTAAGAAATGGGATGTTATTCACTTCTTTACTGGATTTTTAAAAAACCATTTAACAGAAATATTATATAGCATTTGAAGAGCTGAAACTCAAGGCATTATTAATCATCATATTTTTTTCTCTTGCGTACTTGACTTTATTCAAGTTTCCACAGTCCTTCTTTGTAGTATATGCTAAACTTGTGCCTGGAACTACATCCCCTACCCTTTCCCCCCACCTCTTTATTTGAAGCCACCTCTTGTAGACATCAGCCCACCTCTTAAGATCAGGTGTACAATTTATATAATTCACATCTGTAAAAATGCATGTAGATGATATAAATACACACATTATTTTGTATGTGTGTATATTGTAAAGTCTTTATAGAGACTTCAAGAAAGCACTTGGGCTTCAGAATTAAAAGACCAGAGTTCTAGTCCCAGGTGATGCTTGTGGTAAGTACAGACATCTGACTGCTTCTGTCTATAATGTCTGCATTTAGCTTTCCTCCTGTACCTTAGTTTTCCCATAATATAAAAAGGAACTAGTCCTGCACTTTCTGCTTAGAAAAGCCAGTGGTTCTGAAAAGTTGGCAGCATAGGAGAGAGAAAATCTGGAAGGAGAAGGGCTGAAAATGTTTAACTGAGAAGACCAGCAGGAAGAAAGCCCAGAGCAGGCATGACTAACACGGGGGTATTACTTGTGAGGGACAGAGGACCCATTTTAATTTATCATCCAAACTGGGATGCTTCTCAGAGTAAACAGGGTACTCCTGCTGGGACAGACCACTCCCATGAACCTGGCTGTCCCAGGCACCAAGAATGGGGGTTCAGCAGCAGACTTAAAAGGGGTTCTGTGAAGTTTGTTTCGCCTGTAATGAAATGAGAAGACCTATAATGAGTTTTTGTCTCTGTGCCAGGTGTAGTACAGAGCTGCCTCATATACTTTAGCTCTTTCTTCTCATACCAGCTCTGTCAGAGTAAGGTGCTGTTTTCTTCATTTTGCAGGTAAGAATGTTGTCTTGGAGGGGTTAGGCCACTTGTTCAGCATCTCACAGTTAATACGTATGAGCTATCTTAAGCCCAAGTTGCCTGCCTTGTAGGCCACCTTCTTTTTTTTTTTTTTTAATGTTTATTTATTTGCTTTAGTTGTACACAATGCAATGCATTTATGTTTACGTGGTACTGAGGATCGAACCCGGGCTGTGCACGTGCTAGGCGAGTGCTCCACCACTGAGCCACAACCCCAGCCCCTGAGGCCACCTTCTTAATAGTCACATGACAGTAATAGGAATTATTTTTTCCTGATTGTGTACTAGTGTATCTATTTCCTCATTCCTGCTTGATTATTTCTTCCCAGTTCCCTAGCTGTATTTGCATTTATAGACTAATAATTATTATTAGTTGCAGTTATAACGACTCTGTACTTGGGGCAGAACCTAAGCAGTATGATTCTTTCTGTACTTCTTACAGTGAATAATATGTGTCATCAGGAATGTAATGCCAGCATTAGCACAAGTAAAAAAAAATAATAATTCATGGAATCTGGTTATCTCATACTATTATTTCTTGTGCATTCATTTCTATTTCCTATCCATGTACACAGTTTTTGTTTTTTTCCCCCAACAAACACTTTCAGGTTAGAGATATCTCCAAAAAAAACATCTTCAGCTCCTTTTTGAGATACACAGCTTGTTCTAGCATAAGTGCTTGAAGCAGGTAACTGGAAGTGAGCATAGAAGTCAATAAGAAAATAATTTAACTGTTCCAATAGTTAGTTCTGAGTTTAAAGTCACCAAACTGATATTCTCCATCCTCCAGCTTAAAACATTGTTCTGATGTAGGTGCAGAACTGCATAGTTATATTAAGTTGGGCAGTTTCATGGTACCTAAGCAGAATTACTGACTAAATCTTTACACTTCCTATTTCCAAAGGCTGCTAAGCCCTGATAGGGTAAGCAAGCAAGGGAGAGTCTTCATTGCTTCTTCTAAAATTAGTGGGACCAACCCCAGTGGTATGTGTGCAGTGGGACAAAAATCCTGAAGTGCCACCTGTGTAAATGCATGGTTCCTGCATGGCATGGGGCCTGTTAAAGTTCCCACAGGCTCATCAGACCCGTTGATTCCCAGAATTTGTAGCTCTAAAGCATGAACTGTGTTTTAGTAGGATTTTTTTGGCTTTATTTATTAAAAATCCAGCTGTTTCATTCCATAGACGTTCATGGTGTAGTGGACAAAGAATGGGCCTTGGACTCACTTTGAGTTGCTCAGCTCTTGGAGCTTTGGTTTTCTCACCTGCAAAACTGGGATAATGTTTATGTGACCCACTTTGCAAGGTGACTGAGAGATTGACATTAGATAACAAATATTTTATATAAAAAGGTTGCCTGATTGGGGGGGGGCAGGGAGGAGGCAGTTAAGAAATGATCCTAATAGGAAAGGTCTGAGGGGATTCAGGTAGTAACCATGAGATAAGAAAGCACAGGAAGGAGACTGGAAGTCAAGGCTGTGGAGTTCTGTAGAGTTCTTTGTGTAGAGGTTTCTGGATCTATAAAGGAGTTTGCGATCAAATGTTGAAGTCTTGGGAGTGGGCGTTGCCAGTGGATGGCACCAGAGTCAAGTGTAGGGAACACTTACAGGAGTACCTTGGTGGGGCTCCATCCAGAGCAGGGAATTGAGAGAATGCAGCTCAGGAAGATGAGATGGACAGTGGTTTTGGGAGTCATTCACTTACAGCTGAGGGTTTAAAATCAGGTCTGACAAGGGAGCATAGAGGAAGGAAGGGGTGTGTGTTTGTTGACCCTCCGCCTTGCCTTTGAGAACTACTTAGATAAAAACAAAGAGGAAGTTACAGTATAACAAAGAGAATTTCAGTATCTTGGAAATCAGAATGAGGAGCATTAAAAAGGAGGAATGGGGAAGTGCTCAGTATTGCTTAATCTTTAGAAAGTCTGAGGATGGTGAGGATGGAGGAAAAAATACTTAGTCACTAATGAAGTAACTGTTATGCCATTGGGGAAGGCACCGAGTTTGGACAGGGCCACCAGCTTCCTGTAAAGGCAGAGAGGTGCTGGGCCTGAAGCAGGGGTGTATGTACTCCTGCTTTCTTCTACCTCGTGCCAAGAGGAGCTGGCAATGCTTCTGCTGCCACTACTTCTGGACCCCCTGATCCTCAGACGCTGCTCAGTACTGACATATCCCAGAATGATCCTGCACAATTCTTATGTCTGCTGTACGGGTACTGTTGCTCCAGGAGTCTAAGGAACTTGCCTGTGGTTGTAAAGCCACTAAGTGATGAAGTTGGAATGGAACACAGGTTAGCCTTGCTCTCAGCCTGTGCCATTTTCATTACATACCAGGACACCTTGTCCTTGATGCCTCCAATTTCCTGGTCCAGACTTCATCTGCTTTCAGGAACTAAGGGCCCATCAAATCTATTCTGTCCCAACTACCCATAAAAAATAAATCTGAAATTGACAAAATCTGGCATTTTGGAAAGAGAATTTGATTTGTAGTCCAAATACCTGAGAAACTCAAATGTTGGCTATATCATTTCTTATCTTTGTAACTTTTGGGAAAGTGTTTTTTTTTTTTTTTTTTTTTACTTTGAAAGTTTTAGGGGCCTCAGTTTCCTGAGCTACAGAATGAATGTGACAGTGTTTATCAAATGTCAAGTGAGATGCAAGTATAAAATGTGAACTCAGTGTGCAGTTAAGTCAATGTGTTGCCTTCTGTAGAGTTCTTTACATTTGGGGGATTTTAAATTTATAATCCTTCTACTTAAATTTACTGAGCATTGATTCTGTGTCAGACCTAGAGAAACATAAAGTAATCCAGGAGAAAATCTCTTGTCCTTTTCAACAGTAAGGACTTAAAGGGGTATGTTTTGCTGGTAGGACAGAAATACTATTCTGTGTTTCAAAAATAAGATAAAGGAAGTGTTTTTCTTAGGAGCAAAAGAGAATTGCAGATAGGAAACAAAAAGTCAAAAATCTTTGTGCAGCTATGGCATCCAGAAGATTCAATCTATTACCTCTATGTTCATATGTAGCCTCGTGTTTAGTATGTTTAGTGAAGGGGAGGTTTGGGTTCAGCCTTAGACTCTTCATCAGAATCACAGCCCAGCTTTGGCCAAATGACTTGTTCTCATTTTTCAGATAGGGAAGAAAATATTCTTTATGCCAGAAAAGGAATATAGTCAACACTCTCAAGCACGTGAATTTAGGAAATGAAATGTACTGTAAATGTTTCTGAACCTTCTACACACTGTCACAGTAATTTCAGTCACTAGCATCGTTCTTGAGAACCTTGAAAGAGAAGCTCAGTTATTTAAAATAAAACAACTATTAGGATCTACTAACCACTAACCTGACTATAAAAAGCAGGAATTAAAAAATGTAAAATTAGATTAAGTCATTGACCAACTTTATCCCTGCCTTTACGGCTGTGCCCCTGTGTGTTAGACACAATTTGCAGCTTCCACCTTTGTGGGCTGAAGAAAACTTGGAAACTTAACATGATCCCACTTAGAGTACTCACAGAATCCTGCACTGTCCTCTCTTCCTAGGATTGTGACTTTTCAGAGGCTGAGTGCCCCTGGTCTGGCATCAGCCCTGCAGGAAGAATCAGGAAATGCAATAGAGCCATCCAAGAGAAATATATTAAGATAAAGCATCTTCTGTTTTCTAATGAGTTTTTAAAAAAGTAATATGCACTTTGAAATTTTTGTTAGTTGAACATGTGCTAAAGTTCCCTACATGTTCATTGCAGTGCTGTGTCAAGAGCAATAAAAATATGCAAGGTCCTTTTTTTTTTTTTTTTTTTTTTTTCCTACCAGATCATTTAATTTGTTCTCTGTTGTACCTTCCTAGAGCCGAAGGTTGTTTTGTCCCAGTGGTGGGAGGTAAATGAATACAATCGAACAACTTCAGAATGAACTAGAGGTAAAACTAGCCAGAGCCCTTAAATCCTGGATCAGAACCAGGCAGTGCTAGGCAAGAAGCCTCAATTCCCAGCAGCTTCACGATCCAAAACATCTGTTTCTGTATTTGGAACAGTTCCACTTTTTTTATTTGTAAAATTGTTCCCATCTTTGGAAACACTTTAAAAAATAAAGAAGTCCCCATTCTGTCTCCTCTTTCCACTCCCCAACACATGCATTTGTAATTACCTGGTTTAGTCTGTGTGTTTAATCAGTTTAAATTGAGAATGTTGCATACATCTGATTTCAATCTGAAGGAGCCATTGAGTATTGGGCAGTTACCACCCTTGTGTCTGCCAAAATGTGCCGCTGCCAAAAAAACGGATAGGACTCACACCAGGGTATTTCCTAAAGAAGCCACTTGACTCAGATTAGATGTTTAATTTCCTTAAAATATTGTTTTGGATTTGGGTCTCTGTTCTCTAATTGGGATTTTCTGATGTAATTTAGGAATATCGCTTATTTGCTGAGTTTGTTCCAGAACCCAGCTGGCAATCTTCTAAAAGTTAAACCTCAGGGAAATAAACTTCACTCGGAGCGCTGAAGTGTCCTACCTCACTGCTTGCAAGGGTGCATCGGGCCCTCGTTTATTCACATCATTGTGGAACCATCATCCATGCAGTGACGTGGAATTAATTTGGGAGAAGAGGGCTTCTAGTTATGGTAATGAAGCCTCTGATCATAGGTTTACAGCTTTTGAGATATTTACTTTAACTGAAGTATGAAAAACTGACTTTGTTCTAAGTTCCAGTACTGCTTATTTTAGCTTCGTTTTTGCTTCTAACATTCACGTATCAACTGAGTTTCTAGATCTCCTCTGAGTTCATCTAAAATGCCTCTGGTGGGCAGAGTTTGGGACCATAAATTCTTTGTGTTTTTTTTCTTTCCCCATTGGGCCATAATTTCTGAATGGTAAAGAAATAAGAATGTAGAGCTAAGCTCTTTCTAAAAGTTTAAACCAGAATTGTTGAGTTCACATCCTTCTAGCATTCAAAAGCCTTGAGGTTTTAGCAGTTTGACTGCTAATAGTTGTGTGCACGTTTTGCACAGTGGTAAAGCCTTATGTGCCAGGGGATGGGCTGATATTCCACAGGGGCATTTTCAGTAGGCTCATGAACCCACCTTGAGCCACATAACCAGCATGTTGAAAGTAAAACAAATGTAGAGAACACAATGGGGACACTTGCATTATCTATGTAAGGGCTTTAAAAATCCATTTGAACTATAACATAACTACATACCCTCAGCTCGTTTGAGTTACCAGACTATAGTGAGAAATCTGTTTTGCAAGAGAATAGGCAAAACCAGTGAAGATGAAGAATAAAACGCTGCATGGCGGAAAGCTAAGATCATTGATACAGCATTTCACAGTGGAATTTGTACTGCCAAAGGAGCTAGGGACATTTAACCATGTATATGAATATTTAAAGTCAGCTTTCTGAGTAGTTTAGTTGCCTGCTGGAAGGGCCCCTGAGTTACTGTCACAACTCGTTCCTTATCCATTGCTCCTTCCTTTCCTAGGATCTGTCCCAGACAGGTGGTATTCTCTCTCTGACCTTTGTGCTTTGATTCATGAGGTGCTCATCATATAGTTTAAATCTCTGAGGCAATCTCATCTGTGCCTTTTTCATATCTTGTAAGACACCACCTGAGATGGGCAGCTGACTTTCTAGGGTCAGAGTTTAGTTCTCCTCACTCACTGATGAGCCCCAGTTTCTTCTGCTTTTCGAACTTACTTGAATTGCAGAGGAGTTGCATCAGCCAGAAAGTGTTGTGTGCAATGAGAATTGTTATTTATCTGGTTTCAGAATTTCTCATTTTTTTCAAAACCAAATCACTGGGCCTCATCTGATTTATTCATTTTACAGTTATTAATCAATCACCTACTTGATAGGTGAGGCACTGATGTTTAGAATGTCAGCAAAAACAAACCAAGGATCCTACCCTCCCCGTTGCTGAGGTGAAGGGGATTGTTTTGAGACAATCCTAGTGTTTGGTTATGTTACACCGAACAATAGAAGTGGAAGAACTAAACACACAGAGAGGTTACAAGTGCCTTGCCTCACCCTGTCTATCCTGTGGGATTGAGCCTGGAGTAGAGTCCTTTGTCCTACTCCATTGTATTTTCTTGAATCCAGTGCGAAGTCTGGGGTTTCCTTTGTGATTCCTGCTAGTGTCTGGAAGGAGGATGCTTCTGTCCAGGATGGTGTATTTGTGTCTACCATCATGGTACCAGTATTAAAAGGGGAAACAATTTGGATATAGAAATTTCTGGTTAGTATATGTGAATGGGGAATATTTTAGATGTGAAGATAGCCAAGCCTAAAGAGAAAGGATTTTGGAGTTAACATTGAAAAGGTCTTCAGCTACTTTGTTTGATGCTATAATGATAGCAGAAAAGTTAGGATGATAATTTCACCAAACACTTCTCTGTGTGTTCAGCTTGTAGGTTCACATACATACACCTGAATCTTGCATTCCAACTGTGTAGTTGGGCACAGTACCACCTAGTGTGTTTATCAGACTTTTGCTTCAACCATGCATTTATTTGGGATCTCCCTTTCTTCTGCCATCTCCTTTAGAGTTGCTGGAATTGTGGCCGTAAAGCAAGTGAAACCTGCAGTGGCTGTAACACAGCCCGATACTGTGGCTCCTTTTGCCAGCACAAAGACTGGGAGAAGCACCACCACATCTGTGGACAGACCCTGCAGGCCCCGCAGCAGGGGGACACGCCCGCAGTCAGCTCCTCTGTCACGCCCAGCAGCGGGGCCGGGAGCCCAATGGACACACCACCAGCAGCCACTCCGAGGTCGACCACCCCGGGGACCCCTTCCACCATAGAGACAACCCCTCGCTAGACAAGGACTCAGAACTGTCAGAGGAAAGACAACACAACCAACGTGAAACCAATTCCTCGTCCTCAGATGCTCAAAGTTGTTTTTCTGTTTGTTTGTTTAGAGATGAACTATCCTATTTCAGTACTTCAGCAAGAGAGAACCTAACTGTTATCTTGAGGCGGTAGTAAAAACACAGAGGGCCAGTAACGGGTCGTAATGACTTATTGTGGATAACAAAGATATCTTTTCTTTAGAGAACTGAAAAGAGAGCAGAGAATATAACATGAATACTAGATTTGACCTCCTCCCTGTTATTTTCAAGTAGCTGGGATTTTAAACTAGATGACCTCATTAACCGATGCTTTACCAAACAGCAAACCAAGAGATTGCTAATTGCTGTTGAAAGCAAAAATGCTAATATTAAAAGTCACAATGTTCTTTATATACAATAATGGAAAAAAAAAAAAAAAAGAGGAAACCCCTCAAGGGCATGAGCATTGGATACAGCAGTAGACATTTTAACAAGAAGATGAATGGCGTCCGTGGGTTGCTAACTGAACTTTGAAGACCCGCTACAAAACGCGCAGATGTGCAGCAGATTGGAAGGAGACACAGATGTTCGGGTTTTTTTCCTGTTTCTGAAAAGAAATAATATCCAGGTCAACAGAATGAAAAATGAAAGATGATTTGCAGTGGGATGTATGAATACAGCAGCAAGAAAAAAATGCCATAATACAAAGGCTCCTTTTTATATATATATACACAAACACACACACACACACACACACACACACACACACACACACACACACACACAAGAGACTCAGCCTGCAATTAATTAGCATTCTGGCAGCTTTGACATCAGCCAGCTGCCCTAAATAACCCTTCAACGTTTCTTCACTTTTGCAAGGTTCCACAGAGTAAGACATTGGGTCTATTCCAGCTCATTCATTTTATATTGAAAAATAATTTTAAAAAAAATGGTGGCTCCAGCTCCAGCCCCTTTCCAAAATTTTTCATCCCCACCCTATTTGGATTTTTAATTAAAAACTAGTAGTTCTCTTGGTGTTAAAACACTTCTGTCCTGTGAGGTTTCCCAATGGTGTTTTTCTTGTAAATGTGTTGGACAAATGTGAAGATGCATTGTAGTTTATCCATATGCCCACATTTAGTCTCTTTATTCCTAGTTGGTGAGAAACCTGTATCTTTCTATGCTGCTTTTATATCTGTATGTATTAGTGATATTTCTCT
>CM046658.1:127311712-127426712 GCA_025594165.1 Tamias sibiricus
AAATAATGCGGTGCCAGTTTTCCCAGAAATGAACAAATTGGCTGGAGGAATAGAGAGCACGAGGGAAATGATTTCACCGGCTGGAGGAACGGATTGGAAGAGGAAGAGTGAACCACATGCAGCTTGATCAGAGGTGATGAAGTGGCAGTGTGGCCACTGTTTACAAATATCAGGGGACAAATGCCAGAGCAGTGAGGGAACTGCTCTGTTAGCCATGTGGCAGTTAACTGCAATTGTTGATGACAAACACAGAGGTAATCCTTACAGCTCTGTTAATTTATTCATGTTGGATGCCACTGGCAAGGCATTAGAAATTAATTTGTGATTCCAGGCTTCCTAAAGGAAAAATAGTGTCATGGTTGAGAACTCGAAGCCTCTCTCTCTGACCATTTAGGGCTCTCCTAAGTTCCTAGATTCCTATATCTGCTCCATCTTTGCACAGTTCTGTTCACCTAGACTTCTCCTCACTCATTTTAGGTCTCCCACAGACTTTCTTACATTTACCACACTTTCCCTTCCTTTATCTTAAACTTTCTTCCTTAGACCATATCTGCCTTCCTAATAAAATCCCATGAAAACCCTTCTGTGAAGCTTTTCTGAAACCAAGAGCAAGAGACCTGCTCACCCCATCCTCTCTGAACCATGATGGAAGGTTCCCTCTTTTTCCCTCAAGCACATCAGTACAACCAACCAAACCACTTCAGGGAATGAGTAATGACCACACAGATATTGAGGGCAGGAGAAAAGGAGTTCCTTTCCACATAAATGTCATGTGTTACTAGCTGAAGATGGCAAATCATGACCACAATAACACTTTATATGCTGGGGTCCAGAGAACAGTAGCATATGTTTTCTTCAATGAACAGTCATTTCCAAATTGCTTGGACATGATACCATCTCCTTAAGGTGGTCTTGCTCTCTATCTCTCTGTGCAGTCTTTATAACTGTTTAAATGATTCCTAACAGGTCATTGCAACATTGAATCTTGGGATTTCTGGACTTGGGAAGAAAAGAGATTTTTCTTTTCTTTAAAAGCTAACAAAACAGGTCTAGGACTGTACCTGGGTGATGTAGTGCTTCACTAACATGCATGAGGCCCTGGGTTCTATCCACAAAAAACAAACTACCAACAACAGAAAGACTAACAAAACTACTGTTGCACCATCATATGACTACAGAGAATAATTACGATGATTTCAAAAACCTAGAAGAAAGGATTCTGAATGTTTTCTTCATAAAGAAATGATGACTGATGAGATGTATTTCATTTGATTTAAATACCATACAATTGCATCTTTAAGTAGCACATGGTACCCTATTCATATGGTACAGAAGCCGGAACCAATATAACATGCCTGGGAATAAATACACCCCTGAATTTTGCTGAAGCATAAAATAAGGTAGTTTTCATAGGGAGGGAGAGTTTCACCATCAGACCCTTTCTTAGGAGACAGGATAGCTTGCCTTCCTTCTTGTTGGCAATAAATAAATAAATAAATAAATAAATAAATAAATAAATAAATTCTGATCCTTTATTCACTTGAAAATGAGGTCAATATTGTGTTTGAAAAAGATAAGCCTTCCAGATTCCTGATTAAACTTGTTGCAAACTATTATTTTAGATGGCGTGATCTGCTATTTAAAGCCTGTCTTCTAAAGGTGTGATAAAAGATAAGTCTGCAAAGAACCACCAGCAGCCGTTTACAATTCCACTTATTACCATTGTGCATTTTGCTGACAAAGTCACAGTAAAGTTAAGGAAAGTGCAAACCACCCATTCTGATAGCAATAGATTCATTTTGCTCTGTTAGCAAAGACTTTGAAAAATGTTAGTAAAGAACATTCTACTGTTTGCTATTCACTATGTGCCCCACAAAACAGGTATAAGGCAATAACTGTTGCTGAGTTTTGTGAAATTGAATTGAATATAAGGAATGCACACTCACATAAGTACACATATACATATATACTATTGATGCCAGTTATAATCTACTGTCTACTTTCATAAAATATTCTTACAGTGTCATCTAAATAAATTTATCTATGGTCCTGAGTCAAAAATATTAACTTGAATATCCTTGTGCTTATAAATAGTTTTGAGGTTGATAATCCAAGACTGGAATAGCAATCACTAACAAAAGAGATACATCTTAGGCTATAACCAGTATTAAATAACTTCTCATTTCTCAAACCACACTCACTGGAACTCTGAACCAGAAGTCATTAACAGGAACCCCATGGGAAAAAATGTAAAAGCATTCAGTGACTGACATATGGCTAATGTTATAAATTTATATCCCCTGAAGAATTCCAAAAGTCTAGTGTTGGAATAATCAGGTAGTTTTGCATCCTCCAACATTCCCTCACTCATCTGAACACTTTTACATGCACATATTCATATGAGCTTCTGCAATATATTCCCACTCTCCCGTACCCCATTTATCATAACCAAGACCTCAGTTAGAAATAAATCTAATCAGTTCTTTCCCTGTTGTTTCACTTACAAAGCACAGAGGTCAGCTTCTTATCATCCCTAACTGTACACACCTAACAGACCAGTCTTCCCCAAATTAAACTTTAAAAAAGATGAGTTCTGAAACCATAAATGGCAGCTCAGTTGTCAACTTAGCCTATTTGGGATTCTAGAAACAAAATACCTTGGACCAAGTCATTTATAAGCAATAGAATTTGATTGCACATCATTCTGGAGGCTGAAAAGTCCAGGATCAAAGTGGCAGCAGATTCATGTCTGATAGTGCTTACTTGATTGATAGATGGTGCCTTTTGTGTGTCATCACTTGGTAGACTGGACAAACACACTCTGTTCAGTCTCCTTCTTAAGGTCACTGATCCCATTCATGAGGGCAGATCCCTCATGACTTAGTCATGTACCCAAAGGACCCGCGACCTAATGCTATCACTGTGGAGTTGAAGGTTGAGCACACAAGGGTTGCGGGTGTAGCTGAGGTAGAGTACATGCTTAGCAAGTGAGGCCTGGGGTTTAATATCCAGCATGCATGTGCACACACACACACACACACACACACACACACACACACACCCTGCACCATTTTGGGAGGACAAAAACATTCAGATCATAGCAATTGTCTTCAGAATAAGAGCTGAACACCAGATTCTTGATTCAAACCTTCTCCTCCCTTCTTTCACCTCTGGATCTCACTATTCTTCTCAACAAACCTTCTCAACAAACGTACTCATGGTTTCTACAAATTAGTTTTTTCCTATCTATGCCTTTGTCCATTAGAATGCTTTCAGTGATCCCCATTGGCTCTACAACCCCACTTCACCCTCCTGTGCAGCACAGAGAAGTCCTCTCCTTTCTCAGAGCTCTTCATTTTCATCTATGCTGCTGCTCTCACCATCATAGGAAATTGGACATTTGGGTTTGGAGAGCTTAAGAGCGACATAGGATAGAAATAGATTCAGCTTTCAAGTCTAACTGTATGAACTTGAACAAGGTAAATATTTTCTCTTTGCCCCAAATCAGCCTGGGAAGTAGATGAGAATATGCTATGAGCTAAAGATGAACTCATGGAGTTGGGTGTGGTGGCTTATGCCTGGAATCCCAGAAACTCGGGAGGCTGAGGCAGAAGGATCTCAAGTTCAAAGCCAGCCTCAGCAATGGCGAGGCACTAAGCAACTCAGTGAGACCCTGTCTCTAAATAAAATACAAAATAGGACTGGGGATGAGGCTCAGTGTTTGAGTGCCCCTGAGTTCAATCCCTTCTAATTCCCAACTAACTAACTAAATAAATAAAAGGGACTGTGGATGTAGCTCAGTGGTAGGGCATCTCACGGTTCAGTCCCCAGTGCTAGGAAAGAAAGGAAGGAAGGAAGGAAGGAAGGAAGGAAGGAAGGAAGGAAGGAAGGAAGGAAGGAAGGAAGGAAGGAAGGAAGAAGGAAGGAAGGAAGGAAGAGAGAGAAAAAGAGAAAGTCCTATGGTTAACATTTAACATTCCATGTGCTTATACTTTGTTTCTCTAACCACATTGTAAGCACTTTTGTCTTTCATCCTCCCATCATTCCTGGTATGGTGCCTTGGGAGCCCAGGAGCAAATGCTCTGATATCTCCGTTGCCACCCATTCTGCAATTTCTGTTTGCACTGACACAGGTAATGACAGATATCTCACCACTGCCACCTGACCAGCAAGGATTGGAAGATGCCTCAAATTTCAAGTAGATTAAAATTCAAAAGAAGATTATGTCATTGAATAAATTAAATGATGCTATCCACATTTTATGAAATGAAGTCATAGAATTAGAGGATAGAATGGAGGTTATCAAAGGTTGGAGGGTCGGGCTGGGTAGGAAAATGGAGAAGCTGGTGAATGGCTAGAATGTTTCGGTTAGGAAGAATAAATTCATCTATTCTACTGTAGAGTGACTAAAGTTAATATTGTATTCTGTACTTCAAACAGTTAAAAGAGAAGATTGTGAATGTTCTTCGCACAAAGACATATTTGATGTAATTGGTATGCTAATTAGCCTTATTTGTTAATTTGACAATATATATGTGTATTGAAAAGTCACACTGTACTCCATAAATATATATAATTTGTCAACTAAAAATAAAACAGAAAAAGAGATTCAAACAAGTTACATTCTCTTCTTTATAATATTAATGAAAAGAAAAACCTTATATTGTCCCAGGAACTGATTTTGAAGCTTTTTTCCTATACGGCATATTGTTTCTCATCAACTGAACACCTCTCAAGTGCGTGAAATGAATAAAATCCACAGTGGCTTCCAGACAGGTTAAGCAGTAGTTTTCAAAGGGATCACTTTCTTTGAGTAATCCTATAGCCTAACTGTGTTCTCCAGGACTTAACATCAGGATCTCCAAGGTAAATACCTCATTAGCAAGTTGTTATCCTTCTCTGGCATCAAAAGAGAAAGCTAGCCTCTAAAAACTGAAGCCTCTGGTGCACATCTCAATAGGGAGGAAGTATATGGAAAAGAATGGAGTGAGTCCACCCATCTCCCCTAGCAGCCATGTTTACTGTATAAGTTTCCCCATGTATTTGCTGCTAAAAGAGCCACACTAATGAAGACATTTGGAGGTGGTTGGGTTGGGTGCTCACTTGATGTGTTCTCTAGGTAGGGACCTGGTGGAAATGCTGGTGAACCATTTACTAGCTCTATGACCCCGGACGAGTAATTCAACCTTTCTATGCTGTTTCCTCATCTGTAAACAGAAAAAAAAATGCTATTGATTTCCTTATAGACTTAAGGGGATTCAATGAGATAATGTACAGATGGTACTTAGCAGAATGCCTGGCACATGGTAAGAACCCAATAATTGATAGCTGTTATAATTGTTACTGCATTTTTTTTCATCTAACTATAAACACAGGAAGAAAGCACAATTCAGAAGGCATGGAAGAGGGTCTGCTATTCCTTCATTCTTGTCTGCTTCCCTGAAAATTCATTGAAAATGATAGCAGCCATATTCTGCAAAATGCAATCTAATTTGCATTTGCTGGGCTTTCAAATTTCTGATGCCCTTCTTTCTGCTTATAAAGTGTCTACTTCTGTGCAAGTCTGTAGATCCAGCCTTTATCAAAGATATTAGTGATAATGATTTTTGTTGTTGCTCTTAGTAATCATTTTAATTTTGGAATCAACAAAAACTAAACTATTAGCTTTTGGACCAAAATGCCATATTGGTCCAGAGTGATAGTTTAGTATAAGCATCCAGACAGAATAGTCTTTTGGTAATTCATGTTTGCCAGCTTATTTCCACTGAAGTAGTCATAATTTCAGGACCATTAAAAGAAGAGTCAGACTATACCAGATAGTTTAGCATTTGTTGATTCCAAAATTAAAATGATTACTAAGAACAAAAAATCATTATCACTAATATCTTTGATAAAGGTTGGATATACAGACTTGCACAGAAGTATAAGCAAATGCTTTATAAGCAAAAAGAAAGGCATTAGGAATTTGAAGCTTATTATATCTACTAAAAACAAAGAAAGGCTATAGAATGCTTTTATTTTGTCTTAACATGTTCTGGTTTCCTGTGATGGAAATGCACAGAGTATAAAAAGTAAAATAATGAACACGTATCGGATTCTAAATGTTATGTTGCATTATTTCAGTTAACCCTCAAAATAAGCCTCTGAGGAAGGAATTATGGTTATTATATTTTAACCTCAAATTTATTATATTTTCTTATTTATTTTTATACCATCGTTACACAGAGGGAACCATGGAGGCACAGGAGATTTTGCAAATTGCCTAGGATCACACAACTAGTCCATGCAAAGCCAGGACTTTAATCCAGGCCATCTGACAACAAAGCCAGGGGGTGTAATTGTTTTTTGTGTGTGCACACGCTGCGAACGAACGTTCAGGGTTATTCTAGCTCTAAAATAAGATTCTATGTTGCTAACTCATTTAAATGCTATTCTTTATTTGGGTTTTAAAATGTTTAGTGAAAAAACATGTTATAATTTGGGGGGAACAGCTGTATACTTCATTTCTCTTTTGTGGCATGGATAACTGAGAGCTCTTTATAAGTAAAATCAAGCTCTTTATTCTTTCCTTGGAAGAACTGAGTAAGTGGCTCTTTGCAAAGCAATGAAGTAAGAAATGTATTATCCCCCAATTGGGTGAAATGCATGCCATTAGAAAGAATAAGATCCATAATCTAACTCATTCTCTCTCCATGGTAAAATGTTCTTGTGCCTTAATTAAGGAAGAGAGAACATGAGGGTTCAATAAGAGTCAAAGTTTGTCCTGTTGTGAAGCATCTTAATGGATTTTCACACCTGATTTCCATCTGTAGATGTAATCAGTAAGAATGGACAGAGTCTGAGAGAAGAGCTCTTATGGAGTTCAAGGAAGCAACACTCCAGATATTTTAGTTATAGCTGAGGTTTACAAGAGCAAATCGATTTTTTCCATCATTTCTACAAGGAGTATTAATCAATATGATCAATACGACTACTTAAGAAACGATGTTTGGACACAAACACTGGAAAGAGGGGATAGTGAATATTGTATGTTAAATTCTAGGATTAGGAGAAGCAGTGTCACACACAATGTGATATATTGTCATTGTAATCATTACATGGTATTTTGAGGCCAATTTGTGCATGGTGGTGATTAAAAATGGTATAGAATTGATTTCCTAAAGAACACTTAAAAATGATGCACCAAACTTTCCGTGATTGTTGGAAACCCATATTGTCAATGCATTTTTCTTCCCAAATTCTAAATAGTCACTGGTACATTCTGTGTAATCTAAATAAATGTAATTCATTTATTCATTTTACTACTTCCAGTTCAAAGAATTCATTAAGAAATATTAATTTCTAAGTCCTCTACCAAGTTGGGGCTATAATTGGCACAAATGTGCATGAGCCACCATCCATAATTTCATGGAATTTACAAAATACTGAGGTGATGAATTGGTGGGTGAAGCCAGGATTGAAACCAAGTTTGTAGGCTGAGTCCAATTCTCTTAAATACTATGTACAAGAATTTCCTGCATCCATTAGAAAGAATTCTCTCTTCACTTCTCTCTCCCTTAAGCCTCCTGAATCTTGTGAGTTTACCAACATCCTTTAATGAACATTTTCCTACTTAAACTAACTCTGAGAGTTTTATTTAGATTTATTTCATTCATGTCAATGTTTTGAAGGTGTTCACTGCCTGGCATGTATTTTTAAACTTGTTGCATAAGAACTTCATAGGTCTTATGCTATGGAAATATATGGAAGCTCAGCAGAGCAAGGACAGGCTACACTTCACCAATACTTAAAAGTTGTCATGCAAATGCTCTATTTTTCCTGAGACCGCTGCTTTTTTTTTTTTTTTTTTTTTTTTTTTTTTAACCCATCCCCGGACCTTTTCTCTGATCTTTTAGAGGAACTAGCTTCCTCAAAAAGAAGCATCATTTCTATTTTCCCATACTCTTGGCTTTTGTATGACTTCAAATTGTGTTTTAGTAGAAATGTGTCTTGTCTTCATCACCAAGCATCTTTTGAATAGATGTCTTATGTTTGGGAAGTTCCTCACATGATAAGACATACCTACTTATGTGGAAGCCAGAACTAGTCTCCATCTGAGGGGCAGCTTTTGCCAAATAGAGCCACATCAAATCCATATTCTTAGAACAGTAGCAGAGCATGGAGGAGTGTAAGGAAAATTAAAAAGGAGACAGAGACAAGATGCAGAGGCAGAAGAAATGGTTGCCAGTCTAAGCGGCCACCTTTATTTATACCAATAGGTTACATTAGATCATTAGTGCTATAACTACATTATTGTTTATTATATCAGTAAGGTTGCTTATTCCCAAGTTACATTCTACAGTTATAATATGCAATGTTCGGAGCTTTGTTCAGCTCTCAAGAAAGTCCATTGTCTGAAGTTACCTTTAGGTGGGCAGGTCCAGGAATACCATGGCTTGGTGAAACATTGTAGTTAAAGCAAGTTCCTTTGTTCACAGGAGCTATGTGCCTGAGATCAAGGCTGATAAAACTCTAGCACAGAGCCTCCTCATGCAGGGCATTGCCACAGCAGCTAGACATTGCACATGTGTTAGTTATCTTACTGGTTCCTAGGAGAAACTGCAGAACATTCAAAGCATGGGAAACAGGGTGCCTTTTACCCACTGGAGTGTTTGCTCATCAGAGAATGCTTCCCTGTATATTTCCATGGTCAGAATCCTTACAGAGGAGATACGAAGTGTTGTGGAACTGTGGTGGCAGATGTCTCCTAGAGAGTGATGAGATGAACATATGCAGTACCCACTATGTGACCAGAATGGGTTCCACTGGTGAACCTCAGTGCACAATTTGGGGATTGTTCCTGAATGTGAGCTAGAAGCCTTCTGAAGCTAATATCATTAAACAAACTCCTTTTCTACCTAAACTAGCTTAAGTGGATTATAGCAAGATCTTTGATGATTACACATTTCAGCATCAGAGCTATAATTTTAAACAGGTTTAGAAATCAGAAATATCAAGGACAGTGAGTCATATCAATCCATAGGCATACTCTGATATGACAAAGTGGATCTGATTCTATGATTGTCATAAAAGGGACAAGATGAGTGTGAGAACTGAGAGGCAATGTAGTTTGTAGCAGTACTTGCAATCAAACAGTTGAATTTGAGTTCGAGCTTCATTACTGACTGATCTTAATCCAGTTATTTAGTCATCTGGATTTTCATTTCATGATCTGTAAATAAGGATTGCAAAACTGTGTTTTGCTTGGCATATGAAGAGTGTTCATAAAACATGAGCTGTTCTTACGGTGTCACAAGTAGATATTCACTTGATATTTGTAATTTGTTAGTGATAATTATGTATTGATTTATCATCCAGGAATGTTAATGAAGATAATATGATTAAGATTTTCATTTGTTCTTTATGTCATACTTGCTGGGTTAGTCAGGATAGAACAACTGATGCCACAAACAACTCTAAAATCTCAGAGGCTTAACACATTTACAGTTTATTTACCACACAGGCAACAGTTCACTCACTGTTGGTCATTTTTCCTCTATGTGCAGCACAAGGACCTGGATCCTGCTCCCTTCTCTAGGTTCTTGGAGTTCTCTACATTTAGCCAATAGGTGGTTAAAAAGAAAGAAAAGCTGGACGCGGTGACACACACCTATAATTCCAGCACATGGGAGGCTGAGGCAAGAGGATCGCGAGTTCAAAAGTCAGCCTCAGCAATGGCGAGGCACTTAGCAACTCAGTAAGACCCTGTTTCTAAATAAAAATACAAAAAAGGGCTGGGGATGTGGTCCAGTGGTCGAGTGCCCCTAAGTTCAATTCCCTGTACCAAAAAAAAAAAAAAAAAAAAAGAAAAGAAAGAAAAAGAATGTATGGTTGTATGTAGGCAGGATCTAAAGGTCAGCTTCACGCCCCCACATTCTACTGAATCTCATAGAGCTGTACCTAAGTGTGAAGGTTTGACTGTGTTATATAACTTTGTTCCCAAGAACAAAATAGAGCAAAATTCTCAAATTGGTATCCAATATTATGCTTAGAATTTTGCCATTTAATTCTGTAGTGAGATTCCTATTGTGTTTCATTTAAACAATGTGTTAATCTCAGTCCAAAATATATATATTAGCAAGGCTGAGTAATTCTCAGTTCTTGCTTATTCTGAGCAAATATGATAAAGTTGGTTGTTGCTATATACTGGAGTTAATTATGGCTGTAAAATGAAAAGAAAGAGACCCACATCCTGTTTATTTAGATGTGAAGAACATTGACAGAAAAATATAAATCCTCACATTTAGAAGTTTACTTCACTATTAAAGTGGATTGACTGATTAGCCTAATGCAAATTGCCTTAAAAATGAATCTACCTCTGCTTCTGGGGTTAGACTTACTTTTTGGCTTTGTAAACTATATAGATGCAAGACCTATAAACAATTATAATTATTACTTCTATATTACTGTGAACTTAAATTTCAGCCTGTAAAATTTTATTCCAAGAAATTAAAAAAATAATTGAAGAAAACAGCTAATGGGAAGGGAATGAATACCAATGCATTGCTATTTAACATGGAAGGAATAAATGTGAATTCTCATGAAATCAACAGAAATGTTACCAGTTATATTCTTTTAGTAAAAGTGCCAAACACAGACTATATATTCCTCATTGAAAGTTAAAAATAACACAAAGCAGTAATCTAAGATCCCATTAATGAGACCTTATTGATTACCTATTATTCTTGTTCTTGGTTTTGAGTGTTAATACACTGGGAATAATTTCCATTTCAGTTGTAAGGAACAGAAAGGGACCAGTTAAAAGATCATTGACATGACAGAACACTGCCATGAGGCACAATGAATGAATGATGGCACTCTTTTTAGCTGGATCTGTTCTGGACTTCAGAATCCTTTCCTTATTCAATCCCAAACAGCATTCTCAACATATTGGAATCATCTTTTGTGATAAAACTCTTTAATGATCCTTAAACTAAGCTCTGATAGCCTCATAAAAACCACTAGAAAGGATGGGAAGGGAGCAACACTCACGTGGCAAGCTTCATTGTTCAAACTGGGTGGACTTAAGACTCTAGTCCTCAATGAAATGTGGTCCCAGGATCCTTTGAATCGTCAGTGAAGGTAGACTTTGGTGGGGCTGAGAGAACTGAACTGGAGTTCAGCAGCCTCCTTTGCACATGGCAGTTCTGGGCATTTTGCACATTCTGCACCAGCCATCTGATCCTAGTGGTTCATGTCTCTCCAGAGGAATAAACAAAGCTGTTCAGACTTGTGGAGAATCATTGGAGTTACACAGTAGACCAAGAAGTAGAGAAACTAACAGCTTCACATTTTGGGGAGCAAGTGATCTTCTTTATAGTTCACACACACACACACACACACACACACACACACACACCAGCTAAGCCTTTCATGGTTGACAAAGTAGAAGCAACTTGGATTCATTGAACTGACCCTTTTTTGTCTTGTCTAGGCATGATATGCGATATGAGCACATTACAATGTTAAGGCCAAAAGGATCTTAAGGAACATTTAGTCGAGAGGTAAAATATTTTTCATATCATTGACATGCGAAAAACAATAAACATATTGAGAAAGAAATCTCAACATGCAAGAGAGATTAATCTAGAAGTGTGGATTTGAAGACAGGAAAGAAAAATCAAGCTCTACCTTCTTGGAATTTCTTCCTTTCTTGGAGCATGTTCTGCTATGGACACCTCTTTCCAAAATTTTAGAGATGAGGGAACTTCCCCTTTGTAGTACTGAATGTTATTTTTCATGTGGTTCATGTGTAATGAATGGAGATCACTATATTACAATGGTGACTGACAAGTAATGTAGTTCCTTTCTGATAACAACATTGGAGACTGCTAGGATATGGATATTTGTGTCCATCCACTCTCAAATTCATATGTTGAAATCCTAGCCCCCAATGTGATAACATTAGAAGGTGATGTCTTTGGAAGGTGACTAGGTCATGGGCTGACCTCTCATGATGGAATTAGAGTCCTTATATAGGAGACCCAGAGATTTGCCTTGCCTCTTTCACCATGTGAGGACACAGTGAGAAATTACCATCTATGAACCAGGAAATGGGCATTTATTAGACACTGAATCTGATCTGGGACTTCTCAGCTTCCAGAACTGTGAGAAATTAATTGCTGTTGTTTGTCTATGGTAGGTTGTCACAGCAGCCAGGATGGACTAAGGCAAAGACCAGGTGCTAAGGATCAAAGCAGAGACGTTTAGAGGAAATATGTTGCGATGCTAGTAGCTTTCAAGGTAGATGGGTGAGCAACTGCTTTATGCTATCATCATGGTTACCAGTTGCCAGGGAGCAACATCAAAAAGGGCCCAGATCATGTTTGAGTCGGAGATGTGGAAACTCTACGGAACAGACAGCATTATGCAACTGGTAAGCACAACCAGCCAAGTCAGCAGTGCTAACTGGGTGAACCCTAGGTTTATTCACTTACAGGAAGCAGTTATTTTATGTGTTCATCAAGTTATTGAACATCAAGTACCAAAACTGATTGTTCAGCCAAGAATTTTCCAAAGTGTGTTTGTGGTAGTCCTACAAAGATTTCTGATTGGTTTTGGAACACATAATAGAACTGGCCTTTTTCTTCAGACACTGATGTTTAGTAAGGCAATACTATTTGTCTTGGTCAATGACATTTGCAGAAAAAGAATAATATCACTTTTTGGAGAACGTTTTCAAAGTAGTACATTGTGATAGTGACAGTGAAAAGAGAAAACAACACATCTGATCTGAAGAGATATTATTTGCATAACTTCCCTTAGAACCTATAGTATAAGTTAGAAACAAATTTTGTAATACAAGTCACTGGTATTTGGGGGCTGCTTGTTACCAAGTTATGACCAACCGTATTCTGACTACTACTTTTTTTATAGAAGTTGATAACTGTTAGGAGTAAGAATTGTTCAGTGGTCAAATAAATCTGGAATATTTCAATTTTGAAAAAATATGAATCCAAGTAATTATTAACCTTTTAGCCTAATTATGACATATGGTTTTATATATGCATATACTGTATTTAATATGTGTATACAATGTGTAGTGATCAAATAAGGGTAATTAGTGTTTCCATCTCCTAAATATTATTATTCCTATGTGGCAGAAGTTTTTAAACTCCTCTGGTTATTTTTCAGTGTATAATTATTATAAAATGTAATTGCTATATTGTATCATATAGAACATTAGAACTACTCCCCACCCCACCCTGCTCTGCTCCAACTGTATGTATCTATCCTCTTGGGATATTCCAATTTTAACAATGCTATTTTTTTCTTACAGGACTTCTAGAGACCTTCACTACATTAATATGCACTGTGAATTTCCAAGAAACAGATATAGCAAGTAGAATTTTTCAAACCTATTTGATTCTAGTATTCTTTTCTTTCTATGAAGCATCTCCTGATGAAATGCCACTTTATAAAAGCCTGTAATGGGATTTAGTGAAAAACAAATATATAATATACTCAGCCAATGTGTTTTTAAATAGGAAGTGTTTGTGTGTGTGTGTGTGTGTGTGTGTGTGTGTGAGAGAGAGAGAGAGAGAGAGAGAGAGAGAGAGAGAGAGAGTGTGTGTGTGAAAAGAAGGAATTCTTGTATATTTTTTATTTTATTTCATCTGAGTGAAGAATTTTAGTTCTAAATTTATTGAATATTATTACTTGCTTTGGTGCAGTGAATTAGGTAGGAGGATTTTGTGATTATACATGTTACATAATATTGTTAATGGATAATGATTTCAGAGGGGACTATTTACAGTACCAAAATTCTTCCAAAGGTTTATACTTAATTATAATTAGGTGAGATATTTGATTCAAAACTCAAAATGTGTTTTCTAACTAATTTATTTTGGTTTGTTTCTTGCTTTTTTTGTCAATAAAAGCAACCCTGTAATGTGGTAAAAAGTGCATTTTTTGTTGTTGTTCTGGGGAATCAAACAAAGCCTATAGCAGTTTGATATTTTAAAGCCTTAAGAAAAGCCGAACAGCTATTTGCAGTTTATAATGGTATTACAAGAATTTGAGAAGACATATATTTTGGTCCCGTCTAATGTATGACTTTCTATGTGCATTAATTAATATAAAAAAGATATATATTGACTAAGTTCTATTGATTCTTCTCATTTTCTTCTTAAGTTTTCTCTCTTGATTTCACTTCCAAAGCAATTGCTCTAACCTACTTGCTTCCTTTTTCTAAATTGGGTGTGACTTTAGAAATTGTTTCAATGACCTGTTACCTAAATTCTAGATAATAGACTCTCTTCTAGTTATCAACTTGTAAAATGGCCCCTAGTAAGTATCATGGCAGGTCAATAGGTACATTTCAATAACTGTGCCAGATATCAGGGGTGTTCACATAGCTGCACAGATGATATAAATATTCCAGCCCTTGAAGAGTTTGAATTATTACTGAGAATAATGTGTTTTCTAATATAAAACAACAACTTGATAGTAAAACAAAGCACTATGGAGTCAGGCACTAAATATAATATTAAAATTCAAAGAAGGAAGAAGAAGGGATTTACTTTTTCAAAAATTGATTTTTTAAAAAAATTTACTTTGGGGGCTATCATCAACACATAGAAATTTATGTTTAGGATGTACAACTTGGTGTTTTGATATGTGCATACATTGTGAAATTAGTACCTTAATCAAACTATAGAAAGTTTAATAGAAAAACAAGATTCAATTTATATAGAAAAATGAGTAAGGAAGGAAAGAAAGAAGGAAGGAAGGAAGGAACAAAGGAAAGACAAAATGGGATTTTTTTATGAACTTAAACAAAAAGAATCCAAGTGGCTCAGAAGGCTCAAATCCAGCCTCACCAACTTAGCAAGGTCCTATCTCAAAATAAAAATTAAAAAAAATATTAAAAGAGGGGCCTGGGATGTGGCTTTGTGGTTAAGTTCTTCAGAGTTCAATCCCTGGTACCAAAGCAAACAAAACAAAACAAGACAAAAAAAAAAAGAAAAAAAAAAAAAGAAAAAGAAAGAAAGAAACCTTATAAACAAACCTTAACATATAGAAAGTTAAACTTTGAGAATCATAAAATATTTGAATAATATGACATATCAGGTTACTGGATGGTAAGATCAATAATATATCAATGCCAACTAGACACTAATTATGTATTTGATATAATAGTAATCAAATAGCAAAGTGCCTCAGTGCAGGTGGAATTTGATAAAAATGATTCTATTTATGTGGAAAAATAACATGCAATAATAGCCAATGGAGAAAGGAATTGAGTAAACATTTCTCTAAAGATATACCAACAAGCCAACATGGCCCACAAGCACATGAAAACGTGCAACATTATTAGTCATGAGGAAAATGACAATGAAAACCACAGTGAGATACTATTTTACATTCTCTAGGATAGACATAATAAATAAAAACAGAAAGTAAGTGTTTGTAAGAATGTGGAGAAATTGGAACTCTTATACTGCTGGTGTGAGTAAAAAAGTAAAATACTACAGCTGCTGTCTAAAGCAGTTTGGAGGTTCCTCAATAAGTTAAATAGAATTACCCTATGACTGGCAGAAAGTGGATGTTCAAATAGAAATGTGTGCATTGGTGTCCATAGTAACACTAATCAAACTTGCAAATTGTAGAAACAACCAAAATGCCCATCAACTAATAAACATTACATTTGGCATATCCACATGGTTGATTATTATGAAATCATAAGAAGAAATGAAGTTCTGATACACATCACAACATGGATGAACCTTGGCAACATAATGCTAAGTCAAATGAGCTAGACAGAAGTGCTAGAGAACCTTACAAGTAACAAAGCTGACATCAACAGTGACTGAGGGACCCCCATCACCTGATAGGGACCACCACCACCAAATTGTAAGAGTAGACAAACACTGTGCACCCCACAAACTCTGTTGTCAACCCCACACCTACTTGAACTGCTAGAGTGTCTTTAATTTTGCACAACCAGCAAAGACTACAGCTCTCTCTGACTCTCTCACAGTACCCAGAGTGCCCAAACTCACTAATCACAGCCAAAGAAGCTACAGAGAGAATATACAATATACCCAGCTAGAAATAAAGTCAGTATTCTATAATGAACTAATATTCCAAAGACATATCCTAAGGAGAAAGCCACTTACTAAGAAGACCATCCCATAAGAGGTAGGGAGATCTGATACACCAGATGTGCAAATCTCAATGTACCAATGCAGGAAATTTGAAAAAAGAAGATAATATGACATCTCAGAAAGATCATAACTGTGTAATAACAGATTTCAAAGAAACTAAAATAGGTAAAATACTTGATGAAGAATTCAAAAGCTCAATGAGTCCAAGAGAATGTGTAAAACAGCTAATGAAATTGAAATATTCTTTTCAGACAGAAATAAAGAAAATAAATTTATAGTGAAGGAAGTATTCAAGATCCTTAGCACATCATTAAATAACCCAACTTCTCCAGGCTTGGTTGTGCACACCTATGGGCCCAGTGGATGGGAAGCTGAGGCAGGAGGATCACAAGTTCAAAGCCAACCTCAGCCAAAGCAAGGCAGTAAGCAATTCAGTGAGACCCTTTCTCTAAACAAAATACAAAATAGGGCTGGGGATGTGGCTCAGTGGTTGAGTGCCCCGAGTTCAATCCCTGATACCCCCACCCTCCAAAAAAATAATCCAACTCTATACCATTAGAATATCTACCAATATCTCTATTGGCAAGGAGATAAAAGTTAAGGGCATAGAAAACCTATTCAATGAAATGGGGGTGAAAAACTTCTCTTATCTTGTGAAAGACATGGGTATCTATGTACAGGAGGCTTATAGAAAAACAGATAGACATGATGAGAAAAGATCTTCACCATGACATATTATAGTCAAACTGTCAAATGTAGAGAACAAAGAAAAAGCTTTAAACTCTGAAAGGGAAAAAGCACCATGTCATATTTAATGGAAACGCCTAGACTAACAGCAGATTTCTCAAAGAAAGCCCACAGGTCAGAGGAATGAAATGATGTATTCCAAGTCCTGAAAGAAAATAACTGCCAACCAAAATTACTATCACCAGCAAAGCTATCCTTCAGAAATGAAGAAAAAATAAAGTCATTTCAAGATAAGCAAAAGCTTAGGGAATTCATGTTCACCAGAACAGCCTCAAAAAAGAAGTTTAATAGAGTCCTACATCCACAACTGAAAGAAAGATAACCACCATAGTGACAGCATGTGAAAGTATAAATTCTACCAGAAGAGTAAACGCAGAAGAGAAATGGAAAAGATCCAAATATCATCAATACATGTAAGCCATCAAACCACAAAGATGAATGAATGTTTTTTAGTCAAGTTTTCACTGCCATGACTAAAAGATCTGACCAGAACAATTTTAGGGGAGTAAAAGTTTATTTGAAGGCTTATGGTTTCAGAGGCCTCAATCCATAAATAGAAGACTCTATTCCTCAGGGCTCACAGTGAGGCAGGACATCATGGCAGAAGAGCATGGCTTAGGGAAGCAGCTCACGTTGTGATCAGGAGGCTGAGAGAGACTCCACTTGCCAGATACAAATACATACCCCAAAGCCACACTCCAAATTCCCACCCCTTTAGCCACACCCTACCCCTTCAATTACCACTTAGGTAATCCCTATCAGGGGATTAATTCACTGATTGGGTTAAGACTCTCACAACCCAATCATTTCTCCTCTGAACCTTCTTACATTGTCTCACATGAGCTTTTGGGGGGACACCTCACATCCAAACCATAACAGAGGAAGAAAGAATATCTAAAATAACCTAGAAGAAAATCAACAAAACAACAGGCATAAGTCCATGTCTTTAAATAATAGCCTTGAATAAAAATGGAATTCTTAAAATAAAAAGATACAGACTGGTTGAGTGGATTAAATACAACAATAACAAAAATATTCTGCCAATAAGAAACTCACTTCACTAGTAAAGACACACAAAGACTAAAAGTGAAAGGATGCAATGTGGTATTCCAAACAAATGAAATCCTAAAGCAAAAGGAAATAGTAAAAGAGACAAACAAATCACTATATAATGATCAAGGGATCAATTTAAGAATAAGATACAACAATTGTAAATCCATATGCACCTAATGTGACAGCACCCAATTTTATAAACAAACACTATTAGACCCAAAGGGAGAGATAGGCTCCAGTAAGGTAATTGTGGGGGATTTCACTACTCCACTCTCACCATTGGAGAGAGCATTCAGACACACACACACACACACAAAAAAAAAATCCACAAACATCAGAGTTGAACTTTACTATACATCAAGTGGAAGTAAATGACATTTACAGAACATTTTAACATATGGATACATGTTCTTTCATCAGCACATAGGACTTTTCCTAGAGGGAACCATGTATTAGGCTATAGAATACCTTAACTGATTAAAAAAAACTTTGAAATCATATCCTGAATCTAGCCAGGCATGATGGCACACTCCTGTAATCCTAGCACTTGGAAGGCTGAGGCAGGAGGATTGTGAGTTCAAAGCCAGCCTCAGAAATGGGGAGGCACTTAGCAACTCAGTGAGACCCTGTCTCTAATAAAATACAAAAAGTGACTGGGAATGTGGCCCAGTGGTCGAGTGCCCCTGAGTTCAATTCCCAGTACCAAAAAAAAAAAAAAAAAAAGAAAGAAAAGAAAAAAAAAATCATATCCTGCATCTTTTCTGATCACAATAGAATGAATATAGAAATCAACAAGAGAAACTTTAGAAATTAGGCAAATACATGGAGATTGCCCAACACTTTTGAATGAACAGTGAAGAAATCAGTTCATTTAATCCACTCATTCATTGAGTGGATTAAAAACAACAACAACAACAAAAATATTCTGCCAATAAGAAACTCACTTCACTAGTAAAGACATGCAAAGACTAAAAGTGAAAGGATGCAATGTAGTATTCCAAGCAAATGAAATCCTAAAGCAAGAGGAAATAGTAAAAGAGACAAACAAATCACTATATAATGATCAAGGGATCACTATATAATGATCAAGAAATCAGGATAGGAATTTAAAAGTTTCATGAAATAAAAAATTTTCTTGAAACAAAGAATTGGAAAGACATCATATCAAAACCTGTGGGATGTAGCAAAAGCAATACTAAGAAGTTTATAACAATGAGTGCTGACATGGGGGGAAAAAAGGAAAGTCTTCAAATAAACAATCTAATGATACATCTCTAAGACTTTGAAAAACAGGAACCATATAAACCCAAAATGAAAGACAGAATAAAGAGCAAAGCAAAAGTAAATGAAATGGAGATTAGAAAACAAAACGCCCCCCAGAAACAACAACAACAACAACAAATATCAATAAAATGAGGAGTTGGTTCTTTGGAAAGATAAAAATGACAAACCTTAAGCTAGATTAATGAAGGGAAAAAGAAGAGAAGGACGACCCAAATAAATAAGAGATGAAAAGGTACACAATACAATTGATACCATAAAAATACAAAAGACAATTAGGAATTATTTTCAAAAACTTCATGCTTAACAAATTAGAACATCTAGAAGAAACAAATTTCTGGACACATCTGACCTACCATTATGAACTAAGAGGACATAATCAATATCCTGAATAGATCAATGAGATTGCGTCAATAATAAAAAGTCTCCCTAAAGAGAAAAGGGAGAAGTCATGCAATGACTTCACTGCTGAATTTATAAAACATTTGAAGAAGAACTCACATCAACTCTTTTCAAAGTATTTCATAGAAGTGTAAGTGAGGGAACCATTCCAAACTCATTCTATGAAGCCAGCATTGCCCTATCTCCAAAACCTGATAAGGACACACAATGACAACAAAAATATAAAATATTCCTAAGGAACATAGATGCAAAAATTTTCAACAAAATATTAGCAAGTTGCATTCAACTACACATCAAGTTGTTTTCATTCTAGGTATGTAAGAATTTTTCAACATATGCAAATCAACAAACATCATACAGCACATAACCAGAATGAAACATAAAAATCATATGATCATCTTGGCAGATGCTGAAAGAGCATTTGATAAAATTGAACATTCTTTCATGATAAAAGCCCTGAACAAATCAGATATAAAAGGATCATACCCCAATAAAATAAATGCTGTATATGACAAATGAATATTATTTCTAATTTATGACAAATGTACATCACAATGAATATCATTTCTAATTTATCATGAGATTATATATAATAAGGAGTTTTTTACTTAATTCTATCAGAAATTGAGGAAGGACAAGGAAAAGAAATTATATGCAGCAATCTGAAGAAGAAATTACACTTTTCCACCACCAGTATTAAAAAGGTTTTAAGAGGGGCTGGGTTTGTGGCTCAGTTTTAGAGTGCTTGCCTAGCATTTATGGGGCACTGGGTTTGATTCTCAGCACCACGTATATATAAGTGAGTAAAATAAAGGTCCATCAATGCCTAAGAGAAATAAGGTTTATGAAGAGGCCAGTTAATGAAAGATATGGGTACCAGAAAATATGTAGAATCAAGAATTGTTCCATGAAGATGGCTTGGAATATCAAATTTGCAAAAAGGCCTGAACATGTCTTTCAAATATAAAGCAAGTCAGTGGAAAAATACACTTTGGTTTCCAAGTATGTTTTTCAGGAATACAATTACATAAAGCAACCTGCAGTGAAGTTTTATTTTTTTCCATTTTTATTGTTAGATGGTATCTCTTTTTAAATTGAAAATATCCTGAAAGAAACTCACAAGGAAAATAGCAAAAGTAGTACACCTTTTAAAATTGTCTCATTTTATACTACTTTGGGTTATAAGCTAATGTGATTTAATATGCTTTAAGCCATGTACTGGTTGAGAAGAATAAATTAATATCTGAAGTTTGAAAGTGAATGTTTTGCCTATCTCTTGCTTTATAGGTATGAACTAGTCTTCATAAAACAAAGTCAACCTTGAACTTGGTAACTTCAAAAAGTGTTATACTATATTAAAACACACTACATAAAAAAAAGACAACACACTGGAATGTAGATCATGACAGACAGTTACATCTGAGATGTAGGAAAAATTCTGGCATTATGAGAGTGTCAACATAATCAGAAAAAAATTATTTTTGATGACATGGAAAGGAAAAGTGTTAGCAGAATGAGAAAAATTTTTGAACAGCAGATATATAGCAAAGTCCTTTCCCCTTGTCTGCCAAATGCACCCACACTTGTCATCAGTGAATGCAATTAAACTTTTTTTTTACAATACAGAAGAGACTTTTGGCAGTCAATGAAGACTAATTTTTTCTTCACTTATAAACCCCTTTTAGCCACTGTGAGGATGTGAGTTGAAGGAAGTTCTCAGGGAGTTGACTTTGTTCCTCAAGTAGGAATTTGTGAACAAATTGAGACAAAATTTGGGGAAATTGAAACAGAGCATATATTCTTTACATATTACACAGCCCCAGCCAAAAGGCTAAATTGTGTAAGGGTAAAATAGCCCCTCTTGTGTTCGTTCTCATTTTTTTAGACAAATAAATTTCAATTTTTTAGACAAAGAAAAAATGGTAAAATAACAAAACTTTCTCCATGATCTGTGTAGGCAACTAGAATGAAAATGTAATAACTATACTGTATAAAATATAATCAGAGAGAATCACATGGCAAGAATTCGTAGCACTTTTCCACATATATTCACATTTGTTATCTTCCACAAGCCTCAGATAAACATAGCAATATATTTTAGTTCTGCAAATGTCAAATGTGTCCTGGTCTTTGAATTTTATTTTGGTATGTGATCTCTTCAATGAAGCAAAATATATGGTGGAATCAAGTCCTTTCAGTCCTACTCGTTCATACCATACCATCATGCACCCACAAATACAGGCACATACAAAATATATTTTTCAAATGAAATGCAAATAAGAATTTTTTTAAAACTATGAAATTATGAATCAATGGAGCTGTCTGTATTTCAGAGTCCACTGATTCATTCACATAAAAAAAGACTATTGGTAGCAGAAGGTTAGGTATATTATGCCTTCCTTTTCTGCAACTCCAAGGTTCACCACATTATACTTTCGAAGATTGTTACTGTTGTTGCAAAATAGAAAATATTTTAGATTTCTAACTTGAGTTCTAATTTACCATTTAATTTAACCATTTTATTTTTTCTATTTCCCATTCCTAATTTTTCAAGATATCTCAATGGCAAATATTTTCACCTCTTCAGTCACTCCAAGCCAGTCTTTCTTGAATTAAGAATGAAAAGGAACCCCTAAGTTGTGCTCTTGGGAAAGCATACATCTCAAACAGATAATTTGCATCCAACTTCCCACCAACCATGATGACAGCATATAATTAGCATATAATATGCTCTTAATGCATATTTCAATTTTAATTGAAATACTTGAACATCTTCTATTTGATATAATTGGTATTGTTGGATAGCAATATGAGGGCATTAATATTCAGTTAGCAAGTAAAAGTCATTCAGCAAAAGTTGAAGACCTACTGTGTGGACTTCTGATAGTAGAAATGGCTTTTGGCAAGTTGGTCATATTTCATTGCTTAAACACACATGTTACTTTCTGCTCATGTTATCAAAGGTAGCACCATGCACCTGGATCAACTTCCTTGGCCACTGAGAAGTGAAACAAATCAGGCTCATATAGATAGCTAGCCAGCACAGGACTCTGACTGAAATCAGGACCACAGTCTCATTATTGTGTACTCCACATTAGAGACATTCTACATAGATGGCCTACAAGGGACATTCCCTTCCTCCTAATGATCTAAGAACTTCCCACTAGGCCTACCTCTCAAAGGACCCACCACCTTCCTAGGGTCCTTTAGCACATAGATCGTTGGGGGGATACTACCCATATTCAAACCATGATAGGTACTATATCCCAAATTAGGAAACACAACTGTGTATCCGATCAGTGGTACTTTAATTAAAAGTACTTGGCAAAGTTTTAGTTGAGAATTTTCATCAATGTAACCAGGAAAAGATAAGAGTTTAATAATACTTCTTTAGAAAAGGATTGCAAATCTTTAGACCAAGAATTAATTTTTTTTATTCAGTTAGTGCATCACATTATTAGATACTGGTCTTCTTTTTTGGCGGGGAGAATCTTTTCAATGAAATGATTGTATGTACACAATTGAGAGACATTTAAAAATCTTATAATCATTTCTGCTTTTAAATCAATATATTCAAGCTTTCACGTGCTGGTTCTTATCCTTCTCCCTAAATAATTATTTAATATGTATTAATGCCTTACTGTATGTATGATGCTATTCAAAGCATATAAACATAAGATCAATTCTTTACTGTATAAATTAAATCCACAAGATGAATTAGACAAATATCAAGACTGTGGGACTCAGAAGTGAACAGTGGTTAGTTTTAACAGGACTTTGCTTTTGCTATTTCATGATGTAATTTTCTCTGATTATAGAAGCATGACACAAAAAATGGAAATGGAAAGAAATGTAAAAATGGTAATAAGTTACTCTTAGTCACATCACCTAGGGGTAACTATTGTTAAAATTTTGGTGTATTTCCTTTCAGTAGTTTTCATCCATATTTATAAATTTGCAACTATAATGTATATGCAGTTTTATCCTCAGTTATTAACATGTAACGTATGTATTTTAATCATGTATATAATTTGCCATTACTTAATTCATAGTTACAAATATAATTTTTTAAAAATGTCCCACAAGTCAAAAGGCTTTTTCTGCTCTTAATGCATATTTTCTAAATATTTTCTTGAAAGACTCTTAATTCAAAGCCCCACTACTGGCCTATGAGTGCTTGCCTTGCTGCATTCTCTCCAGCAATGGTATTATTATGTGCATAAATCTTTTTTTTTTGTTTTGTTTGTTTGTTTTTTTTAATAATAGTAGTATGCAATATAATTCATAATAAACATATAGAGCATCTTTTTACATAACACTCTTTGTATACAATGTATATTCATACCATTCAAATCTTCAGTCATGCATTTAGGATAATGATATTCATCTCATTCATCCACCTTTTCTTTTTTCCCCTCCATCCCCTCTTGCTCCCTTTCTTCCTCTCCCTCCCCTTTGACCCTTCTAGTGTTCCTCTAATCCTCCTATGTACCCTGACCCAACACCACTGTGAATCAGCCTCCTTATATCAGAGAAAACATTCAATATTTGGATTTTTGAGATTGACTAACTTCACTTAGCATTATATTCTCCAACTTCATCCATTTACCTGCAAATGCCATTATTTTATTCTCTTTTATTGATGAATAAAATTCCATTGTGTATATATACCACATTTTCTTTATCCACTCATCTATTGAGGGACATCTAGGTTGATTCCACAACCTAGCTATTGTGAATTGAAGTGGCTGTGTCACTGTAATATGCTGTTTTTAAGTCATTTGGGAATAGACCCAGGAGTGGGATGGCCGGGTCCTAGTGTGGTTCCATTCCCAGTTTTCCAAGAAATCTCCATACTGCTTTCCATACCAGTTGCACCATTTTGCATTCCCACCAGCAATGTATGAATGTGCCTTTTTCCCCACATCCTCTTCAACATTCTTACCAACTCAATATTTAGAGAATCGAATTTCAATATTGCTAATTCTTTCATTCTATACTGCTCAATTCTATTAATGGCTCTGAGAGCTGTCTGTTAATTTTTTTTCTTATATCAAGGATAAGTTCTAATCAAATTTTTGTAATTTTTAGAAATTTTAATTTTTACTTATAATTTAAAAGGGGAAATTTAAAAATTGTATGCAGTGAAATTGACTACTTTCATTTCTTCCCATTGGTTTTACATACTGTAAGACAAATTGATTATTTATATTTACTCTTTTAAACATATTTTGTTTTGATTTTAAAAGGAGTCATTAAAATATTTGCACATAAAATCTTCAATATATTATTTCAATTTCAGCATACCTGCTGCTGAAACAAACACTAATCTAAGCATTTCTTATGCTTTAATACTTTTACATTTAACCCTGCTATCTATCTGGAAATAATTTTGTTGAGAATCTATATTGATTTTTTTCACTAATGTCCAATTTTGCAACATAATTTGCTAAATAATTCATCTCTTCCTTTTGGTTTCTAATTATATACATATTATATAATATATATATTATATAAATTATATATATATTTAGAACTGCTCCATTCCAGCCAGCCATCTATAGATTCTAGTGACAATATAATGTTGTTTTTAGTTTAGTATCTCTTAAGGCAAGCCCCATTGAATTAGTCTCCTTTTTCAAAAATGCTGTGTTTTCCTTATGTACTTTAGTGAACTTTAGAATCATTGCATCAGAAATAAAATCATTTAGACTTTGACTGGAATTATGTTAAATCTACTAGTTACAGTAGTCATCCTACTTGGGAAAAACTATTTCTCTCCATTTATTTATAACTTTTATTATGTTCCTTAGGAGAATTTAGCAGTTTTCTTCATGTGAATCTCCACAAAAGTCATGGTACTTAAAACAATAAACAGTTAAATTTTTTAAAAAATATTTATTATTTTGTTTTAGGTTATACACAATGCATTTATTTACTTACGTGGTGCTGTGGATTGAACCTGGGCCACGCACGAGCTAGGCAAGCACTCTACTGCTGAGCCACAACCCCAGCCCCCAGTTAAATTTTTAATATCTAAATTGAAGCACTTCTTACTTTCACAATGTTTTTTAAATTTTCAGCATTTTAGCCACCAGTAATCTTGGTCTTTCCATTAATTCATAAGCTATCCACTGGCACCCAACCATACAAGAAGCACTTGGCTGAGCACAGATATATGGGTGAACAACAACCTAGCCACTGGGCAGCTTATATCCTAGTATAAGTGACAGATTTTAAGCAACTAAATGAAAACTTTTGAAAACTGAATTTTAAAAGTGGTCAATGATAGGGAGAAGAGCTATGAGATGCTACAAGAAAATATATAGCAGGAATACTTGGTTTGTCTACTTGGTTTAAGTCTGGGGTGTCTAGGAAGACCTCCTTTTAGAAGAAATAGTATGTGTGTATGTATATGTATATGTAGTCTATAATGTCATGTTTGTACACATTGTAATATATGTATGTATTATAAAATGATTCCTTCAATCAAACTAATTTACCTACCCATAATGCCATATGTTTACCTTTTTTTATGAGAACACTTAAGATTGAAGCAGATTTCAAGTACACAATTTGTTACCACTAACTATAGTCATGCCATTCATTAGATGTCTTCAACTTACTCATCTTCTTTTTTTTTTTTTTTTTTTTGGTACCGGGGATTGAACTCAGGGCACTTGACCACTGGGCCACATCCCCAGCCCTTTTTTGTATTTTATTAGAAGCTGGGTCTCACTGAGTTACTAAGTGCCTCGCCATTGCTGAGGCTGGCTTTGAACTCGCGATCCTCCTGCCTCAGCCTCCCAAAGTGCTGGGATTACAGGCGTGCGCCACCGCGCCCGGCTAACTTACTCATCTTCTAACTAAAAGTTTATACCATTTGACCTACCTCTTCACATCTCTCCCAACCTTCAGCCCCTGGCAGCCACAATTCTATTGTTTCTTTTAATTAGAACTCACCAAATATAGGTGAGATATACAAAATTTTGTCTTTTATGTCTGGCTTATTTCACTTAACATAGTGTCCTCTGACTTTATCCATGTTGACATTAATGGCAGCTTTCCTTCTTTTTAAAGACTGAGAAATATTCTACTTTAAATATATACCCCATTTCCTTTATTCATTCATGTCTTGATGAGCATTCAGATTGATTCCACATGTTATTAGTCATTGTGAATAATTGTTTTTACTCTTGATTCTTTAAGGGAAAGGAAAGGCTTATTAAAAGTAATTTGCATAAGTGAAAAATGAGGAGTCTCAGCCTTTATTTGCAATTTGTCTATAACTTACTCAATTATTTCCCACATTTGCCTAAACTTATGAATCAGTCTCATTTTCTTGTTTAAAAAACTGACTTCTTTCCTAGCAATTTGGAATTGTTAGATCTGGACTGATGAATCTTATGCTAGACAAACTTGGAAATAATGATCTGGTGGTTATGTCACAGTAGAATTAATTAAAATTGTCTTACAAGTAACTAAATAGTGCAGAGGAATGATGCTGATCTTGCATATTTTCTTAATATTACACACATAATTGCCTTAAATGAAGCTGGTTGCACATACACAAATGAAAAATCAAGGCAACTCTTTTTTATAATTTAGGCCACCATCACTCACTCCCACCCAGACATTTTTCCCCAAATCCATTAACATATGATAAATACATCTGTAGAGGATTTGTTTGGTTGGTGGGAATGAAAAGATTAGAAAGATAACTGGTAAATAAAAATGAGAAGGACCTCTTTAAATAATTTGTTTAATTGTCTGTTTTTATATATCCATGTGCACATGGAATTTTTTTCCTTGTGTGACTGAAAATGTATGGCATTTGTGATATTTGCAATCAATATTGTAACCTGTTAATGACTTTGCATATATTTTTAAGGCTGTATGAAATAGTTAAAAATATAGCAGTATCATTTTTAGTCAGAGTAATAGCTAATCAATTACATTGATAATTAATATAGAAATCTATTGTACTGACACATATGATGGCTAGATTTTAGAAATCTAGGTGGCAGTATTTACTGCAGGTGGGATCATGCAATTTTACCTTTAAGTCACACATTTTTACAAATATGCAAAATTAGACACAAATTCCACCTAGTTTTTTCTCCTTCCTTATTGATCTATTTGCAATGCTGCTTAACCAATTGGCTATAGAGGTTTATTGCAAATCTTGTGAGAAAGAAGGTAGACAGCCCCTTCTCTTTGTTCCAGTTTAGTTCCCTGCAAGTAAGTCTATAAAAATTGAACATAGCTACAAATTCATCTGAGAGAAATTACCTTGGCTTAGCAACTTCCTGAGTTTAATGGAGGCATATTGAAAAGTGAAAGAGTCAATTCAGACATTTTGAAATGACTATATTAATATGAGTGTGAATTTTCATAAACAAACCTAAGGCGATAGAAGGAACTTGGCTATTAATAGCCAAATAATCAAAGGAGTGAAAAATGTCAGGCCAGGACATTGTTTGACCATTGTTAGAGCCATGGAGTCTGAACATTTCAAGAAGCATTAAAAAAAAAAAATGCAGTAACTCATCTGGTTCAAGATGTTCAATGTTAAATAGAAAAGACTTCTACCATTTTAGGGGCCCAATAAATGAAATATCAGGTCAAGCAACCTAGCCAGTGTGGGTCAAGGTTCAGGCCATTTTGAATAGATGAAAGAAATTGATGACAGGAAGATGTCATGGTCCACATGACCATTTTCTTTAAGGCCCAGAGCCACTGACATAGTAATTATAAATGGAGTTTGGTGTTTTGCTGCAAAGGTTGTGAATGGGAAGCCAATTAGTGTATGAGCTGAAATTCCTGCTTGTTCTTTAAGCATCTGAGGTCATCTCCTTAAATTGCTTGGGATGACAAAGTTGTTTCCCTAGTTTGTTATCTTTAACCCTGAAAAAGTTTAGAATTGAGCTTAGAAACATTGAAGAGGCTTCATCCCATTGTTCACTCCCTCACTTCTTCAGGTTTTTGCTCAGATATCATCTCAGAGCAGAGGCCTTCTCTGATCCTGGGTTCTCCAAAACAGCAGCTCCCCACCTCCCATCATTGTGTAGTGCCTCCTTGTGCTTTGTTACCACCTACAATGCATTTAATATATTTATATTATTTTACTTTTGACAAATTATAACCATATATGATTATGGGATACACTGTGTTGTTATGATATCTGCATACAATGCAGGATGATTAAACCAAGCTAAGGAACATAACTGTCATCTTAAATACTTATCATTTATTCTTCTCATCTAACTATACCTTTTCACCCTTTAACCACCATTGCTCCATTGTCACCATCCCCAACCTCTGATAACCACCATTCTATTTTTTGCTTCTGTGTGTTGTGTTGTTTTACTTTTCTCATGTAACTGAGACCGTGTGTTGTGTTTCTGTGCCTGGCTTATTTCACTTAGCATAGGCTTACCCATGTTGTTGCAAATGACAGGTTTTCCTTCTTTTTAATAGCTGAATAGTATTCCACTGTCTATATATATCACATTCATTCATTGATGGACACTTAAGTTGATTCCATATTAATTATTGTGAGCAACATACTAATTTTGTTGTTGTTGTTTTGTTTTGTTTTAGTACTAGGGATTGAACTCAGGGGCACTCAACCACTGAGCTACATTCACAGCCCTATTTTGTATTTTTTATTTAGAGACAGGGTCTCACTGAGTTGCCTAGTGCCTTGCTTTTGCTGAGGCTGGCTTTGAACCCATGATATTCCTGTCTCAGCCACCCGAGCTGCTAGGATTACAGGTATGCGCTACCACACCCAGCTCAACATACTAATTTTCAACATACTAGTTTCAAGTCCTTAGAATAAATATCCCAAACTGGGATTTCTAGATCAAGTGATAATTTACTTATAGATTTTTGAGGAGCCTTCATACGGTTTTCCATTATGACTGCATTAATTTACACTCCTGCCAATAGTGTACAGAATTCTATTTTCTTTGTATCTTCACAAACATTTGTTATCTTTCCTTTTCTTGAAAATAGCTCTTCTGAAAGGTGAGGAGATATCTTATTGTAGTTTTAATTTTTATTTCTCCAATGATTAGTGATGTTCAACAGTTTGTGTTGAGTTCATAGGTATTTTGGAAATTTATGACTTATTAGATATATTGCTTGCAAATATGTTCTCCTAATCTGTTGAAAGTATTTTTGCACTGTTGTTTCCTTTTCTGTGAATATTTTTAGTTTGATGTAATCTCACTTTTCAATTTTTCTGTTTTTATATGAGCTTTTGGGGTCAAACTAAAAAAAAAAAAAAAAAAAAAAAAAAAAAAAACCCCGTTCCCCGACCATTGTTGTGTGTATTTTTTTCCTGCCATTTTCTTCTGATATTTTTACGGATTCTAGTCTTATGCTTGAATCTTTAATCCATTTTTAGTTAAGTTTTGTACACCCTGTGAGATGAGGGTCTAATTTTATTTTTCTATGTGTGTGTATCCAGTTTTTCTAGCACATTTATTGAAGACACTTTTTCGCATAGTGTGCTCTGGACACCTTGTCAAAAATCCACTGACTGTAAATGCATGGGTTCACTTCCCCGCTCTATTCTATTCTGTTAGGTGATATTTTGTTCATCTTATTTGACTCTCTCTTTCCATTGGAACATAAACTCCTCTGGGGTATGTGCCTCTGCTCATTGCTATATGTGAAGCACATAGAATAGTTGCCTAGCACACAATCAACTGTGGCTAAGTTAATGAAAACCCCCATTGGAGGCAATAAATAAAGGAACCATCCCTTTTCATGTTCCTAAAGAAATCTAGAAAAGCTAAAAATGAGGAAACCACTTCTTAGTACAACTAAGTGACAAAAAAACCACTTTCATTGTGAAGAGTGTTCACCGTAGTGATTATCTTTTTAATTCTTACTTGGTTCTAACAGTTATGGCAGAGGTGGCCATTTTATGCTTTTGTATTCTGGTCATCACTAAACAAGTTAAACCAACCAACCTACTGAAAATCATAGAGTGTTCCAGGCCCTTGACTGTACGGCATAGATGTAGAGATGAAAGGTATGCCCTTGTTCTTTTCTTGTCCCACAAGGTTTCCAGTCTTATAGGGAGGCAATAAGAAAACAAACACAGCATGGTGCAATGATACTGTGATCAAACATTTGCACAATGTGTGAGCAGAGACCAGAGTGGAATCAGATCATGTGATGTATGGAGAGACAAGTGCTACAATAGAAAGTAAGATTGACTATCTTCATTCCTTGACCACTCATGATAAGCTCGTCATCGTTTCTTACAAGAATGCTTGGGTGGCAAGTATTACTCTCATGTTTAAGATGAGGAAGGTGTATTAGAAGTAACTGGTTAACTGCCCAAGATTACACAAGCTGTGAGTGGCAGAATGAAGATGTGGGAAAGGTGGCAATACCAGCACCAAGGGAATGATTACAAAGTACAAAATCATGACAGAGTGTGGCAAGGCAGTGACTAATGGGACTGAATGCAGGGTGCTATGGGCGGTGGTGAGTGTTTTGACATCACGTTGGAGAACAGCAAGGTCAGACCACTAAGGATAAGCATCAGTCTAAGGATTTTGAAATTTGTTCTGGATTTCTGACTTTAATATTCCAAAGAATGATTCTGTCCATCTGTGTAGAAGGTGGTAGAAACAATTTGAGATGTAAGACAATCCATTAGTGATTTCTCACTCCTTACAGTAGAATTCACCTGCCATCTCACTGATCCTAATAATTATCCTACAGAGTATGAGTATCATTCCCATTCTATAGATGAGGACACCGAGCACATGGAGCCAAGTAATTTGCCAGAGCTCATACAGGTAGTTACTGCTGAAGTCAGATTTCAAAACTGTCAAAACTCAGGCTCATTCTAGCTTAAACTGCATTCATGTCTAGAGAAACATGTTTATACCATTAGGACTTAAAAAAAGGACCTTGGAGTCAATCTGGTGGTTTTTAACTAGCATTCAAAAAAAATAGAAGGGGGAATAGAATATCACAGTGTATCTTATATAGTAAGGTTAACATGGGTTGAAACTGTTGTTCATATGTTTTATATATATGTATATAGTGTATAAGTATGCTAATATTTATACTTACTATATGTAATATTTGTATGACATGAAGTGTAAATGTAAGCTAATATTCATACTTATTATATATATAATATTTGCATGTAGTGAATTTTAAGGGGGGATATGTGCTTCCTTCTACTGACTGAGGTTAAAAAATGTGAAAAACTCAGAGTGAACCATGGATCAAGTCACTGTAACTCGTCCACTCCTCCACCTCTGTCACCTCGTCCTATGAGGTTGAATGTTTGTGGTCAACTGGCAGATGAACGTGCCTCATCTGAAGGGCAGAAAAGGAACGAGAAAGAGGCTGTTTTAGGGAGGCTGAAAAAGACTAGCTGACCAGTTCTTTCCTTTCTCCTTTTAGTCAATGGCAAGCTGTCAAAGCTGCTTTAATTAAACCTTCATCTGCCATATTGAGGGAATATAGTCAGTAGCAATTTCTATTTCAAGGAAAATGTATGTGTGGATCAGATCTTGAAGTTGCATACTGAGGGAGGACTTTTCTGCCTGGATTTCTGTCCTGTAATAGAAGAGAAAAAGGAATAATATATGATAAAAAGTATATATGTATGCTAATATTCATAATTATTGAACACATGTGCCTAAGCAGATTTATTATCTATAATGTGTATAATTACATATAAAATCTAACAAAACTCCATGTGTGTAGTGTTAAGTCACAATCTGTTTCTCTTTGGAACCCCATTCTGTGTACAAACATTTTTACAACACATGTGGATTAGTAGTAGGAGTAGATGGTTTTAAAATGTTATGTTAAAGCAACAACTTAAGTCGGCATGTTAAAGGAACATGAAAATCAAAATAGTACTGTAATTACTTTGCAATGGTGGAAATTAGAGAGAAATTCTAAAGTGGGTGGACATACAGATTTTTTTATGTGCATACAAATATCCATCCCAGCTGCTATCTCTCCTGGAAGAGCCTTAGATAAACTAAACTCCTTAATAAATATTATATTACATTTTGGTCAAGAAGATTAACTACCTACCTTGTAAAGGAGATGTTTGAATTTTCTATTTTGCCCTTTTCCCCATTTTATATTCAAACATCAGTGCTAGTGCTTCTTGGTATTATATTTAGATTTCCTAAGTCTGAGTAGATTATTGTAATTAGCTAGTTGGATTAATTTCATTTGGGTTTTGAACTACTCAGTCAGATTTTAGAGTATTAAGAAGTAGCATATTTAATTGCATAGTGTCAACCATTTCCAAATGTATGATGACACCAATTACAGTGGACTTACTTAAGTGGAATAAACAATTCCATGTGCAAGTCACAGGATATTTATACATATGCCAAACCAAATCTTCTCTTAGTGTTGCTAAGTATAAATTAATGTCAAAATCCTTCAGGACAATAAGCAAGTGGCATGGACATAAACACAGTAAACATTTATTTACTGTTGTTGGAATCGTGTACTCTACAGATCAGTGGTTTTCAATCATTACTATTTGTCCCATTTTGCTATTTCAGAAGAAAGATAAAGAATTATGGATTGGACATGACAGTCATGGTACCTATCAAACACATATTTTTAGCTTACACTGTTCTACCTAGAGCCTTTTGTTCAGAAGTTTGGGCTGTTATTTGTGCAAAGAAAAGGAATTTATTAACTCATATAACTGAAAAGTAAAAAAAAAAAAAAAAAAAAAAGGCTAAATTCAAGCATGGCTGCATTCAGAAGCTCACATATTGGATTTAGTAGCTGGCCTCTATCTCTTGCCCAGCTTGGCCATAATTTCTTCTGTGTTTTGGCTTCATTTTTAGGGTCCATGTGGTCACAAGATGGCAGCAGCTGCTCCAGCCTACACCTCCTCAAGTTAAGCCAAACAGAAGGGGGAAATGTGCTTTCTGTTTAAATCTCTCTCAATCTCTCTCTCTCTCTCTCTCTCTCTCTCTCTCTCTCTCTCTCTCTCTCTCGTTATGCAAGTAAAAGTCCTAAGATTAGTTCTGATTTATTCTGACTGACTTGGCTTGAATTAAGTGCCTATTCCTGCATCAATTTCTGCTGCCAAGAGAATGGAAAGTTCTGATTGGCTAATCCTATTTCTTTTGTTCCATCTCTGGCACTAAAAATTGAGGTCCAATTAAAAAAACATGGATTGAAAATTAGGAAAGGGGTGTAGTTAGTAATAAAGAGGAATTATATGCTAAAGAACCAAAAGTGCCCACAATGTTCAGATTGATTTTATTTTAATCTAATTCAACATTTTAAAAATAAGGTAAGGAATTTATATACATTTGCCAGCTTTCTTCTAGGGGAAGATGGAAAGAGCACTAATATTTCACAAGTGATTATGATGACATTAAAAAGTAATGATTATAATAAAAATCATAATATCTAAAATTTAATGATCAATTTACATAAATGTTACATTGTTTAATCCTCACAATAATTCTCTGCAGTAGGTACTACTATGATAATTCATTTTTAAGTGAAAGATCTAAAGATTAGAAAGGTTAAGTAATTTTCCCAATATTACACAGTCTGAAATGACTGTGTCAATACACATTTGTTTCCCTGTAGAATTCATGATGATAGGTACCATGAACAGATATAAGGGACTGTTATTGATTTCATCAATTTTAAGATTCACAGTTTTTCATATTTTTACATCCTTAAAATTGGTGTGAAACTTACAATTGGTGGTTAGGGGTCCACCCTGAGATAATAGTCATTACCTGCTTATGTATGAACTTGGTCATTATTGTCCTTATTATCATCACACCAATTGGGTACTTGTATTTAATTTTAAGTGCTATGTAAAATATTATATGAATATTATACTATAATTTAGCATTGAAAACAGAAAGTTATTTAACAGAAAGACATAGAAAGAGCAATGAAGCATAAATGTAATATAGTGAAGCAAATGATCATCTCTATTAAAATGACCATCACTACACATTTTCTTATAGGGCAATAGCCACATGCTTTATGATATCTTATAAATGAAGATGTCCCAAAGTAGAATCTATGTTATGTTTGCTACTAAATTTACACTAAAGGATTTCCTGTCACATGCCAAGATTTTTGATGTCATAATACATTTATTTTGCTTTAAAATTCATCTCTGTGTATCTATGTCCAAATAAGTCTCAAACTTAAAAGTATAAAATAAAAGTGTTAAAGCATAACAGACATGTGCCACAGTTTAATTGGTATATATACATATATATATATATATATAAAATATATATATAATTGAGGCATATAAGACATTTGTGTTCCTTGTAGTTCATAGTGTTAGATTGCATATAACTACTCACTATATAGTACTATTGTTTTGAACAAGAGTTTTATAAAGATTATTTCTTGCAGATCCACAATCAATGATGTTCAGAATCTTTTATATAAAAACTAAACCATTGAAAAGATTAGGCAAAAAAAACTGTCAGAAAAACAAGTACTTTATTGTTTTAAATATTTATTTATTTGTTTTAGTTGTACACAATGCCTTTTTATTTTTACATGGTGCTGAGGATCGAACCTGGGTTGCACCCGTGCTAAGCAAGTGCTCTAACGCTGAGCCACAACCCCAGCCCCAGTACTTTATTTTTTATATAACAAATATAAAAGAAAAAAAACTACAAGTTTAACTATGGTAAAAAAAAAATGGAAACAGGAACAAATTTCAAGCCAAATAATGATTAAACCTGGCTTTTCTTTACCACAAACTGGACATACATGGACATACTGGATCTCAAAGTATTTGAAATGAGCTCTTTGGGGCTCAAGATAGCCAGTTATCAACTTTCCTATTTATAACAGGTATGGGTTTTGTCATGAAATTTTCTCTGTCATCCTAAGATTAAAGTTCATTGGGGAGGGAATGAGGGATCTGTTTAAGTCCAAGTGCTCTTACTTGTTTTTATTCATGATTTCCTTCCTTTTAAGGAGTGGAAATTTACCTGAGTGACTAAATTTTTTCCATGAAACCAAGTATTACAGAGAAAGAGTATCCACTCTCAAAATGCGTTCATTTTGAAGCATTTCCTTAAAATACATGCTTTGATCAATCTTTGAAGACATTAAATTGAAGAAGTATACAGGGACCTCTTTATTTATAGACTGTGAAGTCACTGAATGAAATAAAGTCAAATTTGGCCTCAGGTTGTATCAGGAACTCTCATTACCTGAGACTGGGTATTTTTCCTTGGAAGTATGTTTACTTATTACTGTTTATTAATGGTGTTCTAGGCTGCAATAAGTGTAGTAATAATAGAATCCTTTTGCTACTACATCATGTTAACTATATATTTTTCCAAAGAAAATGGCAATATGTTATGGTTCCAAATATTGGTAAATTTGATTTGACTTCCAGTTTCATTCGCTACAACTTTATAATAGACATTTTGGTCTTAAAGAGTTAATAAAACCATGCAACTTTGCAAGTAAATAATAATGGGTATATTCTTAGAATTTATTACTTTTATTACTACAAGTACTAATATTCTTTTATATTTCTTAACTTATAGGGTTATTTCACATGTATTACCTTGCTAAAACCTTTCAAGACTATTCAAAAGTACCTTAATAATTAAAGGGAACACACAATAGTTTTGTCTTATGAACTTGTTTCCATCTATTGATTTACATCTTTCCCCAGACAAGGAAATATTTGTGTTCTGCTTGGTAGAATCCCCTAAGGAGTATCCACTCTCTGTCAGACAGTCTGCCAGATACTCATGGTGGCTCATCTCCCTAGTATTAGAATGTTTCCTACACAGTGTATGAAAGTGAAAGTCAAAGACTTTGTGGTACACTCAAAAATGGTGTGATGTAGAAATTATTGAACAGGAATGATATTAACACATTGAAAACTTTGAAAAGAAAACAAAAAGGGAAACTAGCACTTACCATACCTTAAAGATTGTCAATTTTGTTAGCTAACATCATCTAATTTTTTAAAAAATATTGTCATGCTGACACAAGATCAATTCAATTTATAATTTTGGTTTTGAAATTTTGATTTGAAATTCTGCATGTATTCATGAAAAGAAAAAACCTTTAACATGCAGGCTCTCATGAGATGAGTTTTTTCTATCTTGGAAAAAAATTTTCTTATATGTTTTGTAGTATTACATATAGATATATATAAAACCAGGATGATGACATATGTCTTTTCATATATTACTGCTTGTTGAGGGCATGTTCACGTCAGGGTCCCTGGTACACTTCGGTAAGCAGAGGCCTCTCTGCATAAACCAGCAGGAGGAAAAGATAGGTTGAGAGGCAGTCAGCAGAAGCTCATACTTGCACATGTTTATTTTCAATAATTAGGCATAGTGTTAATAGAAACATCCATTTGAAGCAAAGACTGCTTATTTGCACAAACAGTGGAAATATGTGGTACTGTGGTTTTACTATGAAGTCTAAAAATTAACAAAGCAAGAAAAGCTCAACTCAATGTAAATTCAAGAATATATTTTTCAAAGGAGAAAGTTTGGGGCTACTATGAATAATGCTGTTATGAACAGTTGTGCAGAAGTTTTGTATGGAGATACATACACACACATACACACACACACATATATATATACACACACACATATATGTATGTATGTATATATTTCCTCCTCTTAATTATGAATATATGAGTGTAATTGCAGAATCATATGACTTGAAAAATATTTCTCCTGGTGGATTGTCTCTTCACTTTTTCTGTAGTTTCCTTTGAGGCACAAAATTTTCAGTTTATTGATGTCCTCTATCTTTTTATAGAGGACATCAATATCTATAATTTTTCTTATGTTATTTATGCTTCTGATACCATATCTAAATAAAATATTCCCTTATCCAAAGTCAAAGATTTTTATACCTAAGTTTTCTAAGCATTTTAAACGGTTTCTACCTTTTCCATTTAGGGTTTTTTATACTTTAATTTTCTTATGCATTGTGACACAAGGGTCCAACTGCTTTCTTTAGGATGTATTCACATCTGGTAGTCCCAGTACCATTTGTTAAGAGATTACTTAATTGTCTTCTTATTCTTGTTAAAAATCAATTGACCATAAATGTAAGGCTATACTTCTGAATAATGAATTATGAGTGATGCTGCCATAAACAATGTATACAAGTTTTTTTGTGGACATACATTTATTTTTTTCTCATGAGTATTTACTGGGGGGTGGAATATGCCACATAGTATTTTAAGGAAATGCCAAACTGCTCTCTAATAGGTCTGCACCATTTTCATTCCCACTTGTAATGCCTGAGTGTTACAATTTTTCCATATCCTCCCAGATAACTGTTATTCTCTCTCTGTGTGTGTATGTTCTGTGATTGTTAGCATCCTAGTGCTTGTGAATTGGCATCTCACTATAGTTTGATTTGCATTTCTCTGCTAGCCAGTGACACTGAGCATCTTTCCACGTGCTTATGGAACATTTGTGCCTCTACTTTAGAGAACTGTCTATTTAGGTAGTTTGCCTATTTTAAATTGTATTGTCTTTTTATTACACTGTTTTAATAAATCTTTATATATGCTAGACACTAATTCTATTTTTACAGTAACTTTTCACTGTTATCTTTAAGCCTTATAGATTTGATTACATTCTCATAATACTTTTTGGTAATTTTAGGGACATTCTGAGTTATGGCAAACAGTTTGAAAAATACATACATCAATTTAAGTCATTCTTCTTTTCAGTAAATTGATACCTTATCATGGATTAACAAGCAATACAACCTATTTTGTGGTAATAAAGCTTTACTATTTTGTATATTGTTACAGTTTAACTTAAAGTATGGATTGGAGGTTAATAAAATCACAAATCAGGTACATAAAATTCTCTAAAGCATTCTTTCTTAAAATGGGGTCGCTAATCCAGTAGTACCAGCATCACATGGAAAATTGTTTGACATTCTTGAGCTCCGATCTATACTTAATTGAATCATAGCCTCTGACTTAGAGCTGACTACCTGTTTAAACAAGCTCTTCAGTGGATTATGGTGTGTGTTAAAATTTTCAGACCATGCTGGAAGTCACCAGTCCTGCAGTCTATACATGGGAATCATCTCAAAGAACTTTAGGGGGAGAAAAATTCCTGGTTTCCATTTCAGACATAATAAATCAGAATTTCTGGGGGTGGGGTCTAAATACCTATATTAAAAAATATATATCACAGGTGAATCTGATGTACAGGTTTATTATCCACTACTTCTAATCATAGTGTGCTTCTACATTTGCAGTTGTTTTTTGAAAGTTTGAAACTGGTGAAAAAATTTAGCCAAAACTGCTAGAATTTTTAGGCATCATTTTATTCTTGGTAGCTGAAAGAAGCCAAATATTACTCAGGCTTTTTCTTGTGGCTTCTTTTAGTGACAGCTTAACTTTTAATTTTTAAATTTTTTATTATAGCTTTATAGTCATACATAGTAGTTGGATTAATCCCAACAAACTCATACAAATATGGAAAACATTTTTAGTTCATGATCACTCCCTTTTCCCTCCCATCCTCCCTCCCCTCTCCCATTTTCCTTCCTCTACAATATTTCCTTTTGCTCATGTATTAATTTGTATTTGATTTGTTCTTTATGTAATCCTATCCTTCCCTTCCCCTTTCCTTCATTTTACTCTAGCTTCCTCAGATGACATAAAAATTCAACCTTTGAGTTTCTGAGTTTGACTAATTTCACTTAGCATGATATTCTCCATTTCCATCCATTTAGCAGCAAATGCCATAATTTCATTATATTTTATGGCTGAGTAGGACTCCATTGTGTGTGTGTGTGTGTGTGTGTGTGTGTGTGTGTGTGTATTAATATATATCTATCACAATTTCTTAATCCATTCATCTAGTAACAGTTATCTGAGTTGATTCCATAATTTAGCTATTAGAAATCGTGACAGCACAACTTCAAATGATTAAAAATATTGACCACCTAATTAATTTTAAAGAGAGTTTTCTTCTTACTTTAATTTAGGAATTGGCAAACTTTCTGTAAAAGCCTATATAGTAAATATCTTAGTCTTTTAGTTTATAAATAAGGTTAAGAGATTAAAAAACAGAACCTGGGTTATATTTTAGAAAATGGTGTTAATTATCTAAAATCAACATCTAACTGGGCTTCTTATAATTTTACTTGCTAACTCTATCTTTGCTGCAACTATACAACTCTGCCATTATGGTATGAAAACAGCATGGAAGAAATGTAAAAGAATGTGCAAAATTGCCAATGCAAAGGTGGGCTCCTGTCCACAGTATGGGGCAATAATGGTGTGGCCCAGATACCTCCTTCCATTTATTTTCTCCTTCCCTAACTTAACCCTAAAACTCACATGTGTTCTAATTATTGCTAATATTCAAGGCTTTATGCTAAGTCTTGAATATTGGTAATGTAAATCATTCAACTTTTCCCCCCAAAATTGGTTTGGTTATTCTGTTCTTACCTTTTACATAGAAATGGTAAGACCTGCTTTTCAGTTTCTACAAAACCCACTGGGATATTGATTGATATTATATTGAATCTATAAGTCAATTTGAGGAGAACTAACATTGCTAACGTTGTGCCTTCTAGTTGACGAATACCACAGTTTGATTCCTTTCATCAGTATTTTATAGTTTAAAATCTTGTGAAAATTTTCCTAAATTTATCTCTAAATAGTTCATTTTTATTTTTATTTTAAATTAAAAAAAATTCAATTTGTCATTTTCATGGCTTATATACAAAAATATAATTGATATTGGATTGTTGACCTTGTATCCTGGAACTTTGTTAAGATTCACTTATTAGATCTAATAGTCTTTTTTTGTTATAAAATTTGGAATTTTCTACAAAGACACTGTGTCATCTGTGACTTTAATAAGTTTTTATTCCAGTCTGTATGGTTTTTAATTTTTTCCCTTGTTGCTCTAGTTAGGGCCTCTTTTACAATGTTAAGTAGGGGTGGTGAAAAGAGGATTATGTCTTTTTAACTTTTCAAAGTGTTTTATCTACTACAACATCATACTTGCAAAGGTGGGAGAGGGGCTTTAAAACAAAGTTCCAATATATTTTAATTATTAGAAATAATTAACTAACTTTTTTTTTAAAGACAAAAATACTCTGTGCAAAAGTTTAAGACAGCATCTGACAATGAAAATAGGAGGAATGGGAAGAGCTTAGAAATCAATTTATTCAATTCTCTATATTATAGACGAAAAAACTGAGGTCCTCAGTTAAAGTAACAAGTAAAGTTGAGGTTGAAAACTAGATCTTAGAATCCTAGTCCCATTTTCTTTCCCTGAAATATAATCTTTTAGGAGAAGATGACATCTTCATAGTCATTGGCTTAAATTTTAATTTTGGGGTGGATGAAGTTCCATCTCCTCCTCCCATAACATACCATGTCAGAAAACACCCATGCTTTGTCTTTGAGGAGCATTCCCTCATGTCTGACCCTGGCCCTCTGGAGGAGTTAGCAGAAGTAGATACTGATATTTAATTGGTCTGGAGTATAACATGGGTATTGCGATTTTAAGAACTCTCCATGTGATGCTAATGTGCTAATAAACCTGTTTCTCAGGCTATGTGGTACCTGGAACCTTCGGTGGAAGCTCATTATCATCTTAGAGTCAGATGTGATTCAGATGTGGGATTTAATGAACTTCTTAGGACAACCTAAGATGCAGCCCTTTGCTCTTAGTCTACTGCCTGTGTGGACCTGCAGAGGTCTTACAGGGTAATTTCTGCTGCCAGGGAAACAGCCTTTCTATGCATTGACTTTCAATGACCTTCCAGCCGTTATTCCCTCCTGGCCTTCACCTGCAGCTGTCTGCCTGCCTGTTCTCACCGGCTGGCTCTGCAGAAATCTCATGCCATCTGTGCTGGGTTGTCTGGACCAAAAGGTTTGGACAGAGGGTGGACTTTCCTGTGGAGTCAAATGCCAGCTATGCTGCTCTGGCTCAGAGCAAAGATTTTCTAGCTAGCTCTTCCTCTGTGCAGCAACTTCTCACATAGTACCTTAAAAGAGGTTCAGAGTTACCAGATGAGTCCTCTCTTCTTGGCTTATCTGCTTTGCTCTCCCTTCCACACACCCAAATAAATAAAAAAGAAAATCCAAGAAAAAAAATACAAAGTAGCATATTTGCATACCAGTGGAGGGCATGCAAATCTCATTTAAAGAACATAATTATGATATTTTACCCTCATTTCACTAACCATTTTATTGACTGTAATAAGAACTACTCCAGGACCAAAGACTTAAAATGCTTACAAATTAAAACCATCCCTGATGTGGGGAGCCCTTCTAATCTGAAGCATTCCTCCTGATTCTGTTTTCAAGTTCTATAAACACCATATGTCGGGTGGACAATATTGGAACATTCTGGCTTAAACTATGGTCTGTTTTTCTTTCTTTCTTTTTCTTTTTTATTCCCCTGAGACTGACCTAATTGATTCAAAAGACAAAAGACCAAGGACATTACAAGAGAAACAGGAACCGAATACTAACAGTTCACGTGCATATGGAATTCCTTATTTTATCATCAAAAAATATTCACACAGTGAATGGCCAAAGGGATTCTTTTACCATGTGATAGTTCCATTAATGTAAAGAGCCCTGTACTGCATTTCTAGCCTGGAAAGACATGTGGTAAATTAAAATACATAAAAATGTTCTTTGACTTTAGCCAAATAACAGTTACATGTGGGCAAAGAATAATTTAGGCAAAATTTATAGACACCCAATTTCACATGATTATTGGTTCCTTCTTTCTGGAAATTAGGTCACTTTTATGGCTGAGGAACTCCTGTAAGAGTAATGGTTCTTTAAGAAATTGATTTCTACCCAAACCTATCTCCACATCACTTTTTGCACTTCTCCCTCCTCCCCCTTATTCCCACCACTTCAATTCCTCCATTCACACACATACACATATCCCTTCTAGGCAACCAGACCTATAAATGTCCTTAGGTGATGAGTGGGAAAGGCTAACATTTGTGCAAGATGCTTATGATAGTGATGCAATTGAATCTGTGAGTTCAAGGGCTTAATATGACAAAATTCAAAGAAATGCATTGTCGACCATATGCATTTTTTTTTTTTTTTTTTTTTTTTTTTTTTTTTTTTTTTTGTGGTACCGGGGATTGAACTCAGGGGCACTCGACCACTGGGCCACATCCCCAGCCCTTTTTTTGTATTTTATTAGAGACAGGGTCTCACTGAGTTGCTAAGTGCCTCGCCATTGCTGAGGCTGGCTTTGAACTCGCGATCCTCCTGCCTCAGCCTCCCAAAGTGCTGGGATTATTACAGGCGTGCGCCACCGCGCCCGGCTAACCATATGCATTTTTAAAAGGAATACATATTACTGACAGTGAACATATGCTTTATTAAGCTGATAACACACAGTACAACATTGTCTCTTCTCAAGATTGGTGTACCTGGCTGTACCTCAAACTCCATCCACTTAGACGATAGGTTGTGAGTTATAATATTCAGTAAGATTCATCCTCTAGTAAAATCACCTTTGTCAAGTGCTGAGCCACAAATAACTATTCCTCAGCAGTAGAAGTCACACCTGTGGACCCCATGAATAAAGATGAAAGTCTAAGTAAGATCTCTTAAAAGCAGTTCAGGCAAGACTTCTCCATAATACCACTCAGGAAAATACATGTTCCTACAACACGATGGCTCCTAGATTGCAGGGAAATGCACACTGCCTTGTGGGGACACTGCTAGGAGGATGGGTCAGGATATAAACCTAAGGTGCACCCCTCCCTGATGCCCACCACCAAAGAAACTGTAAGCCCCCCCCCTTTTCTCTGGGAGCAAGGCAACATTTCCAGCTCACATAATCATTCTATCACAACAACAAGATACAATAAATACTAGGGACAATATTTCTACTTATGTTTGACATTGTGTCAGAATGGACCTATGCAAGTGTATCCATTTTCAAGCACCAGAGGATACTTCAAAATATTGTTAAATACTTAGAATTTCAGTATGACTAGGTGCATTTAGAAGGCAAGCTGTCTTTTATTCAATATACATTTGATCTGAAGAAGCAAAAGTTAGGATATATTTTCCCTAGAGTCTATAAAAATCACATATCTTGCAATAGATCATAAATTTACTCAGGCCTTTTCAGATATTGAACTGAATATATCAAATATAAAATATGTACACATATCTTTAACCTGCACATGTTTATTGTGGTCCCTGTGGAATTTCTGTTCTCATTATATAATGGCTGGAAATGCTTGGAGAGGCAGTGAGAGAAGAAACATTCCTTCAATATCTCCAAATGATAAAAGATATATATTTTGTTCGATGAGAACTATAGTCAAAATAACCATTTAAAGGGTACAAAAAAAGAAAGCACAGAGCAAAGTACAATTGAATAAAACCAGACCCAGAGTCTCCTTGGCAGAGAGAGTACAGACATAGCACAGATGGATCCAGAAAGAGGCCAGCACCATTAGGCTTTTAAAATTAGGCACATAATCTTTGATAGAGGATGGTGGGGGTAGGGGGGGCTTCTTGGATGTTGTCCATGTTGGAAGTCTTTATCAGGGAATGAGAGGAGTTTCCTTTTGATAATATCCTCTTGCATGGATTTAATCTCTTTAATTTTTGATTCTGTTTTCTCTTGCCAGCTACTAGTATGTATATCAATTTTCAGGTTCTTAATGTCTATGTAAATTCAACTATAATCCCTGGGTGTGAGTGTGAGCATTTCATTACATTCTAAAATATTTTACCATCTTTCAAACTTGAAAGTACAAGTGGAGGCTTTATATTTTTCTGGATTATATCAAACAAGAATTTTTGTTTAGAAAATTCTCAGGTTTGTAAAAGGGTCAGGGTGAGAGAAAAGAAAGCCATACTTTCATGGTTTCTAGTGATTATCTGGCAGACAGTAGAATTCCAGATGTTTCTTTTGGTCAAAGAACAGGAAAGACTGCCCTGAAAAACTAGGGACACTTCACCCAATAGGTATCATGAAATAGTGGGGAGACTATTAAATGGAGGATAAAAAAATGTGAATTTTTACCCTGTGACAAATGTAAGTAGCTTAACTATCTTGAATTTTAACTCTTAATCAAAAGACTGGGAATTTCTATGGGCCTTTTCTAGCTCAAAAAGCCTAAACTATATGTGTGTTGCTATTATTGGCTATTATTCTTACTATTTATTTATATCTTTGAGGTCATGGCTTAAAGAGACACATAATCCACAACATGATACAATAAATAGATGGATTGAAGCAGAGTAAATTAACTAATTAAAATAAAATGAGTGTCATGTCATTGATAATCAATATTGATGTGGTCTGAACTATTATCTACAGATAACACAGTATTTTATTTAGAAAAAGTTCTAGGTCCACTTGAACTTTTATGCTCATGTGTAGATCCCAACTATAATTTTATGGATCACAAACATGAAACTTTATTTTGGATTGTTTTCAAATGAAGCATTGCCAATTGCCTATGGTTGCTATAAAATAGTTTCAGTGAAATATACACAGGTTAAGTAATTCAAGTCAATTTAGATCCTTTATAAAAATTGATATAAATTAGTGTGAAAAATACAAACCTAGATGGTAATAGGACAATTTGATTTCATGTGGAGAATTGTCACATGCTACTTGTCAAAAAGGATTATTTTGACTTTAGAATAATTGATTTTTACTCATTCCTTTTAAATGAAAATCACGTGGTAACTCAGATTTTTTATATAAAAAATCATTTATCCATAGCCAGGCGTGGTGGTGCACGCCTGTAATCCCAGCAGCTCAGGAGGCTGAGGCAGGAGGATCATGAGTTCAAAGCCAGCTTCAGCAAAAGCGAGGTGCTAAGCAACTCAGTGAGACCCTGTCTCTAAATAAAACATGCAAAATAGGGTTGGGGATGTGGCTCAGTGGTTGAGTGCCCCTGAGTTCAATCCCTAGTACCCTCCCCCCAAAATTGTTTATCCTAAGCTACGTGGAAAAGTCACCGTCTGAGCTGTGTGATCTGACATTAGGAGCAATGAAGGGTACACTTGTCTAGTTGATAAGTTTAACCATGATGAGTGTTGAGATAACTTGATTACCTATCTAAAAAATATAGAATAGATAAGTTATTTGAGTTCTCTGCATTTTAGATCAGAGGACCATAATTCCTGATTTTTAAGAACTGGCTTCAAATCATTAAGTTACAAGCAAAGAAAAATGGCCAAAATCCCACCCCCATTTTATGTACTTCAAATTTGATAGGTTAGTTAATGTATTAATAATAATGAAACTAGGTGAATTCATACACAACCTGTTTCTATCTATAAAGTCAAAGGTTGTCTAGCTTTCAATAGGAGTTCTTAGTCTTCTGCTGCAGCTCCAAGTTTCCAAAGAATGATAGAATGTGTAACAATCATCAAGTGTAGAAGAGCCCATATGCTTCCTGCATGGAATATTGATCAGATATTCCACAATTTGTCAAAAAAGGAACTGACATGAAATTTGGAAAATGTATTTAGCAAACCAATAGATTCATGATGAAACTATAGGATTTTCTTCTTTTAGAAAAAGTGCCTCTACTTTGGGCACCTCCAAGGTATAGGAACAAATTACACCCTCAGAGTTATCAAGGGACATGAAGAGTCAATGATCAGGATCCACCAAAAATAATCAACTTAATAAAGCTCTACTAGCAGAAAGATAGGAATTCTATAAAACTCTGTCTTGTCTTTCTAGGAAGAACAACCTTTCTAGATGCCAATTGGGACTGTCATTTCAATGACTGTATTCATTGTTCACCAAATTTATGCCAAATTTAAACCATATCTTAGTATCTGACCTCAATCCATTTTTAATTTCCCAGTTCATGACTTACTGTTAGGATCATTACATTTAAATTTTATATGAGCTATAAAGAACATACAGTGTAATGTAAGATATAAGCACCTAGAAGCTATTTCCAAAATCAATCTTCCATATGATTTCTACTAAAACAATTGTTATTTTAAATTCTTGGTAATTTTCTCAAATAAAGGACCAGGAGGATGAGACCCACAATTAACAAAGCTTACAGTATATGTGCCAGTTTTACTTTGGCAGTAAAGTATTGACACAACATTATATGGTGAGGATTTATTTACTAAAGTATAAATGATAAATTTCAAAAAGTTTCCAGTCTTAGAAGGTCATTAATGGAGACTAAAATTTTTTCTCTTAATATAATGCTAGTAAAATTAGTCAATCTCAAAAATCCAAATACCACATGTTTTCTCTGATATAAGGAGGCTAGTTCACAGTATTGTTGGATGGTGGTACATAGGAGGATTAGAGGAACACTATAATGGTCAAAGGGAAGGGAGGGGAAGGGAGGGAGAAAAGGGGGAGGGAGGGGGAGAAAAGAAAAAAAAAAAAAGAAAACGTGGTTGAATGAGATGGATATCATTATCCTAAATGCATGATTGAAGATCTGAATGGTACAAATATACTTTGTATACAAACAGTTATATGTAAAAAGATGCTATATATGTGCACTATGAATTGTAATTATTATAAATAAAAAATAAATTTAAAAAATTTTTTTCTCTTCATTCCATTTTTTCAAACATTTTAAATCCTACCAGTGAAGTCTATGAACAAAATAGTATGGAATATCTTCTCAGGAATTAATGAAGGAATCACTGCTGTGTTTAATATGGTCTTGAATAGCCATCCTAAATGATTGGGTGAGCAAGGAAAATAATCATTATGTATTGTCTTCCAGGAAGTGACACAAAAATTATCAAATTTGTTCTGTATGTTACACTTAGAACCTTTGTATAGAATCTTTTACATATATCATCACATTTATTTCTCATGGCAAATACTTATATATGCTCATTTTATAGATGAGGAAACTAGAGATAGTTTAGACTAAGAAGTTTAGAGATAGATAGACTAAGAAGAATGTGAACCAAATTTGGTACACAAAACATGCCTGACATTATTTGAGATTTTTAAAAAAATGTATTGTTGCCGCCTGAAGCGATGGCCGCTTGGAGCAACAGAGCCGCGGGAAGAAGTTCAGAGGCAAACTGGAGACAAACAGCTTTTTATTCTGATAACTTTTCTCTCTGGTTCTAACAACGACTAACACGCGCCACACACACCACCAAAATGGCCCTGACCCGATCAGCAATCTCGGCCAAGTCACTCGAGATCCCGGGCCAAGTCCCGTGAGACTACGGAAGGCGACAATGCCCAAATCCTTATGGCCCATAGTCAACCGCAATTTAAGCCATCTCCCCAAACAGGGCTCCTGCAATGTATCTTCTTGCTCACTCCTGTGGGCACTTCAGTAGAAAAAGTTGGGGTGAGAGAAGTCCCAAACATCACCCTACCCCTTGTAACACATAGCCAATGGAAGCCTTGAGAGAATTTTGCCTGCTCCAGCCATCACCCACCATTGCTCTTTCCCTAGTGAACACTACAGTTGAGAATAAAGGGGAAAAAAAGTCCAGCCATCCCCAGGTGCACACAGCTAGAGGGTCCTGAGTTTTGCTCCTGGGTAGACACACCCACAGTAGCAGCAAAAAGGAACACCACACTTCCTTTTGTTACAATACCTATGCTGTTATTGCTGGCTGCTCCTATATTCTAAACAAGCACTGCTGACAGGACTGGGTGTGATCGGAACAGAATATGTGCTGTTTGTTCCTTGTACCTCCTATCCCCATGAAGCACCTGGACCTGTTCTACTATCTGGTTGGAAAACAAGTTCTGTTGGCCCCTCACTGCTACTGGGACAGCTAGTGTCAGAGACCAATATCAATAAGTAACAGAACCAATATCAACAATGCCTAAGGACATTCCCATCACTGGATAGGCATTACCCTTCCCTTGTAGGAGCAGCCACACTGTTTGCACCTTATACCCACCTGAACTGCACGAGTGTCCCCACTCTTGCACAACCAGCACAGACTACAGGTCTCCCTGACACTGCCACAGAACTCACTGTGCCCAAACTCACTAATCACAGCCAAAGAAGCTACGAGGAGCTTATACTATGGTACACAGCTGGAAATAAAGCCAATATTGCATACAATTGATACTCTAAGACACATCTTCAGGAGAAAGTCACTTTCTAAGAATGCCATCCCATAAAAGGGTAGAGAGAGCTGATATTCCAGATGTGCAAATCTCAATGTAGAAACACAAGAAATATGAAAAGAAAAAAAAAAGGAAATATGATACCTCTAAAAGATAACTATTATAGATTACAAAGAACCCAAAATGAATGAAATACTGGATAGAAAATCCAAAAGAATGATTTTTTAAAAGTTCAATGAGATCCAAGAAACAATTAAATGAAATTAGAAAAAATGAAGGGTATGAATGAGATATTCTGCTAAGAGATAAATGTTTTGTAAAAGAACCAAGCAAAAATCTTGGAAATGAAGAGATCTATAGGTCAAATAATAATTCAGTTTAAAACCTCAACAGAATAGATCAAGCAGAAGAAAGTCTATCAGAACTTAAAAACTGATCCTTTGAAATATCCATTTCAAAAAATAATAAAGAAAAAGAATAAGAAGGAAGAGAGCATCCAAGATATTTGGGACACTGTTAAATGATTTAACATCTTCATCATTGGAAAATTCAAAGCAAGGAAATGAAGGTTAAAGACACAGAAATCCTATTCAATGAAATAATGGTAGAAAACTTTCATAATCTTGGGAAAGATATGGATGGCCATATATAGGAGGCTTATAGAGCACTGACTAAAGATGACCAGAAAAGATCTTCACCATGATATATCATAGTCAAATTTTCAAATATAGAGAACAAAGAGAGTTTTTAAACTCTGAAAGGGAAAAAGCACCACAACATATTTAAGGGAAACTCCTAGACTAACAGCAGATTTCTCAGCAGAAAGCCCACAGGCCAGAAGGAATGGAATGATGTATTTCAAATCCTGAAAGAAAATAACTGCCAACCAAAATTACTACTGCCAGTGAATCTATCCTTCAGAAATGAAAAAAAAAAAAAAGGTATTTCAAGATAAGCAAAAGCTGAGGGAATTTCATGTCCACCGGAACAACCTCACAAAAGAAGCTTAATGGAATCCTACATTCACAAATGAAAGAAAGATAACCACTATAGTGAAAGTAGAAGAGTAGATCCACAAAAGAGGAATGGAAAAGAATAAAATATTATCAATACAGCAAGCTATCAAACCACAAAGATGAATAAGAGAGGAAAAAGAATATCCAAAACAACTAGAAGAATATCAACAAAACAACAGGCACAATGTGGTTAAATAAAAGGGAAGGGAGGGGAAGGAAGGGAGCAAGGGGGGAAGGGGGGGGAAGAAAAAGTGGTTGAATAAGATGGATATCATTATTCTAAATGCATGATTGAAGACTTGAATGCTACGAATATACTTTGTATACAAACTGTTTTGTGTTAAAAGATGCGCTATATGTGTAGTATGAACTGTAATACATACTACTACTATAAATAAAAATTTAAAAAAAAATAAAAAAATAATAACCTTGAATTAAAATGGAATTAATTGTTTAATTTAAAAATACAGACTGGCTGAGTAGATTTAAAAAAAAAACAATATTCTGCCAACAAGAAACTCATTTCACTAGCAAAACAATGCACAGACTAAAAGTGAAAGGATGCAAAATGATATTTCAAGCAAGTATAATCCTAAAGGAAGCAACAGTAGCTATATTTTTATCTGACAAAATAATATAAAAATAAGAAGGTATTAACAAGGTCACTTTATAATGATCAAAGAATCAATTCATGAAAATATAGCAAGTCTAAATCCATATGAACCTAAGGTCGTGGCACCCAATTTTATAAAGCAAACACTATTAGGCCTAAATGGAAAGATAGGCTCCAATACAATAATAATTGGGGATTTCACTACTCTACTCTCAATAATGAACCAATCATCCAGACCAAAAAATCCACAAACATCAAAGTTAAACTATACCATAATTTAAATGATATGAACAGATATTTACAGAACATTCTATCTAACAGCTGCAAAATTCAAATTCTAAGTGCATGGAACTTTCTCTAGGATAGACCATATAGTAGGCAACAAATCTTAACAAGTTCAAAATAAATGAAATCATATCCTGTATATTTCTGGATTATAGTGAAATGAAACTAGGAGACAATGACAAAAGAAACTTTAGAAATTACACAAATACATGCAGACTGATCATCATAATTTTGAACAAAAAGTTACTAAGGCAGTTATAAGGAAAAGGGAAACATATCAACACCTTTTGGGATACAGCAAAGGCTGTACTAAGAAGGAAATTTATAGCAATGAGCGCTGACATTAAAAAAAAATAAATAAAGATTTCAAGTAAACAATCTAAGAAGCCTCAGAAAATCCAGACCAAACCAAACCCCAAACCATTAGGAAGAAAATAATAAAGATCAAAGCAGAAACAAATTAAATAGAGCCTAAAAAATAAATAAGTCAATAAAATAAATGAAGAGTTGGTTCATCAAAAACAACAAAATTAAAAAATATGTAGCTAGACTAACCAAGGAAAAGAAGAATAAAGATTAACCAGAGAGAGGGAGAGGGAGAGAGAGAGAGAGAGAGGGGCCCAAATAAAGTTAGAGATTTAAAGTAGACATTAAAACTGATTCCATAGAAATACAGAGAATCATCAGGAATTATTTTGAAAAAGTATTGCTAAACTTTGGGAACTCTAGAAGAAACAGGCAAATTTCTGGACAATATAACCTACCAAAATTGATGCAAGAGGATATGAAAAACCTCAATAGACAAAAGATAACAAATAAGATTGAATCAGTAATAAAAACTTTTCCAACAAATATAAGTTCAGGAACAGATGGTTTCACTGGTAAATTTTACCAAAGTTTTGATTGACTCACATAAATCCATCTCAAACTGTTTCATAGAATTGAAAGAAAGGGAGCTCTTCAAACTCATTCTATATGGCGAACTTATTTCATTATCAAAGCACAATAAAAGGAGAAAACTATAGACCAATATCCATAATAAACATGGATGTAAAAATCCTCAACAAAGCACTAATAAATAGCATTGAACTACACATCAAAAAGATCATACACCATGCTCAAGTGGGTTTTGTTCCAGGGATGCAAGAATGGTTCAACATATACAAATCAATAAACATCACATAACACAAACAGAATGAAGGATATTTCATTAATTTCTGCTCTGATTTTAACTATTTCCTGTCTTCTACTGCTCTTGGTGTTGATCTGTTCTTTTTCTAGTGCTTTGAGGTGTGATGTTAAGTCATTTATTTGTTGTTGTTGTTTTTTTTTTTCCCTTTTAAGGAATGAACTCAGTGCAATGAATTTTCCTCTTAATACTGCCTTCATAGTGTCCCAGAGGTTTCTATACAATGTATCTGTGTTCTTATTTACCTCTAGGAATTTTTAAATATCCTTTTTGATGTCTTCTTCAACCTCTTGTTCATTCAGTAGCATGTTTTTTAGCTTCCAGTTGTTGGAGTAGTTTTTCTTATTCCTTGTTTTGGCATTGATTTCCAATTTCATCCCTTTATGGTCTGATAGAATGCAGGGTAGTATCTCTATTTTTTATATTTGCTGAGAGTTTCCTTGTGACATAATATATGGTCTATTTTGGAGAAGGAGCCATGTGCTGCTGGGGAAAAAAGTGTATTCACTTACTGAGGGATGAAATATTCTATATATGTCTGTTAGGTCTAAGTTATTAATTGTTTTAAGGAGGCCTAAAGTTTCTTTGTTTAGCTTTTGTTTGGATGATCTCTTCATTGGTGAGAGAGGTGTGTTGAAGTCCCCTAGAATAACTGTGTTGTGGTCTATTTTACTCTTGAACTTGAGAAGAGTTTGTTTGATGAATGTAGGTGCTCCATTATTTGGGGCATATAGATTTATGATTGTTATATCCTGTTGATGAATGGTTCCCTTAAGTAGTAAGAAATATCCATCTTTGTCCCTTTTGATTAGCTTTGGCTTGAAGTCTACCTTATTTGAAATGACAATGGAAACCCTTGCTTGCTTCTGCAGGCCATGTGAGTGATAAGACTTTTCCCAGCCTTTCACCTTCAGTCTATTGATGTCTTTTTCTACGAGGTGTGTTTCTTGGAAACAGCAAATTGTTGGGTCATTTCTTTTAATCCATTCAGATAATCTGTGTCTTTTGAATGGTGAGTTTAGGCCATTAACATTCAGGGTTATTATTGAGATGTGATTTTTATTCCCATCCATTTTTATTTGGATTATGATCTTTAGCTTGATTTGTTTTTTGTTCTGGTTGGCATTTCCCTTAGTTTAATATCTCCCTTTGTTGATTTTCGTTGTTATTTTTCTCTTCTTCTTCATGAAAAATTTTGCCTAGGATGTTCAGAAGTGCTGGCTTTCGAGTTGTGAAATCTTTTAACTTTTGTTTGTTGTAGAAAGTCATATGATCATCTCAATAGATGTGGAAAAAGTTTTGGTAAAATAGAGCACCACTTCATGAGAAAAATACTGAATGAATTAGGCACAGAAGGAACATATCTTAACATAATAAAGGCTCTGTATGACATGACAAATAAACAGCTAACATCATACTGTGGGAGGGAACTGAAAGCATTTCCTCTAAGATTAGGATTATGGCTTAGATATGAGATGTCCCTCAAAGATTGAGTGTTAATGCAGGAATAGTCAGAAGTGAAAAGATTAATTTGTTAGAACTTTAACTAACCAGTCCATCCTAGTTTGAATGGACTAATTGGGTGGCAGTAACTGTGAGCAGGTGGGGCATAGCTGGAGGCAGTGGGTCCTGGGGTGCCTGCTCTGGAAGGGTTCATCTTCCCTGGCTGCCATGAACAGAGCAGCAGTCCTCCACAGACCTTCCACCATGACACTCAGCCTCATCTTGGGCCCAGAGCAATGGAATCAGCTGACCATGTACTGAACCTCTGAAAACATGATCCAAAATATATTTTTCTTCCTTTAAGTTGTTTTTGTGGGTATTTTGGTCACAGCGACGAACAGCTGATTAATATAGTCAGGAACAAGAGAAGGGTGTCCACTCTCACTGTTCTCATGTAATATAGTACTAGAAGTTTTAACCAGACCAGTTGTGCAAAGGAAAAAACTAAAAGCATACAAATAGGAAAGGATGAAGTCAAAATATCTGTTTGTAGATGATATGATTCTATTCATAGATAAACCTAAAGACTCTACCAAAAGTGTAGTAGAACTGAAGAACTCATTCAATAAAGTAGCAGGATACAACCTACAAAGTAAGTAGCTTTCTATACACCAATAACAAATTTTTTAAGAATTAATAAAAGCAATTTCATTCAACACACACACACACACACACACACACACACACACACACACAATTACCTAGGAATAAGCTAAGAAAGTGAAAGACCCATTCAATGAAAATTGAAAAATGCTAATGTGCTAATGAAAGAAAATTGAGAAGACACTAAAAGATGGAAAGACCTCCCATGTTTGTAGATTGAAAGAATTGTTAAAATGCCCACACTATCCAAAGGGATCTACAGATTCAGTGCAATCCTCCATCAAGATGCCAAAGGAATTCTTTGCAGAATGGACAAAACAATCCCAAGTTTCATAAAAAAGTACAAAAGACTCTGAATAGCCAAATTAATCTTGAGCAAAATGAGCAAAGCTAAAAGAGTCATAATAACCATAGAATTCAAGAAATTCTACACGGCCGTAGTAACCACGTAGTAACCAACACACCAGGGATAAAATTATTGGCATAAAAAATAGATACTTAGATGGAACAGGATAGAGAACTTGAATGAATCCACACATTTATAGCCAACTGATCTCAAAGGCACCAAATACATACATTGGAAAAAGGACAGATTCTTCAACAAATGGTGCTGAAGAAAATTGATACTGAGCCCTCTCTCTCACCCTGTACAAAAGTAAACTCAAAATGGTTTAAAAACCTCAATGCAAGGCCTGAAATTCATAAAGGAAAATGTAGGCAAAAACATTTAAGATATTGGTACTGACATTGATTTCCTGAATGGGACCCCAAAGGCACAGGAAACAAAAGCAAACATTGACAAATGAGATTGCATCAAACTAAAAAGCTTCTGAACAGCAAAGAAAGCAATCAACAATTGAATGGATAAACTGCAGAGGAAGGGAAAATGCCAGCTATTCATTTGGCAGAGGATTAATATCCAAAGTACCTAATAAACTCAAAAAGCTCAACAATAAAAACAAGTAATCCAATTAAAAATGGGCAAGTGATCAGAATAAACACCTCTCCTCAAAGGAAATATAAATGTCCAATAAATGTATAAAAATGCTCAGTACCATGAACCATCAAGGAAATGCAAATCAAAACTACAATTAAATACCATCTCACCCATTATAAAGGCTGTTATTAAAAGCAAGAACAACAAAAGTCACAAATGCTGGTATAGATGTGCAGAAACTTTTATCCACTGTTGGTGAGAATACCAATTAACATAGCCACTATGAAGTATGTAGTATGTAGTATGTAGTATGTAGTATGAAGTAGGTAGGTTGCTCAAAAGCTAAAAACAGAACTACCATATGATCTAACTATCTCACTTGTTGGTATGCAGCTGAAGGAAATGAAGTCAGCATATAAAAGAGATACCTGCATGCTCATGTTCATTGTGGCATTATTCATAACATAGCTAAGATGTGGAATCAGCCTAGGTGTCCCTCAACAGAGGAATGGATAAAGAAATTACAGGATATGTACAGAAAACCATAAAGAAAAATTAAATCCTGGCATTTGTAGCACAATGAATGGAACTAAAGGACATCATTTTAAGCAAAATAAGTCATACACAAAAGACAGGTTCTGCATGTTCTCATATGTGGAAACCAAAAGGAGTGGAAATGAAAGTACAGTATCAATCACTAGGGATTGAAGATAGTGGTAGGGGAGTGTGGGGTCAAGGGTGGAAGAAGGGTGTTTGGATATGATCAATGCATGCCTTATGCATGTACAGAAATATCACACAAATTCTCATCAATATGTACAATTAATTCATGTTAAAAGCATTTAATAATATTTTCACTAAAACTTAATGTTCAAGGTTTTACATAGTTTGTTAAAATCTACAAATAAATAATTTAAAGAAAGTAGATTCAACTATACACATTTGAAGAATAAATATTTAAGTTAGATTGCATGTGCTATCTCCCTTGCATAGTGAATGGCATGGGTTTTCTTTTGGTTGAAATATTTACCTACTTTGTTTACTGTGATAATTCTACAAAAAGGATCCAAGTGCAATGTAGACAAGAACAAGTTTCATATTTCCTGTGGTACTGCTTGATCTCTGATTTCATAATTCATATCCATTTTCATGAGCAGTATTTTTCTTGAACGTGCTCTCCAAGGGAATTGTAATTATTATGAGTTTTCAATGAATTGATATTCATCCAAATCTGTTGTTTCAAAAAAGATTGCTTTGTATTAAAAATACTGGGATTTGTCAACCCTTTGCTTTTTAGCAACTGTTTGGCAAAGCTCTCACATTCCCAGTCTCCACAGACAGTCTCGGGAGATGAATGTGTCTCGCACATGATTTGTCTTTAGGGATATAAGAGTCTGACTTCCAACAAGACAAACCCCAACTGAGGGTGATGCCTGTAAAGTATGTGGCAGAAGACCCTTCAAGAAAAGAAAAATGAAACAGATAAAAATCGCTAATACATCTGGGAGAAGATAGACTCTACTGTACTTTCCATATGGTGAGTGAAAGAACAATTTATATCATTAATATATTTCATAGATTCTATATGCTCAGTACTTCTAGAGGTAGAAGTTCTAAATAGTTCTGTGTCAAATAGCTGAAAATCACCAAAACTTCACACATCAATTGATCATAGATGCCACTCTCAGGATATCCTGGTAGAGTGCAAAGATAACCACATGGATTTCATGCAGCCTTCTCTAAAAAGCACTCGGCATTTTGTCAATGACCAGAGAGTGAATCAAAAGAAATATGATTGGTAATGTTATTAACTTTCTCCACTAGAAAAGTTGCCATTATTTCTACAACTCAGAAAATCTTAAACCACAAAGAACCAATATCTAAACAAAGCCTTTTCCTTCTAAGACTTCTCAGTGCTTCACAGCCAAGTATGCATTTTTTTTTTCCTCAGACACCTTTATTTCTGCCAGTTGACTGCCCACTTCATTCTCTAGTGGCCTTGAAAGTTTAATCATTCTATGATTCTCCTTTCATGGTCAGAACATGAGGCCCTCTCTGTCTTCCCTTCACTTCTTCCTACAAACCTTCAATTGTGGATCAAGATACTCATCTTTATTTATTTAATTTTTTATTCCAGTGTTGCTGGTTATGGTGGAAAAAATTCAATTAGCCATAGGACTCACATTTTGGAACCTCAAACCCAGCAACATAAAAACACCCCGATGTCTTGTCTTTCCCTTGACACCTGAATGCTCTCTTGGGCACCCATGCCATGTCAATAAACAGTGCACTGTCCAACTAGTTTACCAACTCTTGTATACCACATGTACTCATTCAGTGAGTCTTGTTGGTTTAACATGTTAATAGCAATATTTTAATTTGTAGATTTTACTTTCTTATCATCATTCCTACTGCCCATAGTTTAGGACAATCCATCATTATTTCATGTTTGGATTGTGTAGACATATCCCCTTAGGACAATCTTTCTTTAAATCCACCTTCCTCCAGTCCATACTTCTTACTGACAGGGACCCTTCATCTAAAATTACAATATATTATGGTATGCCTCTTTTTAATATTTCCACTGATTTCTACCATAAACAGGAAGGGAATATGTTCCTCAATGTGACTTTCAAGGTCTTTAGTGCACCTTGCTTACATTTCCAGATCTACCTTCTATTAAACTAATGTGTTTCTCTGAATATATAATGCATTTTCATATTTTCTTCCTTTGCTTGAAGTACCTTTATCAACCTTCTTCATCCATAAATCTGTATGTCCTCTAAGATGCCACCCTAACCACAGTCCTGACTTTACTCTGGGGTTCCTATTTCTCCTGAGTACTACCTTAGGACCACAGCACAGAATTAACTGTGTCAAAACTTTGTCTGTCTTATCTTCAGGTTATATGTTTTACTGAGGGAAATGGTAGTGTCCAACCTTTATATTTCCAGAACCTACCTAAGACTATGCTGTATACTCAGAAATATTTATTGAACAAATAAACGAAGAACTTATTTAAAGAGTGAATGCATGACTGATAAATGCTCACCAAAAATGCATACAGGTCTTTCTCTTGGAAAAAGGCAAAGATTAAAAATATGAATGAAATAAGATTTAGTTAAGAGTAGTACCCTAACTGCTAGGGATGTAAAGACATGTTACTATCATGTTTCAGAACTAACAGACCTGGGAGCCAGATCTACAGGGTTCCAATCGTATCTCTCTCTGGTTTTCTTTTCCTCATCTGTTAAATGAGACCAAGGATAGTACACACTCTTTGTTCTTGTGAAAGTTAAATGAGGTCACATATGTAATATACCTAGACTATGCCTGGCACCTATCAAGTTCGCCATCCAGGTTGGATGGTATCTTGTACTTTTTCTCAACAGCTCAGTCCTATAATGGAGATAAGAGACTCTTAAAAAAAAAGTATATATATATATATATATATATATATATATATATATATTTTATTTGTTTTAGTTGTACACAATGCCTTTATTCTTACGTGGTGCTGAGGATCGAACCCTAGGCGAGTGCTCTACTACTGAGCCACAACCCCAGCCCTGAGATAAGAGACTCTTGAAGGATTTATCTAAAATTTAAAAAGAAAACAAAAATTTCAAGGTGACATTTTCAGGAAAACCTTAGAGAATTGTATGAGGACAGAAAAAAAAAATGAAAGAAAGAAAGAAAAGAGAAAAGAAAAAACAAGCAACAACCAAGCTGAAGTTATGTTGGATGGTTCAGTTGGTGGTTGAGCCTCTTGTATCAATTAAGAGCACGAGCCAGCCACAAACTACTAATGGGAAGTGCTTAATGCCAAAAATGTGCACAGCCCTGACTGGTTATAACCAGATCCATACTTCCTTTCCACAAATGCTGTGCAGCCTTCTCTTGCTTGTGATGCAAGAATAAACCAAGAAATGATATCCAGGGACTTAGTTTCTGGCTAAAGATATGTCACCAACAAGCTGTGTGACTTAGATTAAATCTGTTATTCATTCCTTTTCTGTAAAATAGGACATAGTTATATATGTGCAATGAATATTGAGATATGAGGACTTTATGATCTTAGGCATTTTATTTTAAGACAGTAATTCTGTCTAGCCTTGTATCACGCTTTCCTTCATTTATCTTTCTAGAAATTTAAAAAGAGATTCTGTGTGTCACCTATGTGCTTGTGCTTGTTCTCTTGATGGTTACAAAGATCTTGGGGGCAATTCTATATGGCTGGTACAGGCAGGATCAAAAGCTAATTACCCTTAGTTTCCAAATGTTCATTAAGAACCTATTAACTGCCATTCTCATTGATAGATATGGAAAATATACTGAAGAATAAGATAGGGCCTAATTTGGGGGCAGTTCACCTTTATTGCAGAAGCCCTGGCAGCTGACCTATGGGTTTTAAAGATAATAAGTCTTTAAAGAGATTTATTATTTTCTCTTCCTTCAGAAAAAGAAAAAAAATTGTAAATCAATGTTATAAAAGAGCACGCAGAACCCAGAACAGTTAGCATATTTTAATAAACTTCCTCACATATCAAAGTTCTGATTCTTGGTTGAGACATTTTGTCAGTACATGAAAACTACAGGGTCTAAAAGAGTGTACTCTCAGATATTTGGGGGACAGGTATGATAAACTAAGTGTTCTGCATTGAAGCACATCAGAATCAATACAGATCTGATAAGATTAGCTGTGTGCACCCGTCGGTTGTGGCCACAGAAGCTTGTAAACCTGCTGACAGGAAAGGCAGATCATGTCACATATGGCTTATCAAGAGGCCAGGTGTTCCTATATTCAATTAAGTTGGTTGGTGTCTTTCTGCAAAACATTACAGGGTTCCGATGGAAAGCCATCATCTTTCAGCTGTAGTGGAATGAGTTGGAGATAAATTGCAAATAGAAAGATGGATATTTACATAAAATACAGAAAGAAGAAACAAAAGATTTTTGTGACTTTTGAGGGCTGCTAGAGACAGGAGTGTCCTGATGCTCACAAACACTGTATCTGATAGTACAAGTGGAACATCTCTAATTGAAAATCTAAAATCCAACATGCTCCTAAATCCAAAACTTTCTGAAGGCAAATATGACACCATATGTGGAAAATTCTACATCTGACTTTGTATACCAGGTTGATGTCAAAATGCAGGTGCATGAAAATATCATATAAAATTATTTTAGGCTATGTGTGTAAAATATATGAAATATTCATGAATTTCATGTTTAGTCTTGGGTCTCATCCGCAAGATAGCTCATTATGTATATGTAAATATTCAAAAATCAAGCAGTTGTATGTAAAAAGATACTATACTTGTGCATGATGAATAAGTAAATAAATAATAAAAAAATTAAAAAAAAAAAAGAAACTTCCCCAAATGCACTGATGTCATGGATAAAATATAAGCCAACCTTCGAGTTTTTATTTTAATGTAGTTGTTTGTACATACTATGCAATGATCTCTTCAATAAAGTCATTGTGGACAAAAAAAAAATCTGGAAGCTGAAATACCTCTAGGCATAAGCATTTTGGATGAGGGATACTTGACCTGAAGTCGGATTGCCTGTGTAGACATTCTTCTAGGGGAGACTGTGCACCTAGCCAACATGAATATTTGTGGCTGCTACCTGCACATTTTTTACTTTAAATTGTTAAAGGTACTGGATGATCTTTGTAGAGTAGTATCATATGAATTACAGAAATATTTTTATATCCTGACTTTTTGGCCTTCTAACTATGGACCAGGTTATCAAATCTCCTGAATGCTCATTTTCTTCATCTGGAGAGAAGAGATAAAATTCCAGCCTTAGTGATGTTACGAAAATTAAATTAGTTATACATCCAAAACACTTTCCACGGTGACTGGCACATGGACAGTACTCAATTAATGTAACTATTATGATATCATGATAGCTTTGGGTAACTTCCAAAAGCCTCCTTAGGCACAAGAGACCCTTTTTGGGGTATGACATCAAGCCAATGTGTGTGTGTGTGTGTGTGTGTGTGTGTGTGTGTGTGTGTGTGTTTGAGAGAGAGAGAGAGAGAGAGAGAGAGAGAGAGAGAGAAACCATGCAAATAAAAAATCAAATTCATGTGAAGTCTCACCAATAAATAAAACTTTGTTTAGAAATGATGCCATTGACCATTATTTCTGCTTGGCTTGTATAAATAGCATTTCTTGGTGAAATAAATAATTTAACTATGGGTCTGTGCTGTTCTGTAGGCCCCAGGAACCCCAAGAGTCATAGATATTATAGGGACTCAATAAAATATAATCTCTACTTATTCCTCAGTCAGCCTTCTGGATTTCTAGATATCTATCTATCTATCTATCTATCTATGCTTATACCCTTATGCTGATAATTTCTACCCTAAATCTTTCACTGAAAACCAGAATTTATGAATGTTAACCAAAAAAAGTTTTAATTATATGACAAGGTATAGTTTATTCTTTATTGGACATCTGTTGTTTGTCATTAAGTCTAGTCCTTTTATATCCTAGCCAGGTGAATAATGAATTAACTACAGATATCCTCATTAAGACATTCCATAGAACACTAAGCAAGAGTATAAGCTCTGGAGGAAACCTTCAGGGAGTTGGCTTCTCCATGTCCTCACTCTGGTATCATTTTTTCTTTCTTTCTTCTTCTTCTTCTTCTTTTTTTTTTTTTTTTTTTTTTTTTTTTTTTTTTTTTTTTGTACCACGGATTGAACTCAAGGGCACTCAATCACTGAGCCACATCCCCAGCCCTATTTTGTATTTTAGTGAGGACAGGGTCTCACTGAGTTGCTTAGTGCCTCACTTTTCTGAGGCTGGCTTTGAATCCTCCTGCCTCAGCCTTCTGAGCCACTGGGCTCACAGGCATGTGCCACCACACCCAGCTAGCTCTGGTATCTTGAGCAAGATACTGTGATTTCTTATAAAATGAGGATGATAATAGTAATACTTCATAAAGAACAGAAAGGCAGTTTTGAGAAAAGGGATATAGAGTGTCAGAGCAAGAGGTAGTGGAGGGATTTTTAGTAGGGTAGTCAGGGAAGGCTTTGCTGAGCAGGTGACTACAGAGCAGGAAGAAGGTGGGGGAACAGAAGAAAAAGGGTACTGGACAGAAGAACAGAGCAGATGCAAAGGCCTGGAGGAAAGAATATGTCAATATGAGAGAGAAACAGTGATCATTCTGCGGTGAATTCAGATAAAGCATGGAGTCTGTGAGGCCTCTTTAGTGACTTTGAGTGTGAAAGACATTGGAGGTTTTTTGTTTGTTTTGTTTGTTTTGGCAGTACTGGGGATTAAACCCAGGGCTTTGTGCATGCAAGGCAAGCACTCTATCAACTGAGCTATATCCCCAGCCCTTGACATTGGAGGTTCTGAAGGGTAGAATTGTCTCATGTATTTCAACCAAAGATAAGTGGAGTCCTAATATTCTGTTCCTATGAATGTGATCTTATTTGGAAATGAGGTCTTTGCAGATGGCATAGAGTTTAAATAAGGTCATACTAGTCTAGGATGTGCCCTAGTACAATGACTGCTGTCCTTAGAAAAGGGAAATTTAGACATAAACATATATAGAGAGAGAGAACATAGAGAGAAGATAAGGGAAGAGACTGGAGAAATGCAGTTGCAAGCCAACACATGCCAAGGATTGCTGGCAGCTACCAGAAGCCAGGAGAAGGAGGAAATGTTTCCCTTAGAGCCTTCAGAGTGGGTGATCCTGTGAACACCTCTGTTTTGGACTTCCAGTCTCCAAAACCACAGAACACTAAATTTTTTTTGAAGAGACACTCAGTTCATGGTAGTTTGTTATAGCAGCTTCAGGAAACTTAATACAACAGGTTAAGAGTAGAGTGCTTGTTCTGGGGCTGGCTTGAGAACAGACATCAGCAGAAGAAGACTGAAAGTAGTGGAGCCAGTTAGGACATATTGCAATACCTCCAGCAAAAGATAGCACTGCCCTTGGAGCAGAGTGGTGGTAGCTGCAGGGATGAGAAATGCTTAGATTCTGGATATGACTGGGAGGTGAAAGTAGGGAGGCATCCAGGAGGACTCAAGCCTAAAATAATGAAATTGATTCCTCTGAGATGGAGACTTCAGTAGAGGTTTGGATCAAAGACCAAGAGAACAGTTTGGGGATATTAAGTTTGCTTCATCAAATAGAGGTCCAAATGGAAATGCTGAAGGGGCAATTGATTCCATGGATCCAGAGTTCAGGACAGTGGTTTGGATTAGAGACATGTCTTAGTCTGCTTGAACTGCTATGCCCAAATTCCTTAGACTGACTGCTTTACAAAAAAAAAAAAAAAAAAGATACTTTTTTTTTTTTTTTTTCCAGAATTCTGGAGATCAGGAAGGCCAACATGAAGGCACCAAGAGATTGTGAGTCTTGTGGGGGCCAATTCTCTGTCTCATAGACACCTTCACATTGGGTCCTTCTGGCAGGAGAGATAAGGTGCTCTCCTGGTGCTTTACCATAAGGGATCTAACCCCATCATGCAGCCTTTACCCTCTTGACATAATCACCCCACAAAGGCCCATCTCTAGATGCCATCATGCTCCTGATTAAGCTTCAGCACATGAAATTTGGGTGCACAAACATTCAGTCCACAGCAAGGTACAAGTGGGGGCATTGTCAGCATACAGCTGGTTAAGAGGGGCATGAAACTAAATTAGCTCACTAGGGGAATGACTACAGAGATGAGGACAATGTTTGTATATTGCTTTATTATTCATCTATTTTTCTTCTTATTTGTTGCAGTCTTATGAGGTACAGATCAGTTTTGCCACCTAGAACCTTCATCATTGCATTTCCCCGTAGCTGGTTTCTTCTCATTTTCTACGATCTCAGCCCGATTTCCATTTACTTAAAGACACATTCTCACACATCTAAAATGGGTTGCTTCCTCTTCCAACCATATGATTTTCCAAACAATAAATATTTCTCTTTATAACACTAATCACTATCACTACTGGCAGTATTTTATTGTTTTCTTGTTCACTGTTTGTCTTTTCTTTTAGCATGAAGTTACAGTTCTGATCCTCCTCCCTACGCCCACCCCCAGTGTTTGTCATCCTGGAGCTACTCAACAAATTTGTTGAAAAAAGGAATGGGACTAAATTTATAGATAAGGAAACTCTGAGCTATCCAATATCACAGTCTGGATTTTTTTGACCCTAAATAGAAGTGTTCCAAGTTATTCATGCAAGATAGTCATTGGTCTGGGTGCCTATTCCTGTATAACAAACCACCCAAATTTTATTGGTTTTGAAAAAAAATGTTTTATTGTTCTCTGTCCTGTGGTTTGAAAGTCTGGGTTCTTCTGGTCACTACTCCTTTGGAATCTCACCTGAATTTGTGATCAGGTAGTGGCTGGAATTGGAATTATCTGAAGACTTGACTGGGCTGAACGTCTAAGGTGTGTTTCTAATGTAGGCAATGACCATGTACACACGATGGCAGAGTAGCAGTGATTCATAACCCGATTTACTGATTCCAGGAAAATGAAATTCCTATGTCAAAAGATCCCAAAATAGTCTATCATTATGTTCACTCTAACTGCTACAATATCTTTTTCTAGCATGTCTCCTTGCTTTCTTCTCTCCTTGATCTAGCTCTTCTTGACGTGAAAGTCTAAGCAGTCTGTGTGTGGCAGGCTGCCAGGGGCTGCCACCCATACTGGTTCAGGAAGAAAGGTCTAGCCATTCCCAGCTGACTTCTGGTACATCTAATCTTTCTGAGGCTGAGGTTTATCATTTCTATTTTTCTTTAGGATACAAAAGGAAAATGTGGTTATGGTCATTATCTAACTCTACATAGTATTTATATTGATATAGTCATTCATATAGTCATAGATCAATTAACATATTCATATTACATGTGGGACCAACTTCTGGGGTGAAATGCTAACATTAAATAAACCAAATGTATAAACAGTTCAAATGAAGAGGACTAACAGAGCTGTAGACTGCTTCACCCACCTCAGTACCTCCTGATCCCTTCCTAATACACACAGTCCACATACCTGTTTATGAGGAGGTCGCTTTTGCCAGTCAAGTATATAATTTAATTACCTAATGAAGATGTTTTAATCCTTGAAAAAAGTAGTTTGAAATTTCTATAACCTTTACATTTCTGTAGTTAATACAGTGAGCTTCAATTGAAGCAAATCCTCTCTTTGGCAGTCCAAAGAGAGTTGAAACAAAACATCTGTTTCCTGCCCAATCCACTTTTTACAGAAACCAGGTAGTTTCTGTAATTTGCCAGAGTCAGGCATACTAATCCAAATTTGTTGAAACCATTTACATTTCATAACTGTTCTTTCTTACCCACATTTTTCATGGCAAAATATATCCATGTCAAACATGGGAATAGTTATTTTGCAGTTTTCCTTCTGATTGAAAAAAAAAAAAATCTCTAGAATTGTGAACTCCCTGGGTCAGAAATTCTTTTTGTTATAGTGAAATATACCTAGCTGGGAGATGTTAGAACAGGAAAGTTCTGTGATGTGACCAATTTCAAACTGTCCAGAGGAAAGACCACTAAAATTGATCAAAATCTCCCACTTCCCCTTTCTTCCTCCAGCCTATTTGTAGAAAAATTTTAGTGGTCTCTGTTAAGAGAAAATGCCTGGTCTTCTTCCCTGCCAAGTTTTGATTTCCAGATGTGCTCAACGATGGTTTAACAAGGAAAATATATGTTTCATTGTGAATTCAATCCATAAGGTCTTGCTACTTTGAAATGCAAAGTTGTAGGGTGATTATCTCTGACCAGTGGACTTTTAGAACAGATTATCCTGCTCCTTTTTTTTAAATCTTTCTTTTTATCCTCCCTTAATTAAGTATAGTTCATACAAAGGAACTATGTGTATTACATATATACACAGATTCTTGTTGACTTACACTCGTCCGTATGAGTCTTCCAAACAAGAGAAATGTAGAGTTGAGCACAAGTGATGTTGACAAAAGGGCAATTTATTTTATCCACTCAGGGCTGAGAACTGTTTATACCATTATAAAGCTAAAATGTTAAAAATTAACATTGATGTAAACTGAAGTGTTCTTAGTAAGGGAGGACATTTAGAAATTGTTCAGTCATAGTTGGCCTTCGAGGACAAGACCTCTTAGCTGGCAGTGCAGGCTTATGAAAGTGTCGCCCCTGCCCTTCCTGACCATGGTAATATCACATGGGGAGTCTTCTTTTCTCCTTCTGCTTTCCCAGAATCAGTCCTGTTGCTTGAGTTATTTACTCAGTACTTCCTGTGTGTCAAGCAATGGTGTACTCAGCAGGCTGCATACAGTATTAGCCACTTCTGCTGAGCCACTTTGTAACCTGCCTTCTTCCTCTGGCCATGGCCCCAGCAAGTTGTACAGCTTCCACCTTTCTTACCAGAATCTTCTCCTAGGCCTTCAGGTTGTATTGCTTGTTCTCTGACCTGGGGCTTCTCTGACTAGGATATTCCCATAACTACAAAGTAAAAGGGAAGTCAATGGCCATGGGTCTATTCTTGACCAAAGAAGATTGAGGATAATTGCATCTCTTGGGGAGGCATCTTTGAGAGCATTTTGTAGATTCTTCAGATATCCATAGCGGTGGCTGACTTGATATCATATTCTAGTATTTGCTTTCCTTGTTTCTATTTCCTCAGGATCACTTTCCAAATATCCCATCTATTCATAAGCCTTCACCTTGGGCTCTACTTACACATTGTCTAATTTAAGAGTCACCAGAGCAGCAGTAGAAAAGCTGTGCTGTCCCCAGCCCTCTTATTATCCCATGAGCTCTGTGCTCTCATTCCACATGACCTTTTATTTATTTAAGTAAATCAGAATTTTTTTGTTGTTGCTTCTAACCAAAAGATATTTCATGAATAGGTTATGTGTACTAACCAAAGCAAATAGTTTTCCATGGGGATACCTTTTCACCGCTGGTTATTGGTTTAAGTCAATACTTCAATTCAAGTTTATCTGTGTAAAGATAATGTTATCTACTATGTTATCAGCTTCCATATCACCCCTTAGGCTCTTACTACCCAGCCAGGGTGAGGCCACTAAGAATGAAGCAGTATTGTGTGGTCCTTAAGCACAAGAAAGCCTAAGTTTGAATCCTGCCTTTGCTTCTTGCTAACTTGGGCAAGTTATTTAATCTTGTTGCATCCCAACTTTCCCATTTGTGAAATGGAGGAAGTAATGATACTTACCTTATAGAGTTATTACAAATAAACTAGCACATAAATCACTTAGTTTTAACAGAGGAAAATCTCATTCTTTCTTTAAAAGGAGTCTGATTGATCATTCCCTTATGCACTGAATCTTGCTTTTAACCCAAGTTTCTTACTTGGTTCCTACTGCTAACTTTATTCCATTTGTCCCTTTTCTGTCCTGTGTTTTCAGCCTTTAGTGGTAAGTTCAACATGACAGGGGCTGCCATGTGTTCATCAAAACCCCTGCAGGCAACGTAGTCCGACTGCATTTCCTAGCCTCAGTGGCAGGTAGGCAGAGGTATGCACACCCTCTCTGGGGAGGACCTGAAGACACCTCCATGAGACCCTCTGAACTATCAGTTCTTCTACCATGCTGCCCTCTGCAGAGGATACAGGGAGGACTCTGGTACCCTGGGAGTGAAGAGTCACAGCAGAGGCCTGGGTGTCTAAATGACCTTTTGGAACTTCACCTGCCAACTAGTAATATCCATATTGATCTTACATTGAGAAGTAAAGCTCTATGGGATTAAGTCTGTGAAATTTCAGGGTTTGACACATCATTGTCTTAAGTGATGAATTCCATAGGGCAGAGACTATATCTGTGTAGTTCTTCAGTACCCAAAACTGCATCTGCCATGTATAAGACACCTGACATGTGTTTTATCAACTAGTAAACATATATGGACAACTTCTACCACTTATTTCTCTCTAGTCTTACAGAATAATGGGAATAAAATGAAACATTCACTTCTAATAGGTACATGCTATTCTCTATCTTCCACAACGAAGGGTTCTAAAACTTTAATGTGCCTCAGAGTCACCCAGGGATTGTGAAAATGCGGATCCAGATTCACTAGGTCTTGAATGGGACCGGAGAGTCTGCATTTCTAACAAGCTTCCAGGAGATTCTGATGCTGTGGTCTTTGTGCCACATTTTTAGTATCTGGGCTCTGGACAAGTAGTTCTTAAACTGCATCAGGACCATGTGGAAATGCAATTAAAATGCAACTTTCTGGATTCCCCCTTTTCCCATCTAAAGTCTAGTTAGTAATTCTAATATAGGTCCCAGAAATTTGTATTTACTAAGCCTGAAGATTCAGATATAGACTGTGTAGGAATCACACTATAAAAAAAGTACTCTTCTGGATTTTTCCTTCATCAAATATCACCTCTTTGTGTTTCAGCTTTTCCTTTCTCTGGCGAGTTTCTAAAGACAAATATCCCTTATTTGTTTATAAACACTTACATAGTACTTATAATGTGCCTGACACTGTTCTGTCCTGTGTACTTCACATTCATCAATTCATTTACTCCTTTCTCAAAGCCCATTCTTAACCTGGAGATAATGTAGAGAGGTTCAGTTATTTGTACATGGGCCCCAGGCAGCAATTTGTATAGTCAGAAATCAAATCTGGGCAATATGGTTCCAGAATTCTTGCAAACCAACCACTATCCTATGCTGCATGTCATCCCTAGTAACTCCTTGCTTCCTTGGACAACAGGGCAGCTCAAATAATTTATTTTGTGTAACGTTTTTAAGAGCTCTTTGTCTTTCTTCTGATACCTGGCTAGATTTTCTCCATTGTTTTGCCAGTGTTTAAACTCATTGAGTCCTGTTAACGTTGAGTATAATCATACTGGTGATAATATTAACATTGCTCATCACAAAAAATGGAGAAAATATGTTTGACTTATTGCTGTGTCTACTTAATATCAAATAAATAATTTTAATTCAACAAGCTTCTAGTGTGCATTCATTATGACTGAGGTTGAATGCTAAGAGTTTGTTTTAGTCAGCTTTTTCACTGCTGTGACTAAAGGATCTGATCAGAACAACTATAGAGGAGGAAAAAGTATTTTGAGGGCTCACAGTTTCAGAGGTCTTAGTCCATAGAAGGCTGGTTCCATTTCTTGGGGCTTGAGATGAGGCTGAACATCATAGCGGAATGTGTGGCAGAGGGAAGCAGCTCATGTCACAGTGATCAAGAAGCAGAAAGACTCCACTCTTCAGATACAAATTTAGACACCAAAGTCATGCCCTAATTCTCACCTCCAGCCACACCCTACCACTTTAGTTCCCACTCAGTTAATCCCTACCAGGGAATTAATTCAAAGATTGGATTAAGACTCTTAAAACCTAATCATTTCTCCTCTGAACATTCTTGTATTTTTCACACGTGAGCTTTTGGGGGACACCTCACATCCAAACTACAACAGAGTTGGAAAGAATGTAAAGATACCCAAGACATCATTTATGCCTTCAAGAAACTTACGTTAGGAAGATAGATATTTAGATTTTTTTTGGTGTTGTTTTAGAGTATTTTAAAGGAAGTTAAAAAAAATGTTGCAGTAGCTGAGGTGAGAAAGAGTGAGCCCCAGCACAGAGTGGGGACAGTGACACTAATATTTGGGGAATAAATAGGTAGATATCCTATATAAATATGAATCCTATATAAATAGGTAGATATCCTCTGTCTTTCTGGTCTTGTATCCTGATGCCTACCATAGAGCAGAACATACACTGAGTGATCAGATCATTGACTGATGGCTACAGATTCGGTGCTCAAGTCTTCACATAGAGAGGGCCCTTACCATCACCCACCAAGCTAAAAATGATGGAGGCACAGATGACATCCTAACCTTGGATTTTCATTTCCACTGTCCTTTTTACCCACTACGATACTCGCTTAGGTTCATGTAAACACTTATCCACACAAGGTGTTCCAATGGGTAGGCTTCAGTAGATGAAATTCTATACTAGACACTGGGAAGACAAAGATTAAAGGCATGGTCTTATCTTCCTGGAGCTTGTAAAAGCTAATGATGAAAATGGATACCAAATAAATAATTATAACACAATGTGATTTGTGATATAGTCGACTTAAATAACAACAACCATTAACACACTATAGAATATTTATTGTTCAAAGTGCCTTTTAAGCCATTTTTTATTTAAACTTCCAAAGATCCCCAACAGATAGATACTATTATTACTATTATTTACAAATAAGGGATTTTACCAATGCTTATAAATATAGCAAGTGCAGAAAGTCTGACTGCAGAGCTGATGAATTTTGTTTGGCTAATTCTAATATAATATGGATTAGTTGCTGCTTGCATTTACATATCCTAGTCATCAGAATAGAGGAACTATACACCACTATTTCCCAAATGCTACCCTATCACTCAGGAAGGTTTTTAAGAATTTTAATGTTCAGCTCATGTTGGGGACATTAAGAACACGTCAGCCAAAAGAATAGAAATTTAAGTCAAGGAAATGAAAACCTAACTGTCTAGCTTTCTGCCACTTCCTGATATGTGGACTTGGCCTACCCCAGGGGTGTTGCCCTGACATACAATGAAAAATTAAACCACCACTAGGATAGGCTAGTGGCTGTTCCTCTAATGTGATCTGCTTGTGCTCCCTATGCCCCCCTATAACCTTTCTGCTAATTGGCCCATGTCTTCTATAAAGGCCATCCAACTTCCTCAATAAACTGAGCTCGTGCTTTGACCAGTCTCCCTGGTGCATCTGATTGTCCTCTGAAAGGAGGGCTGGGTGCAGGTGGTCAGTCGGCTCTTACCTTTCCTGATCCGTCTTTGTTGGGGCGTGCTCCCCCTTCTTTTGCGGGTTGAGAGGAGTCGGGGGCTAAAAACACCAACAAGCTCACAATTAAATGACAATTGGGAGGATAGAACCAGACATCAGTATTTTTAAAGATTTCTAGATGAGTCCAATGTATAGTAAAGATGGGGGCCACTGCTGTAAACTGCAAAGAGCTATTTTTCTTTCCTTATCCCAATTTTTAAAAACAGCTCAGTTTCTAAACACTTAAAACTGGAAGACACCTGGACACCCAGTTGTAATCCACTTATCTTGTATGTATGTGGGCTTTGTAGGCTTTGGTTGAGTCAGTCTCTGAGTAAACAGGTGTTATCATTACTGGTCACAAGGTAGGTACTTCACAGATCAGCTCAAGGGGTAGTTGTGAAAACAGAAAAAACAAAGGCCTAGTTTGATCTGAAAGCCAGTGGCACAGAGAAAAGGAAAAATCATTCCTGCATTTAAACATTGGGAGTTAGGCTGGGGACCCTGCTTGAGCAAGTGAACTGAGTGTTCATGGTGGCCTCTGTCACCAGCAGCTGGTGTCAACAAGCCTTGAAGAGAAAGGTGAAAACAATTCAATAATTTCTCTGATCACACATTTAGGCCTTGACTACCACAAAGGGTCTTAAGACTAATAATCATCTGTATCAAAAGCTAATTTTCTTTCTTTTTAAAAAAGTTGGTCTAAAAGCGAATTTTTAAACAAGGATATTGGTGCTTCATTTTGTGCAACATCTTGGAAAGGTATTTCCCGGCAAATTTTGGATGAGAACTTATTTCTAATAACCATCTTCTTTTCTGTTTTCATTTTCTTGAAAAGAGCTTGTACATGCAAAGAGGAGGTTCAGACAGACCCAGTAAGACCAACATACTTACTTAGGTGGGTAGAAGAGGGACTTTGAACATAAAAGAAAAATGAGAGATTCTTTGTTGACAGTGACATCAAAGGAAGATGAGCCCACACGAAGTCCTAAAGAGATGAACCAAAAAGATGAAAACTATGTGAAGAAATAAAATGTGAGACCACTCACTAAATATCCAAACTTGTTTAAATTAAAGGACACCATCCAAGATGTGCTTGTTTTGGTTGGTCTGGTTTAGTTATAACTGGAAGAAGCCCCTCCTCCAACACAGACTGAGGAAGAAGGTGAAATTATTTAGAAGGCATGTTATCAAAGCCTCACCCAGATTTTTGGTAAGAGATACAACAGTCATGAAAAAAAAAAAAAAAAAAAAAAAAAACAGTCTAGTTCTCTGGGTTAGAATGGTAAATAGATACTCCCTCTGCTTTGAGAAAACTCAACCAGAGGGCATTATTGTTGAGATCTACATGAAGTTGAAGGAAAAAATCTTGATAAGAGTCAGGAATGTAAAATTCAGAAGTTCCTGAGGTCATGGGTATGGTGCCAAGGCATCATTCTATCTGTCCAGGGACCTCAGAAACATGGATCACCCTTAGTGCTTTGTCACCAACATGACACAGTTACCCAGTGACCCTTTGTTTGCCTCTCCTGCTTCTAATGGCTCTTAGGAAATTTGAGGTCATCACACCCTTTCCATCTCCAGCTCTATGCTATGATCCATAGCAATGGGTCTTATCACAGACTGGCAAAATTTGGGTGTGGGGACTGGGGAAGAGAACGAAGTTCAACTTACCTTAATCAAGTCAGGCTCATAGGTTTAAGCCAGAAATCACAGGATTTCCTCCATCCAGAATCACTGGATTTCCTAAGGATTGGTTGCCCTTGGATCAAGTGTTTACTTCTGGCCCAAGCAGCTATATTCATGGAAGTCAAGTCACAAAGTCCAAATATCCCCATTTGAACACCAGGATCTTTGGGGGCAACTTCCCCTTAAGGACAATGTGGGTGGGAGAAGAAATATGGCAGACACTCTCAGCACATTTCTACAGTCCTATAATTCAAGATAGAAATGAGATTTTTAACTTCCCTCTTCCCTGGTAAAACATAGGACTGTTTTCACAGACACTTTCGAGGTCAAAGATGAAAGCTATTCCTTGGTCACACATACATTTAAACATGCAAATACACTCCATCTCACCTTCCTCCTCTTCTTCTTCTCCTCTCACATACACATATCCATAAAATGTTCTATATCTAGAGTTATCCCTTCTCTGGCATAGTAGAACCATGTGGATTTGCAACTCGAAGACTATAACTTTTCTCTCAGGGCTAAGAGATCAAGTGGTAGGTTTGATCAGCTAATCTATTCTGATAACCAGAGAAAGCCGGGCAAGGTGGCATATGCCTGTAATCGCAGCACTTGGGAGGCTGAGGCAGGAGGATCAAGAGTTCAAAGCCAACCTCAGCAATGGTGAGGCACTTAGCAACTCAGTGAGACCCTGTCTCTAATAAAACACAAAAAAGAGCTGAGTATGTGGCCCAGTGGTCAAGTGCCCCTGAGTTCAATTCTCGGTACCAAAAAAAACAAAAACAAAAACAACCAGAGAAGATGAGGGCCTACTAATAGTTGTCATATGAACAATTTCTCTAAAGAAAATTCATTTTGACTTATTTCTCAGCACATTAATTGTTCTCATTGAATTTAAAATCAAATAGGCAGGGATGGAAAATTTAACTCTGACCCTTGTGAAGATCTCTGGCAACAAGTAGCAACTGATTCCATCACTGACTCTTGATTATCTAAGTTATAAAGTTGCTCACCCACTTTCTCTGTACATAGTTCCAACACTCAAGTGAAATGTTTTAGGACCATTTCTTCTTTCTTAGAAATGAAAAGATAGAAAGGTGAAATATTTTTCCTTCTTCTCCCAAAGTGATGATCTTAGATATTTTGACTCAAAATGAAAAACTTAGAAGTATGAAGAGCAGATAGTGATGGTTAATAGCAATGCAAGACAGAATTTTGAGTAAATGAACCAGTTGCTCCCTGCTATTCCTCAAAAGAAAGACATCTTTTAGGGTTTGTGAGTAATCCAATGGTTTTTGGAAAATCCTTGGCAAACGTCTAAAAATATGTTTCAAATGTTTTCAACTCAAGCAAATTAAAAGCATACTTTTTTCCTGGCACTTTTCGCATTCATTTTAAAGGATGTGTGTATTTTTTAGGGAAATTTCAGACATGTGGCTCTAATTTTCACTTAACTCATCATATTATTTTGTAAGAGCTATTCAATGACTAAAAATCTTCATGAGTCTTTTTTTTCAAAAATATATAAGACTTTGAAAAAATGTTATTTCTTAGAAATAGGAAGTCAGAGAAACCAGAGCTAGCAAAGGGGAAATAAGTACTTCAGGCTTTCCCTGATGGGACAGGATTGATTCTGCCCCATTTCCTTCAAGTGAAGGCTCATTCTAAGAAGTCAAGTGCTTTTCTGGAAAGTCTGTCCCAGAACGCAATTCTTCCATTATGTGTGATATGGTTCCAGTTGGAAGAAGACTTCTTCTGCTCTGTCATGACAGAAGGTTATGGAAACCTTCCCAGACTTGCTGATAATACATAGATATCCTTCTAGTCACCAGACACGTTTTTTGTTCTGAAGAAAGTCATTGAGTCTTAAATTGTCTTCCATTATCTTTGAGAGGGTCTTATGTGTCCTAGGTTTTTCAGGCAATATTTTATTCCTGCAATTCATTTAGTCTCTGGATATTCCTGTTTGTGACTAATGTTGATCAGAATAATTTGCCACTTTTCAGATATTTCTCCAAATAGGGCTAGTGTCTGTGTTCAGTCACTGCTACATGAACTTTACCAGTCATCTCCTGCCCCTACCATGTGTGCTAATACCTTCCTCTTGTTTTTTTTTTTTTTTTTTTCTCAATACTTCTGAGGAAGTTTCATTAAGCCAAAAGAAAAGACGCTCATGTACATGTGACATATGTATGTAAGCATGTGTATATGTATGAAAACAGGTCATGTCTAATTTTCTCATTTATTAAGCCTTGTAGCAATTTTTTTATTAACAACAGTAATAGTCCAGGAACTTTCCAGTTTATCAAGGATGAAAAATTTGACAAAAACAAAAATATTTTTACCTCAAGGGGCTCAAAGCATATCAGTTGAGAAAATAAATTACTAAAAAATGTATAATTAAGCACAACAGGAACACATTGGGGACTTAAAGAAGGATGTTTTCAACTCTTTAGGTACAACAAGGAAAGGAGTAGGAGAGAGAGAGAGACAGCTGGGTCTTCAATGAGTAGATCTTAAAAAATAAAATGATTAGATCTTTATCATGCAGACAAGGGGTAAGTCAGTCCAGGCTGAGGGAACTGTTTGAAAAGAGGCATGAGGGTGAATTTCCATGGTACATTTGGAGCATGGCTAGGCCTTTTGCATGGGTGGAGCTGTAGGTGAGAGATGAATGGAGACAGGACCAATTGGGGGCTCAAGACTGTGGTGAGTACTCAAGATTTTATTTCAAAGACAATAGCAATGATAACATGATACTTTTTTTTTTTTTTTTCCTTTTGGGAAAGCTATTTTGTGGCTGTATAACAGAGTAATTGGGATGTGAGGTGGGGAATGAGATTAGAAGACAGTTATCAATCTAGGAGGCTTGTGTAAAACTCTGGATGAAATATGATCAGTAGGTGATTGGTGACAACATCCATGAAGATGGAGACAAAGGAACAGAGGAATAACATTAGGAAAGTAGGATTGACAGAAGAGTTTACTTGTTTGAAGGAATGAAGAAGAGGATTATGAGAGTTCCAGGATTGTGTGGAGGAGAAGAAAGCATGGGATTTGGATGGAGATGATGAACTGTTTAAAAGAGGATGAACTGGAGACATGCATGGGACATGCATGAACACGAATTGCAGGCAGGTCTGACCAAATCTTCCAGCTGCCTGACATATTGCCGTGAAAAAAGTAGTATGAGTAAACAGGCATTTCAATCACACACACACACACACACACACACACACACACACACACACACATATTTTGACAGAACTTTGAGAAACTTGCCACTGAGATATGGGCCCTACTTTTACACCCCCAGGCATCTGAATCCTTACTGGCATTTTAGGTGTCCTCCCATTAAGTTCTTGGCACAGGCTCTCCACTCCCAGAGGCCCACTGTTATCCAGCTCTCCATAATTTCCACATTGCTTCCTATGGACTCCTATGCCAGGAAGCCGTTGTACATATAAGAGCTGGGCTGTGCCATCAGCACTCACCTTTAGTGGTCTGGATTCCTGCAAGAAATTTGTATTCCCTGACCACTCATATTTTATGTATTTGATTTGTTCTGGTGTTCTCTATTCTTTCATCTACAAAAGGGAGGTATTGCAAAAAGGCAATGATAATTGTAACATTCATTACGTACTGAAAGTACTCCAGTCACTTTTTAAAATTGTATACATATTAACTGATTTTATCCTCATGAAAAACAAACAAATTTAATGCTATTATTATACAATTTTTCAGATAAGTAAGTAGAGTGACAGAGCAAGTAAGTGGCTTAATTAAAATTCTTTTACATAAGGAGTAATGCTATGTCCACATGTGGAAAACACCAAACACAGTGCTTGGCATGCTGTAAATAAATGCTCAAGAGATGTTGGGTCTTTCTTCTTGTCCATCTAAGTCACTTGTAAGGCTCAGAGGGCTTGTTGGAGAGACCAGATAAAACAATTTAGGAGAAAGACTTGAAAATAATTCTGTGTTTGAATTAATGGCATTCACTATTACTCATAAAGAACACATCAGGTCTAAGATAAATGAGTGAGGAACTTGAGCTTTATAATATCAGAGTGAAGCATATGAGATACATTTGAAGAATAAGATTTGAGTTTAATAAATCATGTTTTCTACTTACAATGTTCAAAGGACATTTAAAAATAAATATCACTTATTCATCACCTTCTGAGCATACTAGGTATGGTGGGATTAAAAGTGGGTTAATGTTCCTTGCCCTTGTGGCCTTAAAATCTAAAGGGGGAAAGAAAAACTAAACAAAAGTTGCATAGGTTGATTGTGAAATCAGCATAAATAATCTTTCTTTTCAAAATGTTCATATTGAAGTTTGAAGGAGACAGGTCCAAGAGATGGGGAGATAAGTCATTCATAAAGCCAGTCTTTGTAATGCTTCAGCATATTTTTGTCCTATGAGCAAATTCATAATTACTCTGTGTTTCAGCTCTTTTTAAGTCGAGTCATCTGCATGTCGTAAAGTAACTTTGAAGTAAATTCACATTTTATCTCTGTCTTTCCATGTGTATTTCATTTCCTTTAACCACTGGTTTTGAAATCCCTTTTGCCTAAAGCTTTCACATTTGTTTGGGGAGAGCTTCCTACACATACCCTCTAACTTGTCTTTTAGACAGGGATAGGTCTTCAGTGTCTTAAACAGTTCCTGGTAATTAATGCAAGTTGGAAGATTCATCTCAAATACTCAGTTCTTTGCAACAATGTACCTCTCCTTCTTGTGGTAGGCCTTAGAAGCCTATGCTCTTTTCAGAAGATGGGAGGCGAGTTTAATGATTCCAGGACAGGATGGAAGAAAGGCCATAAGAGGCAGGAAGAAGGTGGAAAGAAAGGAGTGCAGAAATATTCACAGAGGGCCTGACCTCCAGTTCCCAAGAAGAAGCATTCCTTGGGCTGTTCCCAGATACCTGGGGAGATACAGATAAGCAACAGCCAGGAAAATTGCTCCTCTGAAGCAAGCAAAGAAAGAACAAATCCACACAAAGACCAAGAAAGTTTGGAGACATGGGGCAAATTTTACACCTTCAATATTTTCCACTGTTCAAGAGCCTCTGAGGATTGATAAAAGGTTAGCTCTCATTATTCATTTCCATTTTTTTTTGTAATTTGTTATACATGTTTGCAGAGTGCAACTCATTTCATATTACATATAACAAGCACAATTTTTCAAGTTGCTGGTAAAGCAATTATTTCACAAGGACAGAAATCTTGGCTTATTTTCCTCTAACATTGGTGCTTGTCACCTAGTAGACTTTCAGTAAATGCTTTCTTGCTCAATGAATGAGTGAACATTCTTTCTTCTCATGAAAGAATTGAAACCAGTATCTAGAAGGCAAACTAAGCATTCTAAACATGGAAACCTTGTACTATACCAAGATAATAAATCACAGGTATGAAGAATCAGATATGTACATTTTATTCACATTAAGGAGAAAAAATAAATCTTGTATACCTTAAGTAAATAAAACTAGAAATAAAGAAATGGCTCAAAATCAAGATGAAAAGAGAAATTAAATGGAGAACCCAAGAGAGAAACTTTCACTTATACAGAAATATTAAATATGTATTTCTTATACCACTCATTTAGAAAATAAGTATAAACCACCTAGTGATACTTTTTATTTCTTATCTTTTCATACATTTGTTATTCTCTTTTCCAACTTGACTAAGATCCTTAAAGTAGCGCTACTATAGGTTTTATAACATACATTACATTTTTAAATTCAGTGTGTGGATGTCACTGTGTCAGTGAGTGCATCACCATGAAAGGTGAACAGTCAGAGCAAGAACCATAAACTAATGCTGTGAGTGAAATCTTCAAGAGGTTTATCACATATAAAAATCAGTGGAATTTATTTACATGTTCATATATGTTTATAACATATATATATATATATATATATATATATATATATATATATATGATAGGCATGTCTAACCCAGTTGTTCATAACTGGCCACACATGGAAACTGTGCACTTGTAGACAGGTGCATCTGTCTACAAATGTTTGGTTGTGTCCAACATTAGAGAAATATTTAGTGACATTGAAAATCAAGCACAGTATTAACATAATTTGAAGGACAATTCCAAAGCCACCTTTCTATTGCACTCATGAATAGGATCTTTCTGACTGGCAACAGTACATTAATTATTACTTTTTAACCACCAGCTTTTAACTCTAAAAGGTAACCGTACTAAAATTAAACTTTGTCCCATAACCAGTATTTATTCTTAAATCACCATTATCATGTCTCACATCTGCCAAGATAGCTCCCAATATTTTTTGCTATGTAAATTGAAATCCTTTCTATACATTCAATGTTGGACAGATTATCATAGAAAAGAAATCTCACTACTAGAAGATTAAACACATATTAAGAATCCAGAAAATAGATTAAAACCACTGTGCTTTTCGCTCAAGTCATCTGGTAAATTTATATAAGTCTCCCTTGAATGGGAATGAAGGAGATCTATTGTATGATGTCCCTTAAAATTTCCACATTCTTTTTGCCCAGATTTATAAAGTTTCATTTATTTTCCTGCTAATCCTCCAATCATAGCACCAATCCTTTGTTTCATTTGATTTCCCTTAAGTGTGGAGAAGTGTCCTCCTGCTCCTGAGAGGAGGGGATAAAGGACAGCAGACTCAGGATCCAGTCTCAAATTGAGGCCCTGAAAGATCATCTATTCACTATTAAAATGGGCTCTGAGCATAAGGCTGGGTGTGGGTGATTATTTTGCTTTAAAGAATCTACTTCTTTATGCTCTATAAAACACTTCCTTCTATTATCCTGGCTCAATAAGAGTTACACCCCTGAAAAGAGGTAGTGGCAGAAAGAAACCAAGTATTTCTATAGAACATTAGGCAACATGCTTCTTGCACCTACATCTACCAACTTTTATTTCATTTTGTGTCAATGGAGATATTTTTTAAAAAAAATCCATGTAAATTTTCCTATGGCTATTAATTTGTTCAGCAAATCATTGGTTTGACTTTGCAATTTACTCCTCAGGTAATTGCAAATGATGTTTTTGAATGGAAAACAAAAAATACTGATTGTCTCAGCCAATGTTTATAGAAAGGCTAGGATAAAAAGTAAAATGATAATAATTATAATAAAGACCACGGGAATCAACATTTCAGAGACTGACCTAAGACTTTATACATTGTAATTTATTTAATCCTTACCACAATCTTTAATCCTCACCATGATTATCTCCATTTTACAGGTGAGGAAATTGAGATAAAATTATTTGCCCAATGTTCCATAGCTAGCAAGTGGTAGAGTTGTGATTCAAACACAGTAGCTCTGGAGTCTAAATTTATAACATGCTATTAAAAATAGTGCATCTCTCACACATTAATTATCATATGTTAATAATTAATTGCCTTAATTAAATATATGTTAATGTAATGTAAAAGTGTGGCGTAATAGGGCAAGGAATTATGGAAGACTAGAAAGAGAACTAGCTTGCCAATACCACAGGGATAAACTGTAACCTCATTCTGCTGGTTACTAATCTAGGGTCTATTCTTGGGGAAACTCCATGGATCTCCCTTGGTTTCTGAGATAACTCAGAGATAAAACCATTCGGTCCTGCAGTCTTTAAGACTTATTGATTGCCATCATCTCAGACAACCTATCGGCACTAGAAAGTATACTTTCTGCTTCTGTTGTGCTCTCTAGTGATCTGTTCCAAATACTTTTTAGCTCAATGCACTGGAAGCCATTTGCCAACCAGAATTTTAATTATTAATGTAAAAGTGTTTAAAATATATCCATTAGGGATGATAAAGTTGTGTCTGATTAACGGGCTTTTCATAAATGCACTGACACAAACTTTTTTAAAAAAAAATTAATTCAGCCTGCAAATGAACATCATCCATTTTGCTATCATATTTTATCAGTCTGTAAAGTGCATTCTCACTTCAGTTTTCAGCTCTGAATGCAGAACACTGTGAAAAATGACAGAATTTTAATGAGAAAGTGAACAACATGCCATCAACACCCTTTTGCCAGTAAAAATGGCACAACATCAAAGCTCTAAATCATGTTCCCCTCCACACCTTTGGACATCTGTGATTCTGTCTGAGTCCTCAAAATCTGCTACATCCATCACCAGGTGCAGCCTTTAAACACAGAGGCGCTGTCTACTTCACTGGTTGGCATGGCAACAGTTGTCAAATCATCCCTTGATAATGCTCTTTAATTGATTGTATAAATTATTCTGAGAGATGTGATTGCAAAATGATGTACTGAAGCTCTTAAGTGAGCCGATCAGCTTAGCTGCATTTAAAGGTGCATTGCATCTCTTGCCTTTGCCCAGGAATACTGACCCTCTTAAAGTGCTGAAACACTCAGGATGAAGCATAGATATTAAGCATTAAGGAAAAGTTTAAAGCAATGGCACAGTTAATTGCTACTACAAGTGCATGTTAACTTACTAAAAACCAACAGACTGCATATTGCATACAGATATGAAGACGGTTCTTAAAATCACATATAGAAATCAGTCTATTCAAACTTAGTATTATTGACATCATACCAGAATTGAGCTTATGATTGCATTGGTGGGGAAGTTATAGGCTGTTTGGAGACTCATGGCCTCGTCTTTCTTCATTAGCATGCCTTGGGCTTTATCTTCTCATGACTCTATATACAATTAGTGCAGAGTGTGTTGCCAACGTATCGACTCCCCTGTTGCCTCCATCTCTCAGCTGAATGGCATTCTGTGATTTCTGGCATCTCTTGTCAATTGTGAGCAAGTTGGAAGTGTGATTAACTTGGAAACTCTGCATAAAGCATCCTGTTATTTTCATTTCGAGTCCTTTTGTTTTCTTCCATAAAATAGTGCTGCCCTTCTAGCATTCCCCCTCCTCCCAAAGTGGAGAAGTTCCGCACAACACGATCTATAGGAAGGTGAAAATTAGCAACCCTCAAAAGTGTAGTTCACTGTCTGGCAGCATCATCATCATCTGGGAACTCATTAGAAATGTACACCTATTAGGAACTCTGGAGTGGGACCAGAAATCTGTGTTTTAACAAGTTCTCTAAGAGATTCCAATGCATCTCATTTCTGAGAACCACTGGGGTAATCCAGTGTTTGTCACACATTGGAATTACCTGGAAAACATCTAAGACTATCAGAACATGGGTGGGATACACCCTTTCCAAGATTTAGATTCAACTGGTCTAAAACAACCTATGAACCTGTACCTCAAAAAATTTCCTGAGATCCCAATGAACTGAGAATTGAGAAACTCATATATGGGACAATGACACTGAAAATAAGATCTTCAAATGTTTTGGAGATGGTGATTCACACACTGTCTTTTTTTCACATTTTTTCATTTACTCATACTCTCAACATTTATTTACTGTGCCCTTCCTTATTACATACCATATACTACACCAGTCAGCTCTGGAGATAAATGGGAAACAGACATAATCTTGGAACACTTTATGTTGCTGTAACAGAACACCTGAGACTGGGTAATTCATACACACACACACCAAAAAAAAAAAAAAAAAAAAAAAAAAAAACTTATAAACTTATTTAGCTTATATTTCTGAAGGCTGGAAAGTTCAAGATCAGGTAGCCAAAACTGGTGAGGGCCTCATGTAGCATCCTTTTAATTTGGCAAGAAAAGTGGAAGGGCAAGCAGGTGCCCACTGAGGAGGTCACATGATGAAAGAGGAGGATGGATGGTGCCAAGCTCACTTTATAACCACCCACTCTCACACCAAAACCGGCCTGTGGAAGCAAGTATTTGCTCTCTCAGGAAAATCATTGAACCCTCTTAATGATGTAATCATCTTTTAAAGATGTCAATAGCTCTCAACACTGTTACACTAAGGACCAAATTTCAACATGAGTTTTGATTTGAAAAAACTACTATATCCAAACAAAAGCAAAAGTCTTTTGTGTTTGGGGAGTGAGGCAGAGAATAAATATGTGAGTAAACAAAGCCTATATATATATAATTATAATTCATGTTAAGTGCTTTTGAAAGAAATGAGCTGTGTACTACGATAAAGAATTCAGCTGGCCTGCTTTGCACAGGGCAGCTTGGGAAGCCCAAAGGGCTGGCATTTAAGCTGAAAACTAAAGCACAATGATAAGTAGCTGTATGGTGAGTACGGCATGGTTAGGGGGTTCATGTATGTGATGGGGGATGGATGGAGGAGTGTTCTATGCAGAGGAACCAGCATGTACACTAGTCATACTGAAGGAAAACACTTTCAAGGAGCTGAAAGAAGGCTACCATTGGTGATGTTTGAAAGAGAGGACAGTGAGATTCAGATGAATTTGGAGAGGAAGTTATGAAATCTGAATTTGAGATACAATAAAGACCCATGTGGGAATCATTGTGTCATTTAAAGAGAGAAAACAACGTGACTAGATGTTCTCAGGTGATTTCAAGTCAATGATGTCAGGGACTCTTTTTAACTAATCAGCTGTTATCAGGTATCTGATTGCTTCCACAGATTGCTGTCACTTGAGCTCAGTTTTGACTCTTTTCAGAAGTTGACCTTTTTGACTTGGTTTTCAAGAGCATCTCTGGGTGCCATGCTGCCTGAGTTAATAGAATTATTCCCTGATGTTTTAAATCGAGAGTGATATGAAAATCTCAGGATATAGGTAGATTTGTCTATGCTCTTAGCTTTTTCTTCAATTTTTAGTGGCATATTATATGGGAAGAACTATTTTCATAACTAAGAGGGAAACTCAGGGATTTCTGCTGAAAAGCTTGTGCAAATTTGTTTTGCCAGAATTCTTTGCATGCTTTTTTATGTTCTTTAAATTTGTCAGCTAGCTTAATATCTCTTGAAAAGTCTTTCTGCAAACTAATCTTCTAAAGTACATATATCCTGGCTCATTATTGCCACAAGTTATTTCTGTCTTTGAATTTTAGTATCTTATAAACATTAAAATTTCCTTTGGATCTAGTTACAGGAGATACAGGAGTCTTCTGGCCAAGTTACCTAGCAAAGACACATCAAACTACCAAGCAGTTAACTGTTCACTTGCCATACAAGAGGTCCAGTGTTTATAATAATCAAATTAGATGATATCAAGCCAGACAACAGAAATGATGAAATTTTGGAGAAGAACTTGCAAATACCATCTATTAAAATTGTTCAAAAGTAATACTTTGATGATTAGTAGAAGGGTTTCTTTAAAAAAGTTTTTAATCCTAAAACTAAGGGTGTTACAGAAAGAGACAGTAAGGATGGTGAGCAAATTGTAATGGAGGCTGGAAGCTATCTTGGCTACCTGGGTGAAGCTGATGATAAGTTCATAAGCTGCTCTCCCTCAAATTCTTTGTTTTCCAAGGCTTGTCTGAGACCCCAAATGAGAACAAGTCAATTGGCTCACTAGCAGAATTTAGGAGGATTGTTCATTTTATTCCTTAGAGGTTTTTAGAAGGCAAGGACAGGTCAGTAGCCGGCTAGTGGGAAAAAACAAGTCAACTGAAAAAAGTTGGAAATGGCAAGTGGGTGGGAGCCAGGAAACTCTTTCATATCTTCCTGTCCCATTTTAGAAAGATTTGATTTGATAGTAATATTAAGATGGTGACTTGAGCAGTTCTCAACTTGTTATAAAAAAGCTGTAGACCTAGTATCTCACATAATTTTCCCTGGGGCAATATCATTTCTCTTTGAAAAACAACTTTGAAAACATTTAAATATATATACAGGAAAAAATAGCATTTTTCTCCCTAAAATTACATTTATTGACAAGCATATCATGGCAAAAAAAAAAAAAAGAACTTCACTTTGTGTAGACATCTGGAATGGAATGCAGGAATTATCTTTTATATTCCACAAAATAATATACCAAATTATCTCTATTCACTCTCCATTTTCAGACTGTACTCAACAGGCACATTGTACAGGAAACATCAGCAGTTAGAGAGAAATTGTGGAGAAAAAAGCCTGGAGTTCACACATGTGCAGACACGGAGTATACTATGTGATCAGCAATGGCACAATGCATACTAGGGATGTCTTTGTGTCGACGCTTCTACTGGGAACATTAAGAGTCACATTGTGAGCCTGGAGGGAGAGATGGACTTCTAAAAGAAGAGGGTGTAGAAATTTCTCAGAAAAGAATGAGGACATCATTCAGCTAATGAATGTTTTCTCAGTGTGTGTCAGACACTGGGACTACAAGAAAGTTTATTGTATATTGGGGAAGACAGACAATAAAGAGGTAATTACAAAGTAGTGTGATAGCAGCAAAAAAAAAAAAAAAAAAGGTAATATTTATTGTGTGCACTTATTACCATGTTAAAAGCTTTACAATCTTGTTTAAACTCCACAAAATCCTAGGATGTTTTTTGTAGTTCACTGTTTCTATTCCTTTATTACAATTACTATTGTTGCCCTATTTTACAGATACAAAAACTGAGGGCCCACATAGTCTAAATATGTCCATGAGTTTATGCAGCTGGTAGGTGGAAGAGAGGAGGCAGCCATCGGTGGCTCTAATGCTACGTTTTAACGTCTCTGTTACACTGTCTGGGGAGGGGAGGGACACAGAGTTTGCAACTTGACCTGGCCTTTAGAAGAAAATAGGGACTGGAAAAACTCTTTCTTGAGAAAAAGACTTGTAAGTGACTCCCTTTTCTTTTCCCTTCCATTAGGATTCACCTGTTGTTTTCCCAAGAAGATCCCCATTGGGCTTCCTGGAGAGGGTGGACAGTTTGCTGGCAATGAACATCCCAGATTGCCTGGGCTAGTCTTCTATCTCCACTTAGGAACAATGCAACCTCAGGCAAGAGTCTGTGAAATAGTGATGAAGACATCTACCTCACAGGATTATTATGGCCATTGGCTTAAATAAGCTTATTTCTGTGAAGCACTGGCTCCTATTCTATACTACACAAGTAGTAAATATATTTGCAAAGGACACAATTGCAAAATAACTACAGGGATTCTTCTTTGGGGGAGTTGATAACAAATGACTTTACTGAAGAATGACTCCTAGTTCCAAAACATTTCTCCCCTTAAGTGGAGCATCCAGGTAATTGGTAATTGAGGGTAGCAGGGAGGGCTGAAATCTAGTTCTTGGGATTCATGAAAACGGCTTGGGATTTCAGTTTAAACACTCCAGATTCCAATCACGGCTCTGCCTCTTGAATCTTGGACAAATTATTTAATATGTTTATTCTCAATTCCCTTATTGATGAAATGAGAAAAATAACTCATATAATCAAATTAATATTTTTTTTTAATGACAGAACTCAACATGAAGTAGGGACTAAAATTTTGACTGTTATAAATATTACCACTTATTAGCTGAGTAATTTAGGAAAAACTGATTCATTTTTGAATTTCACTTTCCAACTGTATATCTAGACATTATAATAGTTGCAGTATTTATATATAGGGTATTTGAGAAAATAAAATGGTGCTTTTTTTTTTTTTTTTTTTTTTTTTTTGGTACCAGGGATTGAACTCAGGGGCACTCAACCACTGAGCCACAATCCCAGCCCTATTTTGTATGTTTTATTTAGAGACAGGGTCTCACTGAGTTGCTTAGCACCTCGCTTTTGCTGAGGCTGGCTTTGAACTCTTGATCCTCCTGCCTCAGCCTCTTGAGCCATTGGGGTTACAGATGTGGGCCACCATACCTGGCAAATGGTGTGTTTTTGATTCAGGTAAAGATGAAAAATGAACAAGATAGAAATGAAAGCCCATTAAATTGCTATTTAATTATTTATCAGATGTAGTAGTTGACTTATGTTTATGGATCACATGCACTGATGAGACACAAATCTGTGTGGCTCTGGAAACTAATTTTCTTCCTCTTTTTGGTAGCATGCTAAGAGGTAGCTGTCGCTGCCTGCAGCAATTGCCGCTTGCAGCAACAATACCACGGGAGAAAACTCGGAGGCAGACTGGAAATGAAAAAGTTCTTTTATTCTTCTTTATTCTAACTTCTCTCTCCAGCTCCAACAACCTCTCCAACTCCAACCACCCCTCTAACTAACCTCACCCTAGTTAAATACATTTTGCTTTAACAAGGACAAGTGCTAACAGCTCGAGCTTACAGGTGCGTCACACAGTGTTCACGGGCATAAAAAGATTCTTAGATAAATGCATGAATATCAGGTGAAAACACTTGAACACTTTTATGGCTCTCAGCTAGCCGCCATCTTAGCTATCCTCAATTGAGGCTCTTACAGGTAGCAAGACTTTTGGCTGGTGTCAGCTTTCCGGGAGGGCAAAGCTCTTCCGAGGGCCCTGCATGCAGAACTTGGGCTGAAGTATATGTAACTACTAGAGTGGTTCCTGGAGCTTAAAGAGCCCTTGAAATCTATTTTGGAACTCAGAGAAGTGGGTGTTATGACTGTAGGGACTATATTATAACTAATTACCCTGATGCAGAGGCTGGTCTCCTTCTCTCTTTGGGCATTCACTATGATGCATCCAGCTGGCCTAGGCAGCACCGGATCTCTCCAGGATGGTGCCATGGTGTAGGATAGCCACCAGTTTCTGGCCTATATTGTAGAATAATGGCAGTGTGATATGTGTTTTGCTTCTCCCCTTCTGAGTATTTTCCCGGATAAACTCAATATTATAACTGTACCTGTCTGTGGCTGTGTACCCAAGAACTACTTAAAGGATGTGTACCAAAATATGTCTTTAAATCCTATTCTGACTTGAAAAAATTCTCACTGTAAGTGGCATGAGGGCCTGAGACTAACTTCTGGTGAACAGATAGAATGAAAGAAATTGTGAGCTGAATACCCCACACATTCCTTATTTCAAGTCTCTCCCTGCTTCCTTATTATTTATTTATTTATTTGTTGCTGAGTAGTTGTAGTTGAATCATAATTCATGCAAGTTAAATGCATGTATGGTTATTTTATAAGGCGCTTTGAGTATTTCAGGGAAAGGACCCATCCCACACTTGGGATAAGTGGACAGGTGGCAAGTGGTATCCTCTCCCTGAGGGCCAGGATGAAGGCAGTAGGGGTGGTGGCCCTGGATGAGAACAGCTGTGGATAGTGTGGTGACAGGTGCACAATTCTCCAAGTCAAAGTCACCTTTCGGTGGAGTCCAGCATTGGGTAGGAACAGGTGCACTAGTGTCCCTGCTGTGTTCAGCCATCACCTCAGAGCGGTCTATGAAAAAACATGGCCTTGGCACAAGTGTGGGGGTGAATCTAGTGGGCAGCAGCTGGATCTGTCAGCCATGCTCCAGACAGCAGGAGATCTAAGTGGCATCTGTGACTACTGCCGCTAAAATATGACCTGAAGGATCTAGTCTCTGGTTACCTCTGTGCCATATCACCACCATTTTCCTGCTTTCCTGTTGGCCTCCTAACTGCTTCCTGAACACAGCAAACACGTTCTGGCCTCAGAGCCTTGTAATAATTAGTTCACATATCTGGAAAATTCTTGCCATAGAAATCTGTATGGTTTGCTCCCTCAAGTTAATTTTCTATTCAAAATTTCCTTATCAGAATTGCCATCCCTGACCACTCTATCAAAATAGCACAAGTTTCCTATTTCCTCACAACTCATTTTCCTCTCTTTTATTGCTCTGCATTTCTATTTTCTGTATTTCCTGGAGAATGTAAGTATTTTGGGAGCAGGAGTTTACTTTTGTTCTCTAATAAATAGTCTGCACCTAAATAAGTGTCTATCCCATATTTGCTTGGTAACTATATGCTTAATAAGAATGAATGAATGAATTCTTGTGGCTCCATCAATCCACATGATCTCTCTTATTGAAAACAGTATCAATATCTACTGGGATGGTGATTTATTTCTTTAAAACATGTGCCAGTAAGAATTACCTTTGTAATCCACTGAAGAATCTCTACCAGGTATGTAGATGAAAAAGGTTTTCACTGATTTTTAATTTCATGAAGCAAGTGAAGGGGGAATACTACTTCTTTTATTTTTTTAAGTCTACTTTATAGACACAATCTTAGACCTCAGGGAACCTTTCTAACAACAACACACTCCAGTTGCTAAATCAATATAACATCTCTGTTTAGATTTTAACACAACCGTGCTTTGTTTTCCTCATCTTGGAGCAGTTATTCTCTGGATGCTAGCACCCCTCCTACCACCATCCCTGCCCACAGCACTTCATTCTTTGTTCTACTCAAGGCAAAATCTATCTTCTATCTTCCCTATATTTTTGGACTTTTGTGACCCCCATGAGATTACTAGTTTCCATAGGGTTCAAGGACTGTACTAATCATCATCTTGTACTATTTTAATGACCACATGGAATGCAGTCCATTCTTCCAGATTATTACCGTCAATGTTAAATGGAACTCAGACTAAGCCTGATTCTTTTGACTCACCACTGGATACTTCTTTTACACACTCAGTCTGTTGCTGTTTATCATTATTTCTTGTTTATATTCCTCTCACCCATTTTCCATTTGTGTGAATGTGTTTGTGTGCCAGCCAATTTTACTTCAATTTTAAAGCAGGATTTCACGAGATCCAATTAAGTATTTTTCTAATGCTCAAATATACAGTGTCTACTACAGGATTCCCTTAGTGCTCTAATTATGTAATGAAACTGCTAGAAAATCAATCATGCTCCTCTGGCATGGGTTGGCTGTTATAAACTCCTGCTGTTTACTGCTCGTTCTGTGTTCCTCTGGATTTTACAGAAACAGTTTTTTTTTTTCCAGTATGCTTCCACTATTTTGATTATATCATACTTTTAAAAAAGGAAATCAATAAGTTTGCATTTTCTTATTTCTTGTTCCATCTCAGCCATTTCTAATTTTCAAATAATGTCTAACATGAATGATTAAGCGGTTTTTCTGACAATGAATATGCAGCACACTATTAGTTATTTAGAATATATGAGGCTTTCCATATAATTTTATTCATAACGATTCAATATCCAAGAAGCAGTTTCTTGGAAGATGATACTCTGTCCTATACAATGAACCATGCATTTATATTTGGAAATTTATTCATTTCATCATGAAGAAACGACATAGAATTGGTCAAAATATTAGTTTCCTCAGCTACTATAACAGAGAACCACAAATTTGGTGTTTTAAAATAACAGAAATTTATTTTTCCATAGTTTTGGAGGCCCTTGGTGCAGAATCAAGGTTTTGCAGGGTGAAGCTCCCTTTAAAGCCCGTGTCCTCTCCATGGCTCCTGGGAGTTGCTAACCATCCTTGGCAGTCCTAGGCTTGTAGCTATATGAATCCTCTCTTATCACTTTACCATCTCTCCATGCCTTCTCTGTATCTCATTGTCTTTCTGTACAAATATCCTGTCTTTTTTCTTGTGGAGAAATCAGTCACTGGGTTTAGGACCATCCTAACCTAGTATGACCTCATCTAAATTTAGTTAAACCATCTGCAAATTTCCTGCCTCCAAGTAAGGCCATTCTCAGGTACCAAGAATTAGAACTTCAACAAATTTTGGAGGACACAATGTTACCCACTACAGCCAAGTTCCCCATACTCTGAATCTTTAGCCAGTGATAGCTCTGAAAATATACCTACCATAAAGATAATCTGGTTTCTAATTGTGTTATAATCCCTGCTTGCTCTCCTACCTTGATGACCTTCAGAGGTTCATATGAGAGGCAGAGGCAAGTTCAGTAACAGCCCATTTTCCCCTTATCCCCTCTTTTTCTTTTGTATGGAATACCAGTCTAATTAAAAGAAACAGAGACAAATTTTTAAGAGGCAGCGTATCCTCTGGCAATGACAGACATAAACAGAGAGGGAATAGATTCCTCAAAATGAAGCTGTGCACTGAACTAAGATCTTTAAACCCTTTGCATCTCCTTCTGAAAGTACCAACCTCTTCCACCATGCCTAATTGTGCAATGAATCTCTATCATAGTGATTAGATGGGGAAAGTGAGCTGTCTGTAGAGGTCTGAATGTTTCAATAATTCGTTTTAATTATTTTGTAACTCAAAATAAGAGATTTCTAAAATCAGTGGTGTGGTGGTAAACTAGCTCTAATTTAAAAACAAAAACAAAAAAACAAACCTGACTTACAGTGTTTGCTCAATTTATATGGTGTGAATGACTATTACTACTGTGGTCAGGTTCATGATACCAGTGGTTTAACAACTGGCTTGCAGAACCCTGACAATTTCACAATTGGACTTTGAGAGCCAGTATGAGTTCTGAATCAGCTCATCATCCCACTTCATGGTAGTGCAAAAGGTCCTGCAGTGCTAGAGAAGGAAAAAAACATGAGTACAGTCACATTATGGCTTGGAATCTGGAAATGCAAAAGAAAGCACTCACTCTCACAAAAATTTAACTGTTTCTAAATTTTAAAACGTATATTAAATCAACAAAAGGCGGCATATGTAAAATTATGAGCTATTTCAAGAATTATAATCCTTAATGTTAATAAAGATACACTGACAAGGGATAATCACAAAATTCTGGCAGCTCTTAGCATATACTTAACAGAAAATAATTTGATAACTTTTACCAAAAACTTAGAAATTTTTATGCCTATTTATAACTGTTTTGCTATGTCTTTTCTGGATTTTTAAAATTAAAAATGATGTTAAGCTCTATAAAATAAATTTAAGTCTTCCTGATTATTACTGTCTTATGAACTTCCCTACACTGTGTCTTTTGCTATTTTTTGAACACAGTTAAATACCCTCCATATTTGACACTTACCATTTTCTCTTCTGTACCTTCTCCCTGCTGACATTTACATGGTCCACTTTCTCATTTAACCCAAGTCTTCTCAAATGTTATCTTTTTGGAGGGAACTTCCCAGAAGTTCCTGAAACAATGCTACCTACCACCAACTCTGTCTATTCCCTTGCTCTGCATTATTTTTCCTTCTAGTAATTATCACTATATAATATGATATGTTAATTCATTTTTATGTTTTCTCCTGCTATATAAGTTCCATGGAGTAAGGATCATGTTTGTGTAATTCACTGCAGAATTGTCATATTAAAACAGGATCTGTCAGGCAGTAGGCACTCAATAAATATTTGTTGAAACACTAAATTGATGACCAAATGAATGAGTGAATAAGTCCTAAACATCTTTTCTGACTTATATCTTGTATTATTTGGTTATGACGTGTCCCCCCCACCCAGTCTCCTGTATCAAGGGATGAATGTTAGGAGGTGAAATGATTGGATTATGAGTGCTGTAGGCTCATCAGTCCATCCTAGTCTGAATGGACTGGGTGGTAACTGTAGGCAGGTGGGGTGTGACTGGAGGAGTGGGTCACTTGGGGCATGTCCTGCAAAGATGCATCCTCCCTATAGCCCTTTTCCGACACTCTCTCTCTGCTTCCTGACCCCACGTGAGCTGAGCAGCTTTCCTCCCTTGGGCCCTTCCTCCATGATGTGCTGCCTTACTTTGGGTCCATAAAAGTAGAGTTGATCGCCGGGCGCGGTGGCGCACGCCTGTAATCCCAGCACTTTGGGAGGCTGAGGCAGGAGGATCGCGAGTTCAAAGCCAGCCTCAGCAATGGCGAGGCACTTAGTAACTCAGTGAGACCCTGTCTCTAATCAAATACAAAAAAAGGGCTGGGGATGTGATCCAGTGGTTGAGTGCCCCTGAGTTCAATCCCCAGTACCAAAAAAAAAAAAAAAAAAAAAAAAAAAAAAAAGTAGAGTTGATCATCTATGGACTGAGATCTCTGAAACCCTGAGCTCTTCCTCCTCTAAATTGTTTTTCTTGGGTATTTTAGTCACAGTCATGCAAAAGCTGACTAAAATATGTAATTTATTCTTTTTAAAACTTTTTGTGATGATATAACACAATTAATTTAATAAGTTTCCTATTGAAGAGTATTTAGGCAATTTTGAGTATTTCCTCTTGTGTTGAATATCTTTGTAGGTACATTTTTGTATACCTGCTTATCTTTATGTTAAATACCAAGAAGTAAAATTTCTGGGTTGAAAAATATACATGAACAATATTGGTTGATACTTTCAAATCATCTTCCATTATCTTCTACTGACTATAAAAATCTTCTTTTTAAAATTATTTGTTCTTGGTGAATTATAATTATACATAATGGTAGGATTTATTTTAACATATTTGTACACGTACATAATTTGGTTAATTTCATCCTCTAGTACCTCCCATTCCCCCCCACCTCCCTCCCTCTCATCCCTTCCTCTCCTATACTGATTTCCCTTATAATTTTCTTTTCTTTCTTCCTTTTTTCTCTTTAGCTTCCATATATGAGAGCAAACTTATGACCATTGACTTTCTGAGTCTGGTTTTTTTATTTGCTTAATGTAATGCTCTCAAGTTTCATCCATTTTCCTGAAAATGACATAATTTTGTTCTTCTTTATGGCTAAATAAAACTTCATTGTGTATGTGTATCATATTTTCTTTAACTATTCATATCTTGACGAATACCTAGGCTTGTTTCATAATTTGGCTATTGTGAATTGTACTGTTATAAACCTAGGTTTGCCTGTGTCACTATAGTATGCTGATTTTAATATTTTTTGGATAAATAACAAGGAATGGTATAGCTGAATCATATGATGGTTTTATTCCCATCTTATTTCTGATTTTTAAAAAGAAAATCTGCTAAAAAGTAACTTCAGATGGATATTTCAAATTTATTAAGAAAACTATAGGTAATTTAAATCTACAAAAACCACAGGATTGATGCAGGGATACCAGAATTTCCAATCTTATTCTGAATAAGACAAAGTTGCTCATCAGAAATGGGAGTTGGATGGCGCAAGCCTTTGGAAAAGGTGGTGGAGGCAAAAGATGATGGGTTAAACAATGAGGGTCAACAGAGTATTCCACATATGGATGTGCAATTGTGTACTTCACAAGGGCACATATGTAAGAAAATGCCATTTGACCAGCACAGATTTATGAATTTGATATAACATATTTTTGGAGATAGCAGGAAACCATCTTATTCCAATAAATATTTTTTCCAATGAACAATTTTTCTGACAGATGAAACTGGAAACAAAATAAATTGTTTTGAAGAAGGATATATTATTTTAATTTGCTCAAATTTTAAAATGGGCAAGTGATAATTATGAAAGATGATATTAAAGCATGGCACAGCTCAGACTATCTACTATATCAGGAGCTGAGTGGAGCTAGGCAGGTAACCAACTATCCATTGCCAATTGAGCTCTGTATGTGATCAATACTGATGAGCCCTAGATCACTTTTCTCAGTGTACTCTGGTGAGGACCATTTATTGACAGTTGCCTATGAATTGGCAGCTAGAGATTATCTGGAAGAAATGAGGTCTGCTTAGACTTTGAGACTATTGAAATTTATCACCTTATCTCCCCAGAGTATATACACGTCTCTCTAAACAGAGGGTAGGATTTCTGACACCAGACAGAGAGTGATATGGAAGAAAGCCTCCTAGTGTCTATTGCCAAATGAGACAGGTTGGTCACATGTACACATGCCAATATCATGATAATTTTGATAATCATAAGAAATTTTAAATGCATACCTATGTGACTCTTGGTAAGTATGTGGAAATATACTCCAGGTATAGAATTTTCTAGAACAAATTCAGGCTTTCCAAAAGCAATGCAAGACTGCATAGAAATGTAAGAAACTGCAATAACAACTATACGATGAAAAAAAATTGAAATAAAGATGACTGTAATTATTATAGTTCATAATTGTCTAGTTTTGAAGCAAAAATAAAAAGACCTTTGCAGCTCAAAGTCCCTACTTTTTCTGACTTGTCAACTTCTTATATACACAAATGATCGATTGATGCTACACTAGGGTGAGGAGGAGGCCCTTCTTGTCACCATAGGGAAGGAGAGGTGTTCCTGGAGCTCGGAAACTCCAGATAGTTTGAGCCAATTCCATAGGAAAAGAATCTTTCTCAGCTTTTCATGGTTTCTAGAACACACCCATTCCCTTGTTACTACTATATGCTTTGGGATGCATTTTTCCATCTAAAAATGTTACAAATGATGGTTTTTAAAAAATATTTATTTATTTAGTTGTACACAATGCCTTTATTTATTTTTACGTGGTGCTGAGGATCAAACCCAGGCCGCGCACATGCTAGGCGAGCACTCTACCCCTGAGCCACACAACCCCAGCCCATGTTATAAATGATGTTAGCACCGCCTTTTAAAACCACACTGTATTTATACCCTTAATTTGTTCTTTTCGCTTAATGTTATCATGTAACATTATAAAACATTATAGGCTTAAATGATAATCAGGAAAATATGTAAGATGATTTTGAGATGATTCAAAACATAATCATGAACTAAAACTAAAAATAAGTTACTGTGACTTGAGAGAATTTGAGTTAAAAGCTGAAAAAGATCTTAGATATTTTTACTCATCTATTCAACAAGTATATATTAGGCATCTCATACCAAGCATTTTTGTGAGCTTTTATGAAAGAGAGAAGAAAATGAAAAGTATGGAATGAAGCACCTGTGAAGATTATAGTTACTAGAAATGGAAATAATGAGGGGTGGGGAAGGAGAGAGAGCAGTTAAATAACAAGGACCAACATATTGCCTGGGCCAGTAGTGAGGAGTAGAGTCTATAAGTATTACAGAAAAAATAGTTGTGAATGAAAGTGTAGAGCAGTTTCTTAGAGGAAGCAGAATTTGAGCTGTATTTTAGGGTAGGAAGAATTTTTCAATTCACTAAACAGCATGAACAGTGACTTGTGGACTGAAGATAAGCATGAACTCCATTTCTCTAACAACCAACTCAAATGGAGCAAATGATTCATTTTGAATAGTAAGTTTGGTTACTGGGAGGGAGGGAAAGGAAACACTGGAGGTACCAGATAAAGGGATGCCTGAAAATCTCAGCAGGGTTATTGATTTTAACTCTCCAGACATCAGCAAATTATTGTCAGTTGTTATATGAGTCAGGGTCCTCTAGAGAAATAGAACCAATATGTAATATTTATTGTAAAGAATTAGATCAAGTCAACTATGGATGCTGAGAAGTCTCATAATCTGCCATTGCAAGAGGGAGCCCTAGGAAAACCAGTGGCATAAGTTAAAGTTTGAGTCTAAAGGTCTGAGAGAATCAGGAGCACCAATGATATGAATGCTAGTCCAAGATCAATGTCTCAGCTCAAGCAGTTGGAAAGAGGAAGTAAATTTCATCTCTGCCTTTTATTCTATTCCACAGATTGGGTGATGCCTATCCACACTGCTTCAATCCACCAATTCAAATGCTAATCCTTCTAAAAATACCCCATAGACACACCTGGACATACTGTTTAACAAGATATCTGGACATCCAATGGCCTAGTCAAGTTGACACATTCAATTAACCATCACAGATGTTGAATAGGGAAGTGATACACTAAAGAATTAACTTTCCCTTAGGAAAATTTGACTTGTGGTTATATGTTAGGAAGCTAGAGAAAAGAAAAACAAAACCTGTTTATGTGCTCTTAGTAATACAACATGAAGTAATTGTGGCTAACAGTAATGGCAGAAGAAGAAAAGCGGGGTATATTTTATAGAAAGGATCTCTCAATATCCCGTGATTAACTTGGAGGTGAAGAAGTGAGTTAAAAGTTTTAGGTCTGGATGCAGTGTTAGCAAAAATTGAGAATTTTCATGGAAGAACCTGGCTTTAGAGGAAGATGATTTAGATCAATTTAGCACCTAAATTTGATCTACAGTGCAGGTTTAGGCAACTTAAGTACAGATATAGAACTTGGATATACAGTCATGGCTGAGCATTATGCCATTGTGAGAATAAGAGGTAAAGGATCTTTGGCTTCCCAGACTCCAATAGATTGTATAAAGTCTGGTCAGTAGACATAGACTTATTTAATATGTACAGATGATCCTTGACTTATAATGAGGTTAGATCCCCCAAATCTCACTGTAAATAAAAAAAATCATAAGTCAAAGACGCGTTGAGTACACCATATCTACAGAACACCATAGCTTAGCATCACAGTGCCTAGCAAAGTACTGGTTGTTTCCCCTCATAATCGTGAGGCTGACTGGGAGTTGTGGCTTACTGCCAGAGCCCAGTATCACCAGAGAGAATCGGACCACATATGGTTAGCCCGGGAAGAGATCCAAATTCAAAGTACTGCTTCTACTAAATGCATATGGCTTTCACACTGTTGTAAAGTCAAAAAATCATAAATTGAACCATCATATGTTTGGAGCCATCTGAATCATAACCAAATAACAAAATTTTGATAAACTTTAGTGTCTGTAGGACCCAGAGCTTCTAATGGGACCAAGGAGAAAAGATCATAGAACAGAGCATTGAACAAGTAGAACTGGAGAAACAGAAGAGAGTTAGAATGAATGGAAGATAAGCACCTTAAGACAAACCTTGCTGGAAATTGTGTTGGTGGTGTGTTAGGGACCTCTGATAGCTGGCTAGAGGTAGAGCAACCCACAGGAGCAGGAAGAGCTGGAAGGGGTGGCTGCACAAATGTACATATAAATATATTTTAAGGTAATCAAGTTTTTGACTAGTAGCATAAGAAACATCACATGAGTAGGACAAAGTAGTGTCTGATGTTAAGTGCTTACATTTCCTAGCTATTATTACTGGCAGTAATAGTAGTTATGAAAATTATAATTGTCCTCCTTTTTTTCCTCATATAGTAGAGTTGAAGTTTATATTCTGGCTCCTTCCCTAAACTGGGTTTCTTGAGGGCTAGGAACCTGCTTTCTTTCTGATCCTTGATATGAAAAATGAATGAGTGTCTGGCTATAGTAGGCCTTCAATCTTAATTATAAAATAAATATCAATGAATGCACGAAAGAATGGTATGTGGATGATGGAGGAAGACAGGAAAGAAATGAAGATAGATTTAAGTATTCTAGGCCAGAATATTCCATTTTAAAGACTTTTCAGCCAGATGATATAATCCAAGTACAAACCATTGAGAACATAAAAGAGCTTTTGTTTAGCAAAACTCTGTTTTAGTCAGCTTTTTCACTGATGTGACTAAAATACACAACATGAACGATTTTAAAGGAGGAGAAGTTTATTTGGGGGATCATAGTTTCAGAGGTCTTAGTCCTTAGACAGTCAACTTCATTCCTCAGGGCTGGAGGTGGGGCAGAACATCATGGCGTAGAGTGTGGTGGAGGGAAGCAGCTCACATGATGATCAGTAAGCAGAGAGATTCCATTTGCTAGATACAAAATATATACCCCAAATGTACTTCTCCAATGCCTACCTCCTCAAGCCACACCCAACCTGCCTTCAATTACCTCTCAGTTAATCCCCATCAGGGTATTAATTCACTGATTGAATTTAGGCTCTCATAATCCAATCATTTTACCCCCGAATGTTCTTTCATTGTCTCACACATGAGCTTTTGGGGGACACCTCATATCGAAGCCATAATAACCTCCTAGATCTGAATCAGGAAAATTCTGTATATGTGTCCTCAAGGATATATATTATAAAACAAGGTAAATCTCTAACATAAAGCCTTTATCTTAATCTCTTAACAGATTAAGTTGTGCTCTAAGTAAGATTCAGTGATATGCATATATATATATATATATACACACATATATATGTACCTATATATATGTATATAGCACACATTTAAATATAATGTCCATCTTAAAGTGGAAGAAAAACCTAGACGATATCAAGATAAGCTTGACATCATGTCATTATTTCATCTTTTACAATGGGAAGTTGAACACAGAGTATTATCCATTCTTCTTGTGTAAACATTGGAACAAAAACAAATAGTTCCTGTGGTGAACACTTGTCCCAAGATTCCTGGGACTCCTTTTGGGTATGTGCTCCCATGAAATGAGATGAAGCCATGTGGCTTGCTTTGATCAATGCATGTGAACAGCACCGATGAAGGTTCCCTGGAGAATACAGTGTATAAGGTCAGGGGACATGCTCAACACACTCTCATCCCTGCTTGGTAGCTTCTGAGGCACCATATTGAAAAGGTGACAACATTGCATGATGGAGCCTTTGTCACTCTGTGTCCCTGAACATATATTGACGATGGTACACCCTGCTGATTTCCACTGGACACAGCTTGAATGAGAAATAAATGCTTTTAGGCACAGAGGTTTTGTGGTTGGTTGTTACTCCAATAAAACCAGCCTATCCTTGTTGATAAAATCCTTCTATTAAAAAAAGAGAAGGTACTTTTTTCCCTATAATTCTAAGATTGCTAGAGCAAAGTTACTATATATCTAAGTTATTGCCTCTATATAGATAAAGTTAAAATACACTAAAAGGTTTATAGATCTTTCCTTTTTCAGCTGAAGGATTAAAGCTGCATTTCATAATTTGTTGTGTTTTTTCTACTCCATTGACACCAACAGTGTCTCTATATTTTAGTGTGCCTAAGGGAAATTATTGATAGTTCTGCTTTTACTATTTTATGTCTTTCTGAGAAAGGTGATTTGTTTTTATTTTATATTTATTTGCTCTCAGTTCAACATTAAGAAAAGGATATAAAGATATATGACATGCAAATAAAGGAAGATTTGCTTTATTCCAATGCAGAATGTAAAAGGCCAATTTCAATTTTTTGTATTTCTAAAGATTGAAGTCAAGGAAAAATGACAGAAAAATCCAATCCCTTTACTGGTCCATGTTTGATACGTATTATTCTTTATTTCCATAAAGTCTTCTTTTAAATGTTCATTTTGCATGCAAATGCATAATGCTGCTTTTTTTTTCTGCTCAGTCTCACACACATCTCAGAATCCCCTGTGAGCTATCAGCCTGGGAGAACAGTCCTTTAAGATTCTGCTGTCTCTATTCATTGCATATACTGTAGCTTTGTACGTGTTTATTTTGCTAGTTATATGTGTTCAGGCAGGAATTCAAATATGTGATTCTCATTCTGGCTTTCCAAGGGAATTCTCCTGAGGGGAGAAAAACAATGTACATGTTTCTCTTCTTATTTGACAAAACCAAAAACAATCCTGGATTTAGACCCTTACAAGGAAATGTGTTCCACACAGTAAGAGCAAAGGACTAGCTTTGTTTCTCTTCCAGCTTTGAATCTGACCTGCTTTTATTAAGAGAAAATATAGACAACATAGTATTAACTCTAAATCCAAGAGGTCTGCTTTTCCCCGCTCCATTGCCAGGCAGGAAGGAGAGAGCATTTCCAGACGAGTAGAATTTTCTAACAGAAGAATGATGGGGCCATGGTCATACTTTGTGCCTGAGAATCACTGATAAAATCTTTTCATGTTGGGGCTCTGTTAAGAAAAGCATGCCTATCATCAAGGGCAGGAAATGCTTAAAATGTTTAAAAGGGGGAAAAAACAAACAGTTTAAAAACCAGTTTAGGAGACAATGGTATGACTCGTGCAAATGCTCTCCTTAAAGTCAGAGAGCTCTAATAAGGTTTCCTGGGCCCATAAGCGCATGAAGTTCATAAAAACCTCCACACCGACCAATTATGATTACTCTCTGCCTTTAATTACTTTTCAACTGATGTGGAACTCAAGATATTATCAGCGTCTGCTCTGCTGAGGTAGACAGTTGAGCCATACAGTCTAGGGCAGAAACTGAACAAAAAAAAAAAAAAAAAAAAAATCAGGATGATGAATAGAGAATGCTGCTTGAAAAAATTTTAAATTTTTTTGATATGGTCTTTGTTGGACATTTCCTCCCCTTATCTGCTTGTATTTTCGCTTTCGAGTTGATAACTTCCAGACTGGGTTGAAACGCGGTGATGTTTCTGCCATTCTCTTCAGAGTTCTTTGTGACTTTTTTTTTTTTTTTATCATCAGCAGAAATAGAGGAAGACTGAATTAAACAGGAGCCGCAGAACTTGCGAGTGCGATAACAATACAAATGGATTTTCTCTAACAGAGAAAAACAGCTGTCTCCATTATTTGAATGCTTCACCTTTCTCCATTCCATTAATTGGGTCTTTGATCACAAGCTGAGGTGGAGAGGCCCTGATAAGGAATAGGTTATTAGTAAAGTAGCCTAAAGGAATGAATTGGGCCTGGTACTTGCTGCAGCAGATGAGATAAACTCATAATGCCCGTGTGTGTGAGTGGTGGAGAGTGATAGGGCCTCCGACTGCCCTGAACTGCTTGCAAAGGGAGAAGACTAATACTCTAGTGCTATGATAGCTAATGCAGGATATAAATTTAGCTCCCGGGAATGGAATAGGATAAAAAATTCCATAAAGAGTTTTCTGTAAATGGCTTACACTTTTATATCAAACTGTGACAGAGTAGTCACTAAAAAAAATAAAATAAAATAAAATAGTTTCTTGATCTCACTATATGTTGAACACAACTGGAGGCTTTCGTATAAGAAGGAGGAAAAATGACTGTTAAATTTGTTCGCCAAGACATTAATAAGAGCACCCTTTGAAGTGCGGTAAAGCTAAATTGGAGGAATTAAATTTGATTGAATCTAAGCCTGTTTATTTTTCATTTCTGCAGAGCGGGTGTTGAGTGATTTGTAATACTTCATTGGAAATCTTCAGGAACTTGCTATCATGTAATCCATTTTTTTTGCTGAAGAATACGACCGCAGGGGACAAGGCCATATTGGTTTGTTGTTAATGTACTGGAAAGAGGTACTATGGAGAAAACAGTTAATATTAAATTACGAACACAAGGTTATCTTTCTGCCGCACATGCTCCACTGCCCTAGGCAGGGGTAATCTGTTAATAGCATTCAGCCAAAATGACACCATTAAGGAACTGAAGCTACACATCTTTTGCAAGCCGAATGATGTATAAAGCTGGTTTTCTATCATCCTAGATGCAATAAATTATCCATGCTGCTAAAAATTGATACAAGACAGAAGTTTGATAGAACCGGCACCCAGACATAAACGGAAGGCCAGGCTGGCAGGAAAGGACATGAAGATGTGAGCGCGGCCACCAGGGTGTTTTCATTTGAGGTGTTCTCTCAACTCCCAGCTCTGATTTTTCAGGCTTTGGGGGCCTTGGTGGTAGAGAGTAAGGAGGAGGGACTGAGCAAGATAGAAAATGAGGAATACGTATGATTAGGCAGATGAACACCTTGGGAAGGTTTGGACGTCAGGTCTCCTTTGAATGAATCGTTGCATTTCAGCTTCAGTTTTTGATGGCCAATGCCTGAGTGTGACGTGAAGGACATCACAAAGGGCTTGCATTATGCAGTCACCTGACTGGTGTGTGATGCATTAGGAAGCCATAATCTGCTCATACTCATTTCCTTTCCTATTATTTGTCCCATCAACATGCAAAATAAATAGCTGGGGAAACATTTTAGGATTATTTCCTGTGATAGTTTTTCTCATTTTAAATTAATACAAATGCTTAATGGACTTGAGAAACAGAGAGCATCTATTTGCCCTAGAAGAATTCCTCACTGTGTCCGGAAAAGCAATTTTTCTAAACTACAAGAGTGATAACCACTGAAACAACTAACGCATATATGAAGTCATCATAGTACATTTGTACTACATTTTCTGCCCTGGAAGCTACTGGAGATGTAAAGATAAAAGAAGATATCCTCCCTTAAAACCTCATCCTCCAGTGGAGACTCACACAGTGGAACATTACAATGAGAGGAATAAGAGCCTGGAGGAAGGAGACCCTACATCTGCGAGGGGAGCCTAGCCTGGTTACATAGAAGGAACTAGTTTTACCAAACTACAGTGGAAATAACCACCCATAAACCAGCCCCGGTCTTCACCACACTTCATTAGTGTAGAGTTAGTCATATAGATTGCACAAAAACAGGTTAGAGAATAGGATGCAGGCCACATGCCGAATAAGAGCACATGAGTTTTTTCCTAGAAGCCCAGAAGTGAAGGGCTCATGCTGGACAAGATGGCCAGCATGAGGTCCAGGACATGACCCCCAGCCTCTTTCTCTCTCTTTGCTCCCATTCATCAATACAGTATGCTCTGTGGCTTAGGTCTCCATCCATTCCACGTCTGTCACATGTGATCTATTCTGGATAGCATAGCTGTAGGGAACCATGATATGGGACTTGCATCCATTCCCGGCTTCCTTACTCATACCTTTGCCTCAGCTTTGTCCCCTCCGAACTGTAGCCGCCTGAAGCGCTCGGAGCACCGGAGCCGCGGGAAGAACTTCAGAAGCAAACTGGAGACAAACAGCTTTTTATTCTGATAACTTTTCTCTCTGGTTCTAACAACTAACTCACGCCAAACACACCACTAAAATGGCGCTGACCCGATCAGCAATTTCGGCCAAGTCACTCCAGATCCCGCAACAAAATCCCGTGAGACTACGGGTGGCGACAATGGCCAAATCTCCACGGCTCATAGTCAACTGCAATTCAAGCCAATCCCCAAACAGGGCTCCTGCATTTCCCCCTTTTTGTTTTAAAAGAGGTAATGCTCTAGGACGTCTATGTGCAACCAACATTCTTACCCGTCATCGGATAATCAAGGCTGTGCCCTTGACTCCTGTCTTAGGTTGATATGTCGGCCACATGAGACTGTCCCGTGCGACTGTGCCTGTCTTAGGTTGTCCCCCTCTGGGGATCTTACCCGTCATTGGCTAACCAGCCATCCAATGGAGCCCTTTAGGATCGACTATATATGATGACTAACAGCCGTCCAATTGTGAGGAGATGTTGCGGCTTTAAGGCGACAAGCCTTTTGGTGATGAGCCAAATTGCATAGCCAGAGGATGTAGGGGAATAGAAAAGAAGCAATCCTTTATATCAAGAGTAATAAGATGGAAATTTTTTGGAATAGCTACGGGACTAGGAAGTCCAGGTTGAGTAGGCCCCATAACTTGCATGGTTTTATTGATTTGTCTAAGATCATGTAACAATCGCCATTTTCCTGACTTTTTCTTGATCACAAATATGGGGGAATTCCAGGGAGAGGTGGAAGGTTCTATATGACCTGCTTCTAATTGTTCCTGAACTAATTGGTGGGCCGCTTGTAATTTCTCTTTAGATAGGGGCCACTGAGGGACCCACACTGGCTTATCAGAAAGCCATGGTATTTTCAAAATTATTTTCTCAGTGGCCCCGAAAAAAAATATCTTTTTCCTTTATGACAATGATTACTTTTAGGGTTAAGATTACTCTGTACTTTTTGATAATGAGTTCTTTTATGGTTAAGATTACCCTGTAGGTTTTCCCATTTAACATCTGCAGGCTTGGTTGCAAGGTGTACTCCCATTTGTTGCAAAATATCTCTTCCCCATAAAGTAACCGGTAGATTAGGTAAAACATAAGGCTGAAATGTTCCTTTATGGCCTTCATCATCCTCCCATTTTAAAATTACTGCACTTTTATCTGGGAGGTTATTATATCCCAAGCCTCTTAAACTGGTTGAAGCTTTTTGCAGAGGCCAGTGCTTGGGCCATTGGCGTAAATTAATAATGGAAGAGTCAGCTCCAGTATCTATTAATCCCTCCATTTCTATTCCTTGGATTTTTATTTTACACATAGGCCTCCTTGAACAGTCTCGAACCCAGCAAGCCATGGGACTTGAGTCAGTGGAACAAAATCCTCTATTGTTCCCTTCTTGAGGCATACCCATTTTAAATGAATTATGTAAATTGGGAAGGAGAAGCAACTGAGCAATTCTATCTCCTTGATTAACAGAACTTACACTTTGGGGTGAGCTAAGCATTATTTTTATTTCCCCTTTGTAGTCTGAGTTTTTACACCTGGGGTCACTTGCAAACCTAATAAGCTTTTAGGACTACGCCCGATAATAAGTCCTACAGTCCCTGAGGGAAGAGGTCCCCTGACTCCTGTGGGAATCAGTTGAACCCCCATTTCAGGTGTTAACACTATTCGGGCGGTGGAACAGAGGTCTAATCCTGCATTTCCTCTTGTTCCTCTGGCGAGGGAGTGGATGGGTAGTAGGGATTGTGTCGGGGAAGCATCTGAGTGGATGCTTGAGGATACTCCTTCTGCAATGCCCCGTACATTTGTGGGCCCCGGGGTACTGGGCCCCGTGCCCCGTTTTTTTGAATTCCTGAACAAAGGATTTCCATGGACGTCAAATTTTGAATAGCATTTATTGGCCCAATGATTTCCCTTTTTACACCTGGGGCAGCGGCCTGGGGCATGGTATGAGCTTGATCTTATTTCTCTTTTGGGATTTTGCCTAGAATTGCCTGATTGATTATGATAATTTTGCCTGGAATATCCTGATTGATTATAATGTCTACGTTTAGCCTTTGTGAAATTTCGAGAGGAAGCACCTCTCATTGAGGCTGCAATCACATTTCCTGTGACAAAGGCGCCATTTATATCTTTACATAGTTGTATATATACGGAAAGATCCTTTTTAGTTCTCCATGGCCTGATGGCTGCTTGGCACCATTTATTTGCGTTTTCATAAGCTAATTGAACAACTAAAGGCATAGCTTGGTCAACATCTGCAAACACACTACCTGCAGTTCTCAAAAGTCGATCAGCAAAGTCGGCATACGGCTCATTAGGTCCTTGAATCACTTTTGACAAGCTACCTTGTAGATCCCCAGGTCCTTGTACAGTTTTCCATGCCTCTAAGGCAGCTGCATTTATCTGAGCATATATATCTGAGTCATAATCTGTTTGAGCCTGTAAGTCTGCGAATTGCCCTTCTCCTGTGAGCATGTCTATATTATAGTTTTCAAACCCTGCAGCCGCGTTTCTTTTAGCCGTTTTCTATACAAAGTTCTTGGAATTGCGATCGCCAAACCAAGAATTGCCCCCCGCTTAATGTTGCTTTACATAGACTTTTCCAGTCTGAGGGGGTTAAGCTAAAGGTGTTAAGGGACTCCAGCATACTCAACGTGAAAGGAGCTTGGGGCCCATAAGTCATTACTGCCTCTTTGAGATTTTTTATTGTTTTGAAATCTACTGACTGATGGACACTCTGTCCATTTTTCTTTTCAAATGCTGGCGGTTCCCAATGTATCTGTGAGTTGTCCTCGAGAGCGCATAAGCGATCAGAAAGACTTTTTATTTCTGTTTCTAGGGTATGCAAATGCCTAGTAATACCCTTCATATTTTCTGTAATGGATTCCACCCATGGGGGAGTAGTCACTTCCACAAGTGACTCCTCTGCCTGACGGACCTTTTTCTCGGTCTTTTTTAATTTCTTTTTCCTCATTTTCTCAGGATCACTTTTACTAGATTCCTCACCACTGCTAATTTCACTGACAGCAATATCCTGAGGCCCAGGTTCCAGTGAGAGCAAGTATCCTTCAGCTTTCGCCAATAACTCCCGAATAGCTTTAATAGCTTGGATTTTTGTCATTTTTGGGTCTCTTCTAATACTCTCTTTACTGGTCTCAGTTGGCCCAGTGGAATCTACACTTTTTTGATCACTTTCATTTTTGTCTATATACTCCTCACTGAGAACAGAGTCAGGTATATCAAGGAGTCTTTGCATAGCCTCTATCACTTGGGATTCAGTTATATTCGAACCCATCTTTAGAGACCTTTCAGTTCTTACCTGTCCGCTCCGAAGTTCCCCGTACGGGCCGCCACCTGTAGCCGCCTGAAGCGCTCGGAGCACCGGAGCCGCGGGAAGAACTTCAGAAGCAAACTGGAGACAAACAGCTTTTTATTCTGATAACTTTTCTCTCTGGTTCTAACAACTAACTCACGCCAAACACACCACTAAAATGGTGCTGACCCGATCAGCAATTTCGGCCAAGTCACTCCAGATCCCGCAACAAAATCCCGTGAGACTACGGGTGGCGACAATGGCCAAATCTCCACGGCTCATAGTCAACTGCAATTCAAGCCAATCCCCAAACAGGGCTCCTGCACCGAACCCTTCTCTGAGAGGGGGCAAGAGTGATCTTTATAAGACAAATATTAAACTGCCACTCGCCAGTTTAACCTTTTACTATGATGGCCTTTAAGACAAAGTCCCTCGACGCAGCTTCTGGAGCTCAGTGTGTGCTGGTCCCGTCACCTCTTGAGCTTCCACTCTGGTTGCTCCAACCACCATCCCTGGCACCTGGGACATAATTTTTTGGAACCACCTCTTGTTTCCTAGTTTACCAGTCTTTGGAGCCTCAATTATTCATTTCTCCAGTTTGTGTTCTAATACACATCAACTCATCCCAGCCCTTTCCCTGGATAATTCGAATTTATCATTGAAATGCATTATCATTTCAGTTCCCTGGCAACTGAAAACAGAACTAGACACCCTTGTCTCTGCTCTTAGAACACCCATATTTTCCAGTCTTAGTATGTATTATTTCCCGGAGGATGTGCCTTTTATGAGGGTAGGGATGTGGCTGTGTGCACTTCACGTCCGCAGTTCTCAGCAGCACAAAGTCAGGCACATGAAGAAGTATGCATTTGTCAAATGTTGGAAGAAGTAGGTGGGCAATAAACAAACTGTGTCCTGGAGAAATGGCTGGGAAGGATCATAGGAAGATCATCAGAACTATGGGGAATGTGCTGCAACCGTCACATACTTTAAGACCCTTCTTACGAGTAGGAGCCTAATTAAGAAGGAAGCATAAGGTCATTTTTAAATTGCAGTGTGTTGTTATGAAATAAGGTTTTATTGGAAAAGGAGAAAGAAGAGATTGGGTAATAAAGTTTAGGTGGTTAGACTGCAATTTTTTTATGCTAAATTGTTCAAACTGAATTTGGATATTGCCCACATTTGTCAGACAGTTGTCAACCTTTGTACTTTATTTTGTTCCATGTGGACATTTTGAACTCATAAGTGGTAGACTTAAAGTATTCATAATGCAGAAATGCAGAGAGGTTATTTTTTTTGCAGCGGGGGTGGGGGGCACCAGGGATTGAACTCAGGGCACTCAACCACTGAGCCACATCCCCAGCCCAATTCTGTACTTTATTAGAGACAGGGTCTCACTGAGTTGCTCAGTGTCTCTCCAATGCTCAGACTGGCTTTGAACTCACAATCTTCCTGTCTCAGCCTCCCGAGCTGCTGGGATTACAGGCGTGAGTCACTGCACCCAGCTCAGGGAGGTTATTTTTAATGCATTATACCAAGACTATATATGAATACCATATGGTTATTTTTAATGCATTATACCAAGACAAAAATGAATACCATAGCATTGTACCATTTAAAAATTGATGAAACTGCATTTACTTAGTCCTTATCTTTTTCCAAAAATTGGCAGACCAAAGGATGATGGAGGGTGTGGACTTACAAAGTGTCTACAGTCAGGAAAAAAAAAAAAAAAACTGAGAAGTAAGTGGACAGATGATTACCATAAAGTGTCACAAGTGTTATGACAGGGTGCTATGTAGGGCAGATCCTGAGGAAAATGAGAGAAAGGAAATTTCTTAGAAGAGATGACATTTGAGTTGCATTTCAAAAACCCAGGAGTAATGAGTAAAGAAAAATACGAAGAAAAGGTGTTTTTGACAGTAGGAACAGCAAAGAGACAGTCAAAAGAAGGATTTTAAACAGTGAGTTTGACTTTTATGTTTGACTTATAAAGCAAAAATTAAAAATAATAAAGGAAGATCAGTAGAGTGGAGGAAGGGGGAAAAGGGAGAGGAGGAGGGAAGGGAAAGAGGAAGCACTGGGGACAGAAAGAAGCAAATTATATTCTGTGTCTGCATGATTATGTCAAAATGAACCCCACTTATTATATATAAAGATAATTTACTACTGAAAACATTTAAAAAAAAGAATTTCCTGGGCTCCTATTTGGGCATTGCCAGGATTTTTCAGAAGAGCTCTGTTCTCCACTATGTTCTGTTATTGTCCTGTAAGAATATTCATGGTTGTCTAACAAAAGAGGTGAAAGAGCTCTGCAATGAAAACTACAGAAGACTAACAAGAGAAATTGAAGAAGACCTTAGAAAATGGAAAGATCTCCCATGTTCTTGGATAGACAGAATTAATACTGTAAAAGTGGCCATACTGCCAAAAGCACTATTCAGATTTAATGTAATTCCTCTTAAAATTCCAATGTCATTCTTCATAGATATAGAAAAGCAGTCATGAAATTTATTTGGAAAAATAAGAGGCCCAGAATAGCCAAAGTAATCTTCAGTGAGAAAAGTGAAGCATGAGGCATCACAATATTATACTACAGAACTACAGTGACAAAACTAGAAAGGTATTGGCACCAAAATAGGCATGAAGACCAATGGAATAGAATAGAAGACATAGAGACAAACCCACATAAATACAGTTATCTCATACCAGACAAAGGCACCAAAAACATACATTGGAGAAAAGATGGCCTCTTCAAGAAATGGTGCTGGGAAAACTGGAAATACATATGTAGCAGAAAGAAATTTAAAACCTATCTCTTAGCCTGCACAAAACTCAAAGTGGATCAGAGACTTAGGTATTAGACCAGAAACCCTGTACCTATGAGAAGAAAATGTAGGCCCAACTCTCTATCGTGTCAGCTTACAAATTGACTTCCTCAAAACAACTCCTAAAGTGCAGGAAGTAGAATAAAGAATCAATAAATGGGATGGTGTCAAACTAAAAAGTTTCTTCATAGCAAAGGAAATAATCAAGAACATGAAGAGAGAGTGCACAGACTGGGAGAAAATCTTGGCCACCCACACCTCAGATAAAATGTTAATTTCCAGGGTATAAAAAACTCAAAAAGCTTAACACACATGTACATACAAACAAACAAACAAACAAAAAAACCCCAAAACTTAAACAAAACAAATATCCCAATCAATATATGGACAAAGGAACTAAACAGACACTTCTCAAAAGATGAAATAGGAATGGTCAACAAATATATGAAAAAATGTTCAACATCTCTAGCAATTAGAGAAATACAAATTAAAACTACACTGAGATTTCACCCTACTCCAATCAGAATGGCAATTATCAAAAATACATGTAACGATAAATGTTGGCGAGGATGTGGGGAAAAAGGCACACTCATACACCGCTGATGGGACTGCAAATTGGTGCATCCACTCTGGAAAGCAGTATGGAGATTCTCAAAAAACTAGAAATGGAGCCATCATTTGAAAGAGTTATCTAACTCCTTGGTATATGTCCAAAGGATTTAAAATCAGCATACTTCAGTGACACAGCCACATCAGTGTTTATAACAGTACAATTAACAATGGAACCAAACTAGATGTCCATCAACAGATGAATGGATAAAGAAATTGTGGTATATATACACTGTGTAATATTCCTCAGCCATAAAGAAGAATGAATTTGTGGCATTTACTGGTAAATCGTCGGAACTGGATAATAACCTGCTAAGTAAAATAAGCCAGTCCCCAAAAAACCAAAGGCCAATGTTCACCCTGATATGTGGATGGATGCTAATCTACAACAAGGGGCGGGAGGAGAACAGAAGTTCAGTGGATTACACAAAGGGGAATGAAGGGAAGGAATGGGGAATAGGAATAGGAAAGACAGTAGAATGAATCTCACATGAATTTCCTATGTACATATGTGAACACACCACAGTGAATCTCAACACTTGTACATCCACAATACTGGGATCCTAATTAGAATAAGATATATTCCATGTTTGTATAAACATATCAAAATAGATTCCACTATCATGTAAAAGGAACAGGTAAAAAATAATAAAAAGAGAATATTCATGATTGTTAGATCTAACAATGATCCTGGTTTCCTAGACTAATCACAAGGCACATGAAGTCCTCTGTGCTATGGTCCTTGTTTTTCTCTCTAGTAACAACTCTTTTCATCTTCCTCTAAACACTATGCCTATTGCTTTGTCCCTAACATAGTCCACCTTCTTTACGCCACATCTTCATATATGGCATTCTCCTCTGACAGATGTGGCATGTCAACCTGGGTGCCACCCCAACTCCTTCTCCTTCCATCTCTGATGCTCTCCTCCCATGTTTCAGTTGCAAAAATAATACCCTGGATTCATTTATTCAATAAGAATCTATCAAGCATCTCCATGTATGTAAAAGTATGTGCTCAGGGACCAGATGCCTCATGATCAAGTGTTCTCTGCAGGATTTAGTTGTTGTGTGAACTTGGGCAATTTACTTAATCTCTAAATATGCTTGAACTTTCTCATCTGCAAATTGGGGATAATCATAATACCAACCTGATAGGGACTGAAGAGAGGTAAAATGAAATGATACTTTAAAAAAAAAATCTGTAGAGCCAGGTACACATGCCTCTAATCCTAGCTACTTGAGAGACCTGGACAGGAGGATTGCAAATTCAAGGCCAGGTAGGTCAACCTGTCATGACCCTATCTCAAAATTAAAATTTTATTTATTTATTTATTCATTCATTTATTTATTTTAGTATCAGGGATTGAACCCAGGATGCTTAACTACTGAGCCACATCCCCAGCCCTTTTTAATTTTTTAAATTTTGAAACAGTCTCGCTAAGTTGTTTAGGGTCTTGCTAAGTTGCTGAGGCTGGCTTTGAACTTGCCATCTTCCTGCTCAGCCTCTCAAGTTGCTGCGATTACAGGCATGCGCCACCATGCCCAGGGGGAAAAATAATAAAATGAGCTGGGAATATCGCTCTGTAGCAGAGTTCTTGCCTAGCATGCGAGAGGCCCTGGTTTTGATTCTCAGAACCACACACACAGGCACACATACACACACATGCACAAAATCTTACTATTTTTATAACTCAGAACATTTAGACACATTATGATGACCATCATCATATTGTGAGCCAAACTATAAGCTTAGGTAGCAAAGACATGAAGATGCATAATATACAACTACCATCATGAAGGATTTCATAATCTACTGAAAATCAGACACATAATCAGATATTAATAAAAGAGTATGGATGCTTCCATGAGTTGCACAAAGTGATGCTCAACTTTCTGAAGAAAGAGCAGTCTCCTACATTTTGTAGAATTATTGATGCAGACATTCAAAACTGTCTGAAATCTTCTCAGAAGACCAACAGGTATTATTTAGAGTCTGTATAAATTTGGCCTTCAAGTGTCAGAATAAATCAGAGGAACCTAATATAAAGTGATTATTGGGCTGGGCATGGTGGTGCACACCTATAATCCCAGTAGCTCGGGAGGCTGAGGCAGGAGTTCAAAGCCAGTTCAAAGCCAGCCTAAGCAATTCAGCAAGACTCTGTCTCAAAAAAAAAAAAAAAAAAAAAAAAAAAAAAATAGAAAGGTCTGGGGATGTGGCTCAGTGGTGAAGTGCCCTGGTACCAAAAAAGAAAAAAAAAAAAAAAAAAAGGGAACTGATTTTTTTATTATCAGTAGCAAGTTCCAGAGGTGGGTACTGTGATTAAATGCTGGACAATGACTCACAGAGGAAAATTTATAGAAGAGTTCTGGTAAACAAACAAACAAACAACCAAAACCAAAACCTTCCTTACTATGTAAGCAAAGACCCAAGACCCAAGAAGAAGTCTGATATAGTGGGGCATACTTGTAATCCCAGTGATCCAGAGGCTGAGGCAGGAGATCATAAATTTGAAGCCAGCCTCAGCAAGTTAGTGACGACATAAGCAGTTGAGTGAAACCCTGTTTTTTTAAAAAAAATGGTTGGGGATGTGGCTCCATGGTTAAGTGTCCCTGGCTGGGTTCAATACCTCAATCTCTGGTAGTAAAAAAAAAAAAAAAAAAAAAAAAAAAAAAAATTATTGAAGCTGAGCACTGAATTTAATTATTTTAATTCTGTGAACAAACACTCTTAGAATCATAGACTTCCAAGGAAGAAGGAACCCCACAAGCCTCTGTTTTACTGGTGAGGGAACTGTGATCCCCTCAGTCCCAGGATTAGGGCCTCACAGCGTGTAGCTTCCACAACAGCAGAGAAAGTAGGCCTACATTTTCCCCAGTCTTAATTCAGCACCTTTCCCCAATGGCATAACCATCCCTTTGGGTTTGTTCTTTTATTACAGTGATTTCTTTCAAAACCTACACAACTTCTACTAACCCAGACAAAGTTTGGTTAAGCGTGACTTTTCAGTCTCTTGCTTTTCAACTGACTTTCTGGTGTACCCCTTCTTTTAGGTTGGGCACACCCTGTGCATCCTCCAGAAGCTGAAATACACCTCCTGTTCTCTGCATAGCCAGCTATAATGGCACTCCTCCAAAATGACTCCTTCCTTTTCCAATGTCACTCTAATGAATTTCTGAACCTCTGTTTATGGCATTTATTGCAGTCTGTATTTGTTTTAGTCAGCTATTTCACTGTTTGACTAAAAGATCTGACCAGAACAACTGTAGAAGAGGAAAGGTTTATTTAAGGGCTCATGGTTTCAGAGGTCTCAGTCCATGACCAGACAGCTCTTTCCTTGTGGCCCAAGGTGAGGCAGGACATCATGGCAGAATAGTGTGGCAGAGGGAAACAGCTCACATGATGATTAGGAAGCATAGAGAGACTCCAATTGCCAGATACAAAATACATGCATCAAGGCCACACCCCCAATGCCCACCTCCTCCAGTCAGTCACACCCCCACCTCTTCAGATACCACTCAGTTAATCCCTATCAGGGGATTAATTCACTGATTGTGTTAAGACTTTCACAACGCAATCATTTCTCCTCTGAACCTTCTTGCGTTGTCTCACATGTGAGCTTCTGGGGGACACCTCACATCTAAACCATAACAGTACTCTTTCATGTTTTATTTTAAAAATTAATTAATTAATTAATTTTGTAGAGCTGAGGATTGAACCTAGGGGCATTCTACCATTAAACTACAGGCTTGCCTTGAACTTACAATTCTCTGGTATCTACCTCTGGAATTGCTGCAATTATAGGCATATGCCACAGTGCCTGGCTTCTGTCATGTTTGTGTTGGATTGCTTCATATACATAAGTGTTTTCGAGTGACAATGTTAATCATAAGGCCTTTAAAAGTAGCTTAACACTATGCTGCTAGATATACAAGATATTAAGATACAATGAATGGAACTGACTTAAATTTAAGTCTTCCTCTAAGTTTTAAGTCATGTAAAGAAAAGATATGCCTTTCTAATTTTTCTATATGCTTTTGGAGTAGTGTTTAAGGTCTTGCTATTACTAAAAAAAAAATCGAGCTTTTGTTTCATTTTTTAGTAAGCTAAAAAACTATGAGAAACCTTGAGCAGTTAACAACCCCATAGCTGATTTATTCATTAATCACTCCCTCACTCAACAAACTGAGCAAAAACACTGGAAGACAGATCCCAGTGAAGATCAGCAGAAGCTGCAAAAGGTGGTTAAGTCCTGAATAGAGTGGGTGTTCAACTTCCTTCTGGACACATTCTGTTCCTCAGTTCTTGCCTTCAACCTATGTGTGACTCTGAGTCACTTCTCTTCTTCCAAGGACAATATTGGATTAACCACCACCCCCTTGCCTTCTCTAGCACGGGTCTATCTTAACTTACATCTTCATTGTATCTGCAAAGACTATTTCCAAAAAGGTCGTATTCTTGGGCTGGGGTTGTGGCTCAGTGGTAGAGCGCTCGCCTAGCACGTGCGCGGCCCGGGTTCGATTCTCAGCACCACGTAAAAATAAAGGCACTGTGTACAACTAAAAAAAAAAAAAAAAAAAAAAAAAGGTTGTATTCATAGAAAATAAGGTTAAAATTTTGACATATCTTTTGGGGGGACACAATTCAAAACAAAACACTTACTTTTTACCATTTTTGTTGTTCTTTCTCCATTTGCTAAATATTTCATTTTTCCTCTGGTATCATTTTCTTTTGAAAAGCAAGTATATTGATAAGAAGTTCTTTTAATTTTACATAATCCAAAAATATTGGATATATAAATATGGGTTGCAATATAAAAAATGTTCTACTGTCTTATGGCCTCATGGTTTATAATGAGAAATTCAAGGGCATTTGAATTATTTTATTTTTCTCTAGCTGTTTCTTTCTTTCTTTCCTTTTTTTTTTTTTTTTTTTTTAGCAGCTTGATTCTGATGTGTATAGGAGTGATTTTCATTGAGCTCATTCCATTTAGGGTTTGTTGAGTTTCTTGAATCTTTACCTTTATGACTTTAAATAAATCTGGAACAATTTTAGTCATATTTTTTCAACCTCTTTCCCTGACCTAATCTTTTTCTTCTTTTTCTGTGCCTCTGCGATTATAATCATATTAGATCTTTTGATATTATCCTGCAGATTCCTTAGGCTCTGTCCATTTTCTCTTTGTGTGTATGGGGGGATGGGTTATTCAGATTATATAATTTATATTTAGCCCTCTTTAATTTCAGCTTTTCCTCTGACATTTCCACACTGTCATTGGGCCCATATAGTGATATTTTAGAACAGTCATTATTTTTAGTTCTAAAATTTCAACCTGTTTTTAAATTTATACTTCTCTGTAGCATTCCTGTCTTTCCATTAATTTCAAATGGGTTTTCAATTACTTACCTCTTTGGACATAGTTGTAATGGCTCCTTGTCTTGTAGCTCCAAAATGTTCTGAATCATCTCAAAGTTGGTATTTCTCTTGAGAATCTGTTGTATTTTCACTTTCTTTTCTATGTCAATGGTAGTAAATATAACCTTGTGATTCTTATATTGTGTAGAGTCCAATACTTGTTATAATCTCTGGAAAATGTTGTAACTATTTTTGTACTATTTTTTTTTTTTTTGTTTTGTCAGGCACTCAACCTGATAGGGATAGAAAGAATCCCTTGTTAGTGACTAGGAGCCTGGGTACCTGGTGAGAGACCATGATGCTTGAGTTAACAGCTATAGTGCTACAAACAGAATTTTGGTACTGAGCTGTACTTTGAGTATATCCAATTGGGC